>JAPQVY010000023.1:36036859-36444359 GCA_028535165.1 Quercus tomentella | reverse complement strand
AATCAGACAAACATGAAGAGAAATTGTTCAAATTAACATAGAAAAGCAAGCATAGTTCGAAACTAGATTACATCGTTTTCCTAGAATAAAGAAAATTTAGTTCATGCTAAAAATTAAATTCAACATAAACGAATTCACCATAATTTTTCTGAGAAGATTTGAAGGAAAAAATGAACGCAAAAGAATCTCCTTCAACCTCTACCAGCTTCAGCGTCCCCTTTCTTGTTTTTCCGTGTCTTTTCTGCTTCCGCCCCCTTCTCTGCTTCAGCACCTTTTTTTCTTTTCAGTTTTGGCGCTTTTTTTTTCTTTTGCTTCAGCGTCCCTTTTCTTTTCTTTTTTAACGTGTTGCCCTTTTCTCCTTCTCTTGTTCAGCCTTCTATTTTTCAGCCCAAAACCGTGTTGAGCCCAAAGCCCAAAACGTTTTGCTTCAAAAGCCCCAACGTGTTGCTCCTTTTAGTTCAGCCCCTCTTTTCTTTTGTGCGTGCCTCCTTCTCTGTTCCTTGCCAACTTCTAAGGCCATAAAGAAATCTTCATTTGGTTCCGTTTATCCAAGACCCAATATTCTCTCTAGCTGCTTCACATCTCTTTTATTTAAGTAAATCTTTATTTTCGACAGCAAATCACAAGATTAAAATCATCTAATTAATGGCCAGTTAATTAGAAGCAATAAGCTTAGAATAAATCAGACAAACATGAAGAGAAATTGTTCAAATTAACATAGAAAAGCAAGCATAGTTCGGAACTAGATTACATCGTTTTCCTAGAATAAAGAAAATTTAGTTCATGCTAAAAATTAAATTCAACATAAACGAATTCACCATAATTTTTCTGAGAAGATTTGAAGGAAAAAATGAACGCAAAAGAATCTCCTTCAGCCTCTACCAGTTTCAACGTCCCCTCTCTTGTTTTTCCGTGTCTTTTCTGCTTCCGCCCCCTTCTCTGCTTCAGCACCTCTTTTTCTTTTCAGTTTTGGCGCTTTTTTTTTTTCTTTTGCTTCAGCGTCCCTTTTCTTTTCTTTTTTAACGTGTTGCCCTTTTCTCCTTCTCTTGTTCAGCCTTCTATTTTTCAGCCCAAAACCGTGTTGAGCCCAAAGCCCAAAACGTTTTGCTTCAAAAGCCCCAACGTGTTGCTCCTTTTAGTTCAGCCCCTCTTTTCTTTTGTGCGTGCCTCCTTCTCTGTTCCTTGCCAACTTCTAAGGCCATAAAGAAATCTTCATTTGGTTCCGTTTATCCAAGACCCAATATTCTCTCTAGCTGCTTCACATCTCTTTTATTTGAGTAAATCTTTATTTTCGACAGCAAATCACATGATTAAAATCATCTAATTAATGGCTAGTTAATTAGAAGCAATAAGCTTAGAATAAATCAGACAAACATGAAGAGAAATTGTTCAAATTAACATAGAAAAGCAAGCATAGTTCGGAACTAGATTACATCGTTTTCCTAGAATAAAGAAAATTTAGTTCATGCTAAAAATTAAATTCAACCTAAACGAATTCACCATAATTTTTCTGAGAAGATTTGAAGGAAAAAATGAACGCAAAAGAATCTCCTTCAGCCTCTACCAGTTTCAGCGTCCCCTCTCTTGTTTTTCCGTGTCTTTTCTACTTCCGCCCCCTTCTCTGCTTCAGCACCTCTTTTTCTTTTCAGTTTTGGCGTTTTTTTTTTCTTTTGCTTCAGCGTCCCTTTTCTTTTCTTTTTTAACGTGTTGCCCTTTTCTCCTTCTCTTGTTCAGCCTTCTATTTTTCAGCCCAAAACCGTGTTGAGCCCAAAGCCCAAAACGTTTTGCTTCAAAAGCCCCAACGTGTTGCTCCTTTTAGTTCAGCCCCTCTTTTCTTTTGTGCGTGCCTCCTTCTCTGTTCCTTGCCAACTTCTAAGGCCATAAAGAAATCTTCATTTGGTTCCGTTTATCCAAGACCCAATATTCTCTCTAGCTGCTTCACATCTCTTTTATTTGAGTAAATCTTTATTTTCTTCAAATCTGGAATAAAATTTAAATAACAAAAATCAAGTCTAAAATCAACAAAATAAATAAAATTAGACTAAAGTTTAAAGTTGAGAAGTGATAAATTACACTCAATTATGCAAGTCATCAGTATGACAGCACTTCATTAAGTTGGCTGGTCCTGATCCCAAGAAGCCTAAGTCTGAATGCAAGTATTGTAAAAATCAATATAATTGCCGTGGTAAGAAAAATGGTACTTTGCACATGTTGTAACACATGAAGGTGTGTAAGAAGTGGTCTTTTCCCCGTGATGATAAGCAAAAAACTGTCTTTCCAAGCTAAGAGAGAAAAGGAAAATGGTTCAAATGTGTTAGTGGTTGCAAACTATAGTGAAGAGAGGATAAGGTTGGCATTGGCAATGATGATCATTATTGATGAATTACCTTTTAAATTTATGGAGCGTCAAGGCTTTCAAGAATTTATGGAAATAATTGAGCATAGGTTTCCTATTCCCCATCGCACTACCATTGCAAGGGCTTGTATGAAGATTTATTCTAGTGAGGTGGATATTTTGAGAAAGGCTTTTGTTAGGCAACGGGTTTGTGTGACAGCGAATACTTGGACGTCTATACAAAACTTGAATTACATGGTAGTCATCACACACTTCATTGATGGGGATTGGACTTACCAAAAGAAAATCTTGAACTTTTGTCTTAGCTAATCACAAAGGAGACACCATAGGTAAAGTGGTTGAGTCATGTTTGTTAAAGTGGGGTATAAACCGGTTGTTTACAATTACCGCGGACAATGCTAGCTCTAATAATGTGGCAATTGATTATGTGAAGAAGAAAACAAAAGAAAGAGATAGTAGCATATTGGGTGGTGAGTTCATGCATATGCGTTGTTATGCGCATATCTTGAATTTGATAGTGCAAAGTGGGTTGAAGTCCATTCATGAATCAATTGCCAAGGTTCGGAATGCGGTGCGATATGTGAGAATCTCTCCTGCAAGGTTTGAGAAGTTTCAAGAATGTGTTAAAAATGAAAAAAAATTAAAGCCAAATGTTTATTGTCCCTTGATGTGCCAACAAGGTGGAATTCCACTTATCTCATGTTAGATTGTGCTTTGAAATTTGTGAGAGCATTTGATAGGTTGGAAGAGGAGGATGGACATTACAAACTTTATTTTTGTTTAGCGGATGGGAATGGGAAAAAGCCCATTGGTCCTCCTAACTATCTTGATTGGGAAAATGTCAAGACCTTTGTAAAATTTCTTAGCATATTTTATGAGGCAACACTTAGATTTTCTGGGTCCTTGTTTGTCACTTCTAATACATACTTCCATGAGCTAATTAGCATTGAAGATTAATTGCAACAGTTGTGTTGTGTTGATAGGGATCCACTTTTAAGGAGTATGGCAGTAGAGATGAAAAAAAGAAATGATATATTGGGAAAGTATAGATAATATCAATTTGATGTTTTTTGTTGTTGTTGTTCTTAACCCAAGGTATAGATTGAAGTATATGAAGTTTTGATTAAGGGAGTGGTATGGAAAGGACAAGGGGGATGCAATGAGCTCTAAGGTTCGGGATGCATTGAAGAGGTTGTATATGGAGAGAGTGGGTCAAAATGGAGCTTCGAGTTCTAGTGGTAGTGGTAGTGGTGCTTCATTTTCTAGGGACTCTAAGCCAAGTGTTGGTAATGCTTCATTGTCTTATCGCATTAAAAGCTATAATAATAGGTTTAAGTAACACTTGGCGAAGAAGGACAGTATGGAAAGCAAATCTGAGTTGGATAGGTATTCGTTGGAATCTTCTGAAGACCTTGATGTGGAAGATTTTGACATCTTGATGTGGTGGAAAATGAATTCTTCTAGATATCGAGTCCTTTCCTAAATTGCCCGTGATGTGTTGGCTATTCCTGTCTCTACAGTTGCATCCAAGTCTGCTTTTAATACCGTGAGGGGGGGGGGGGCGTGTTTTGGATTCATTCCATAGTTCATTATCTCCTAATACGGTTGAAACCCTTATTTGTACCCAAAATTGGTTGAAGGATGCAAAGAAAAAAAGACCAATAAAGCTTCGGGAGTGCATGGATAATGTGGAGGATATGGATGGTTTTGAGATTGACACTGGTAAAATATATATATATATATGTTCATTTTGTTTGTTGTATGTATCAATTGTTTATTTATTTGCTCAATGCTTAAGAATCATTTTGTTTTGAATGGGATTGTGGAAATTGCATCAGTTTGCCCAATGCCTATGGAGGAGGATCCAAGCACCGTTGTGTTGGATGATGATGAGTGATGTGCTGCTCTTTGCTTGGAGTTAGTTAGTAGTTAGTATTATGTAAGTATACTTGCTATTATCATTCGTTTGTGCTAATTATAAATATTTTAGGCGAAAAACACATTTTGGTCCCTACATTTTCAGCCGATTTTCGTTTTAGTCCCTAAGTTTTTTTTTTACCGCTTTTAGTCCCTCTCTTGAAAAACGCTTCCATTTTAGTCCCTGCCGTTACATCAGAAACGGATATTGCAGACGTGGCAAACGGCAAAGTTAAATAATAATAAACTAATGTCCACGTGGCCTAAATTAATAATAAAAAATATTTTTTAATGCCACATCAGCATCTAAATTAAAAAAAATTAATTTATTAATTTTAACTAAATAAAAAAAATTAAAAACAGAATTAAAAACTAAAAATCTTATGAATTGAGATCTAAGTGTGCCTTGAACAAGAACAACAAGAACACAAACCCAGATCCAAGAACACAAACCCATAAATTATTTAAAAAAAAAAAAAAAAAAACTAACCAAACCCAGAAATTCCGATCTCAAAGCCAACCCACAACCACCAAAATAAAACCCACAACAACCCAGGCCAAGAAAATCAACCCACAGCCACAAACCCAAAAAAAAAAAAAAAATGTCAACAGCTCAAATCTAAACCAAAAGACAGCAAAAAATAATAATAAAAGACAAGAAAAACAATTTCTTAGGAGCTGATGGATATTGTTAGCAAATTTGGGTTCGTGGATATTGTTATGGATTTTTGTTGTTTTTTTATTTTTCTTTGTCTTGGCTGGTTTCGGTTGAAAAAGAGAGAGCAAATCTGGGTTCGTGATATGTGCTTTCTATCATCAATCCCTACAGAAACCCAGAACAAGAGAGAGCAAATCTGGGTTCGTTGAAAAAGAGAGAGCAAAATCAACCCACAGCAACAGCAGCGAAGCATCAGTTCGAAACCCAGAACAACCAATCTTAGAGCATCGGTTCTAAACCAACCCAAAACAACCAATCTTCAAGCATCGGTTTTCAAAACCCAGAATAACCTAGAACAAGCATAGAAGCATCTATCTAAATCCAATACCCAAGCGAGCAAAACCCAGAACAACCAATCTGATGCTTCAAATATGTGCTTTCTATCATCAATCCCTACAGAAACCAGGAAATTACGAAACTGATCCGACTCACCGGAGCGCTCCGAGTCGCTGACGAGTTTCAGCTCGTCCCACTCGCCGTAACTCGCTGAGGCGGAGGTACAAGAAGCGCTTGCAGAGCAAATGATGTGGGTTTCGTGGCTTTGAAGCCATTTTCGGCGTGTAAAACGAAAAAGGCTTCGGCTTTCCCAAGAAAGTGAGGGAAAATCAAAGAGAAATTTTGTGGGTGAGAATTTAGGATTTGAATAATTAATAGGATTTATGGAAATTAGGGCTTGCATTGTGGGGATTGTAACTTTGTAATTCGGACTTCAGAGAGGAAAATGTTGTACGACCTATCATCTACTGCAACTCCGAGTTGGAGTTCCACGAAGGCACTCAAGCTTTTCAATTTTTAGTGGGTTTGTGGCTGTGGGTTGATTTTCTTGGCCTGGGTTGTTGTGGGTTTTATTTTGGTGGTTGTGGGTTGGCTTTGAGATCGGAATTTCTGGCTTTGGTTAGTTTTTTTTTTTTTTTTTTTAAATAATTTCTGGGTTTGTGTTCTTGGATCTGGGTTTGTGTTCTTGTTGTTCTTGTTCAAGGCACACTTAGATCTCAATTCATAAGATTTTTAGTTTTTAATTCTGTTTTTAATTTTTTTTATTTAGTTAAAATTAATAAATTAATTTTTTTAATTTAGATGCTGATGTGGCATTAAAAAATATTTTTTATTATTAATTTAGGCCACGTGGACATTAGTTTATTATTATTTAACTTTGCCGTTTGCCACGTCTGCAATATCCGTTTCTGATGTAACGGCAGGGACTAAAATGGAAGCGTTTTTCAGGAGAGGGACTAAAAGCGGTAAAAAAAAAACTTAGGGACTAAAACGGAAATCGGCTGAAAATGTAGGGACCAAAATGTGTTTTTCGCCAATATTTTATTGTTCATAAAAATTTTATTGTTATTAACACGAGTTTATTTTGTTTTATTTAGTATTTTGTAGGAGTTCTAAAATGATGCATAGTGCACGTACTTACTGGACAAAGGACTTACAGGAATTATCATTCTTTTGCCTATATGTTAATTATATTTGTACATGTTATTGGTAGTGGACTTTTCACTAATGGTAGTTATTTAGGTATTCATGGGTGGGATTATCATTGGGGATACAAGCAATTAGCATTCTTTTGCCTAAATGCTAATTTAATTTGTATATCTTTCTTTTGGCATTTGTGGATAGCAACAAATGGTTTTGTAATACGTTATTAAGTGGATACATTAACGCTTATTGTTATCGACACTGACACACATAGTGACACTAATGATATTATATGCTACATGATAGTATTTTGGGAGTTGAGCTCCTATTGAGGCCATTTCAAAATATGTTTGCATGGTTAATGAAATGAAAAAATTTGGATAGTTTTTTTTTTTTTTTTGGTAAACTGGATAATTTCATTCAACAAAAAAAGAGAAATAGAAACATCAGTGGCAAGGCACAGCCTAAAAGATTCATGGCCATACAAGTCCGAAAGAAAAACATTCAAAATACTTGGGGGAGGGGAATTATAATACAAAATATCGTCATCATGCTTAGTTCCTAGCCTAGCCAAACCATCTGCGCAGCGATTAGCTTCCCTATAGCAATGGTTCACCTTCACCTAGGGCATAAGAGCAATGAGAAGCCTGCAATCATATTGTTTATGTGTGAATGAAATGATGAAATTTGGATCATTATTGTTTATGTGTGAGTAGATTTGAACAAATTGAACATATTAAACAGATTGAATAGATTGAACAAGTTTTTGAACAGATTTTATGTGTGAACAGGTTGAACAAATTTTTTTATGAAGTTTCTGTGAAATTTGAATAGATTTTGTTGTTGTTTTTTAAGCAGATTGAACAGATTTTGTGTGAACAAGTTGAACAGATTTTTTTATGAAGTTTTCTGTGAAATTTGAATTGATTTTGTTGCTATTTTTTAAACAGGTTGAATAGATTTTGTGTGAACAAGTTGAACAGATTTTTTTATGAAGTTTCTGTGAAATTTGAACAGATTTTGTTACTGTTTTTTAATGAGATTGAACAGATTTTATGTGTGAATACTGAATAGGTCGAACAGATTTTTTTTTTATATAAAAAAAAAACAAATAGAATTTTTAATGTTACAAACCGATTAAATCGAGCTAACCAAACCGCACTGCTATAGGTCGGAAAACCAACCTTAAGTGGTATGCATTGGTTTTAATTATGAGAAAATCGATCCCTATCAGTTCGGTAACAAATTTGAGAAAAAACTGAGCCGACCGAACCGTGCACACCCCTATCTCTTGATGTTTCTAACAGAAATATCAAAAATTCAAATTCCCTTCCCTAATTGTACTATTGAATTATAAAAATAGAAAATTTCACATCATCGTCAACCTCCATCCTCACTAGTTAATTCTAGCAATTGTTGTCAACCTCCGTTTTCACTAGTTAATTCTAGCCATTGTTGTCGCCGCTACCTCCATCTTCATATTCATCATTGTCTGCTTGAGAAGTAGGGACTAAGGAATGTCTCAATCAACATCACTATTATGCCTTCAGTCCAACAAGAGAGAAGATAGTTAAAGAAAATATGAGTAGGTTAGATCAATTAGATGTGAGGAAGATCATCGCAATATCAAATGGGCAATGGCACCTCAAATGAGAAAAAACACCTTAAAGATAGATTTTATACAACCGAATGAGAAAATGATTGAATTATGAAAAATGACAATTGGAAAAAGTTCAACGGTTAATCAACCATTAGCAGACATCGTTTAACGATCGTTCAAAATGGCTAATGATATATTGACTAGGTAACAATAGCGTGACAATGTTGGCATGATAGATCATGGAGTTAACATGAGAACTTTGGTATGAGTGGCATTACAGATTTATAGGTGAGGACAACGGAAAATAGAATAGAAAAACTTTTATATTTCCACTATCCCATTTATAATGGTTTAGGATTCTTTTGAATTGCAAATGAAGACCAAAATGTATAAACTCTCATTGGGGTTTGGGTCAGTTGCATACTGGTCCTTGGGCTTTTGAGTTTCGATTTTTCTTTATAATTTGTTGAAGTTTTCATATTCGTGAAATTGAATGGAAAAAATCACGTAATCATCAAATGACACCAAACAACTGATTCTCACTAAATGAAGCACAGATAACAATAAAAGAAACAAATTTTTTCTATTTTATTGTTATATGTGTTTTATTTGGTGCAAATCAATTGTTGGGTATGTATCATTTAATGGTCACATTATTTTCTATCGTTGCTGATTCGCTGAATATGGAAACCTCACCAAGTTATACAAAAAAGTTGAAAGCCCAAGGAGTCAGTTTGCTATTAACCCAAACCCCCCACAAGGTGTTTATGCATTTTGGTCGTAAAGGAATTCTCATCCTAAATGGATTACCACTCCCTAATGCTTGCTTGCATAAAATCAAGATCTCCCCTGTATGGATTGATTTTAATGTTCCAGTCTGTGTCTTATGGGTGGAATCAAAAGCAACTCTTCTAGCATTCTGAACCATTGTAGCATGGCCTTCTCCATGTAATTTTCTAATAAAGATTCTCAAGTAGTGGTCTTTTCAATTCATAATGACTCAAATGAAGTTCATTGAGAAATAGCCGCTGTAATTCCCGATATTAAAAACCTGCTTCCTATCTTAGGATTTTAGAATTTTTGTAACTCTTAAATTAGTTTAGGAGTGTGAATGGGTCAGGTTAGGTCAGTTTGAGGGGATTTTTCGACTCAACTCACCATGGTGGGTTAAAATAATCCAACCCAACCTAACCCATCATAGGGGTTAAACTAACCCAACCCACATGGATCGAGTTGGGTCGGGTTAAACCCATGGGTTGGATTTTTTTATTTATTACTATTATTATTAAATTAAGCAGAAAAAATATATCTCACTTGCCACTTGAGTTGATAAATAAAATATACATAAACTAGTATTCCAACTTAGTTATAAACAAAAACAAAATATATCCAACTGAGTTAAAAAACAAAATATACATGAAATAATATCTCAATTCAGTTATAAACAAATAAGAGTGGAGTGGGAGAGTAGGAGTGAGAGACGGCAAAGAGAAAAATAAGATTGTTAGTATTTGTAAGGTAATTAGGTTTTATATAGGAAGAGTCGAATATGGGAAAAAATTAAATAAAAAATTATTAATTATATAACATATTTTTAATTATATATTATGTGTCTATATATATAATTTAAATTTTAAATAAATAGGTGGGTTGGGTCAGGTTAGGTGGGATTATGATTGTTATGACCCGAACCCAACCCGATCCACTATTAAAAAAAAATTGCATAACTCAACCCAACCCATCGATCCCTAAAAACCAACCCAACTCGACAGATTGGGTTGGATCGGATCGGTTTTAATAGATTAGTGGGTTGGCTGCCACCCCTAAATTAGTCAAACTCCATAACTCATATTTTAGCATCTTAGGCTGTTCCACCGGCCCTTGCAATCCTTTCCTCTTAGGAGTGAAATGGGATCAATGGTCCCCTCAACCTCAAGCCTTTCTTCTTTTGCAATATATTTGATTATTTATTTATTTTTTAAAAAGAAGAAGTATCTTCACAGTGCAAAAAAAAAAAAAAAAAAAAACTCGTATAGGGAAGCGACAAGCCTTAGTAAGCAATCTGTGTTGATTGATCACGATGGGGTCATCATTATTCATTAGCATTCAACAAGTGGCTCCACATTACCTAAACTTTAATACGAACACTCAACAAAAAAAGTGATGCTATACTTATCATTTTGGAATTAGCTGGAGCACTGGACCCATTTGCCTGTGCATTTTTCGTTTCTGTAGCAGTGTGTTTGTATGTACGAGGTTTGCATTTAAGTCACGTTCTGTATATGAGGGGCACTGCTGGTACATTATTGATATTTTAGACTTTTTGTTCCACCCTGTATCCCACATATTAACTTCCCTATTAAGTAACATTATTTCTATGTTTGTTTCTTTAATTAAAAAAAGAAAAAAAAAGAAAAAGAAAAAAGAAAAAAGAGAAGGGTAATTGTCACCTATGAAGCATGGGGCATTTTCGGATTTGGGTGCTGATGCGGTTCAGGTGCGGGACTCAAATTTTTTTGAAAAAATAGGGTGTGACAGGATGCGGCGATTCAAAAATTATTACAAATATTTTTATTTTTATTTTCTATATATTGTCAAGCATGCTTTTCCATATTATATAAACTTATACCAAATTTAAGAGCAATAGTAGATAATAACTAAAACATGATGTTCATAAATTAAATACAATCCATAAGTTTAAAACTAAAACATTGAAATTAGAATACAGGGAGGGAGGCAGAGAGCAGAGAGCAGAGAGCAAAGAACAGAGAGGCAGGGAGGCAATGATGGTTTTAGGGTTTTTTTTTTTTTTTTTAAAGATGTTTTTGCACTCTTTTTTTTTTTTTTAAATAATTTTTACTTGAATTTCGGCCTGATTCAAAGCCGATATTGGCTGGTATCGGACTAAATCAGACGGTATTGGCCTAAATCGGCCGGTATTAGCTTGGATCGGTAGGTTTCGACCAGTCAATACGATCTGATTCGGCCTGAGTCGGCACGAATCGGCCTGAGTCGGCACGAATCAGCCTGAGTCGGCACGAATCAATGTGTATCCGGAAACAAAACAAAAAAAAATATCCGACGCAACACCGACACGCGAGCAACAGCGTCACTCACTACACCTTGTGTCGGGCCACATTGGACGCCAGTGCGGCACCCCTGTAGCCACGTCGGTGCTTTCTTGATTGTCACACGTGGCTTAAAAGAGCGTATTATGTGTAATATAACTTCCCCAACATTTTAAAAGTTATAATAACTTTTGAGTGAAGTTTGTAATATGCCTTTGTGTTAAAACCATTTTCTCTCTCCCTTGTCTCTCTTGTCTATGTATGTTTGTTCCTTAAAAAAACAAAATCGTCATTTCAAACAATCCCTCCCTTTCTTAAAAAAAACAAAGAAGAAATAGCAAGAAAGAAAGAGAAAGAAGAGGAAATTAAAAGCAGGAAGGTACAGAAGAAAAACACTAAAACATAATTACCCATTGAACTAATTGAAAACATAATAGAGATTTTACCAAATGCTTCTCTTTTATGAAGCCACCAACAGACAACCTCAATTAGATGGCCACTTAGGCATAATTTGTTTCTTCTTCATTATTTATCTATTTATAATTTCTATGTGTTAATGTGTATTTTTGATAAACCAAAAAATGGTTAGAGGGGAACGATCTGAGTTGACATCTTCCACTTGGGTGTGATCATAATGACATTCTACCTGTTGGACCCAGACCTAGTATGTGTTAATGTATATTTGTGTGGAAATGGATAAGCTATTATATTGTCATATCGTCATGGAGATAAATAGAGGTCTGGTACAAGCTTGGCCATAGTGTCACCATTATTGTTCTTTTTCCTAAAAAAGAAGCTTTTTATTGCACATTCACATGCTATATAGGAACCTACTTTCAAATTTGAGATGAAATGGGACAGCTCAATTTAAAGCATCCCCCGTAATCTACTCAATGTGATAAATTTGAGCTTTCCATATGCACCAATATACCCAGGCACAAATTCTCCTATTTCCTCTTCCTCAATCAACATATAAATAAAAATGTGAGTTCCAGTTAGCTCAATTGATATAGTATTTGATGGTTGAATGAGAGATTTGGGATTCAATCTCCACCTACACTAAAAACTGATTGGTGTCTTGATTTGATAATAAAAAAACTATCATCAGGAATAGACGCCATAGGTTAAAACTCTATAAAAAAACATATACATATGAAGCAATTAAGGAGCATGAATGATAAAAGCACACGTCTTGAATAATAAAAATACACTTGCCTGCTATCTTTATAGAGAAGTGTTACTTCCACAACATTTTTACAACAAATCATATGTGGTAAGTTGTTATTGGTTCTAATTTGAACCTAACACTAAAATAATTATTTTTTTCTACCAATAACATTCTGTAACAACCTACCACTTAGGATTTGTTATGAAAGTATTGTAAAAATATTGTGGACATAATATTTCTCATCTGTATATAGCTTCAAAATCCAATGGGTACTGCAAGGAGAGTTTTCTCTTTCCACATAAATTACGCTGGACAATGGAATTTACTTTGTGTTTATTGTGTGAAGAATCAAATTCAATTAATCTTGTTTCAAACATGTTCTAAATATGGAACTGAAAAAATTACAAATTTCTAAACATGTCCTTTTATTTTGAGTGGAAGCTAATTTAATAATTCACGCTTGAATTAACAAGAGGGCTCTTGTATCTTAATTCTTAAGTATCCGCTTAGGAAAAACTTATCTATTTTTTTGCTGAAGTTTGCTAAAATATAATTTTATAAAAATGACAAAAAGTAAGATTTTAAAAAACTGTACATAAAAATTAAAAATTAATTTTAAAAGTTAATGAATGTCCTAAGGATATTGGTTTAGAAATTATTTTTAAAAACTTTAATTAGAAAAGAAAAAAATAATTAATTTTTTTATAACTTTTTATATTTTCCTTCAAAGTTGTATTAAAATGACTAAAAATTAATAATTGTTCTAAAAATACCCATTCACGATTTAACACACCCAAAATTATAAACAACACGAACTCTAATTGTAAAATGATATTTTATATGAGCAGTGCAAATCCCGACACACTGATAACACACGGCATCTAACAATAATAGATGCGACTAGTTAAGAACGACAATGAAAGCAATTCTAAAGTATACCTTTGTCCAATAAGTATCTGCACTTTAGAACCTTTTAACCGCCCCAACAGAAAAAAGCACATGCAAACCAAAAGTTCTAACCAGTAATTAAGTACTATCATGATCCATTATTAGCCTCACGCTAAATATAAATATCATATGTTAAAAAGCCCGCCGAATGGAGCCAAACCTCCCAGGCTCCCGTGGCCAAACATCATTTAACACGCCAGTTACTTACGTGTCCTTTGACAATAACAAAACAACAAAAAAAAGTCATATACATATTTTTAGTTTTTTATTTAAAGATGTTATAATCATGACATTTTCATAATAAATCATAAGTAATAGATTATTACTCATTGTTATGGGTGATAAAAAAAAATTTAAGTAATAGATTCAAATTATAACCCCTAACGGTTTACCATATATAATTTATTGTGAGTTTTGTGAAAATATTGTGAATGTAACACGTCATTTTTTCTTTTAAAAATGAAAAAAAAAAAAAGTAATACTAAGACACACGCATTACCATACTCAAATTCACACCTTGCTTATATGTCAACTGTCAAGTCTTGATTGGATTTCGGCATTTTCATATTAGTCCACATATATTTGAAAATATTAGAATTCAATAAAATGTTACACAAGAATTCGAGTGTAAGAATTGCTAGCAAGTAATGTTAGGGACAGATAAAATGACACAACTTGTCATGTGTGAGTTATAAGTGATAAATGTGTAATGGTAAATTTATGTGAAGAAACACCTCTATCACTCACAATTCACAACGGCTCAAAGAACCCAGCTTGGACAAGAGAAAATTTTTCAGTGCAGCAGCGCAATACCTCTCGGATTTCCAGTTGAAGTTCCCGATGAAAGTGGTTAAGTCCCCAACGATTAAGGCAAAATGGAGTCCACCGTTGGGTGAGTAATACAAAACCAATTATGATGGGGCAATGTTTGAAGACTCGGATGAGGCAGGGATTGGTGTGGTTGTGCGTAATGCTAACGGAGAAGTGATAGTTGCACTTTTAGAGAAAATTCCCTGCCTTGGCTCGATGGATTTGGTGGAGGTCTTAGCTGCAAGAAGGGTTGTTCTGTTCATTGTGGAATTGGGCATATCACAATCAGTGTTTGAAGGAGACTTAGAGGTAGTTTATAAGGCTTTGAAAGCAGTTGATGTGGGCCATTCTTCAATAGGTCAAAATGTGAAAGACATCATGTCTATTATCGGTTTGCTTCGAACTTTCTCTTTCTCTCATATTAGGAGGCAGGATAATTGTGTAGCTCATGCCTTAGCCAAGACAGCAAAATTTTCTTTTCTGTTGTTAGTCTGGATGAAGCATGTTCCTTCAGATGTGATTCCTTTTGTAATTTCAGATTTATAGTTTTCTAATAATATTTCACCGTCTTGATCCTCAAAAAAAAAAAAAAAAAAAACAATTCACAACGTGAACAAATTCCGACACTAAAGTCATGCTATTTTATGTGTCGGCATTACTCTTACCAACAGCACAAATCGTATCTTAGTACAAGTACAACAACACTTCTGTCAATATACGCTCAATACACAATTCGAATTGTACTTATTATGGGGGTAAAATTGTCAGTTAAATAAAAAATTCCTGCGCGCAATTTAGCGGTTCATCAAAATTCCAAACTCCAAAGCCTTCTTCGATCATTCCAATATTCCACGTAACAAATATCCTGACAAAAAAAAAATGTTGTCAGACCAAAAATATCCAAACCCCCCTTTTTTCCCGGTATAGAAATTTAGATAGTTTTTATCAAAATTTTCTATTCTATACCGGGTTTGATCCGTAAATTCATGGTGCGATAAGTCTAGTCTCTATTCATAACCAACACAGCTCTCTCACAGTCTTGTAGCTCCAGACTGTCTGAGAGAAGTGAAAAAAACAAAAACAACGAGGCTCCGTCGATACCGCCACACTTTTTCCCTCGCTGTTTTTTTTTTCTTCAAATAAACGGTTACACACCAAAAACAGAATTTCTAGTTTTCATTTTTAATTTTAATTTTTTTCAATAGAGATGGAGAGATCGGAGCGAGGCAAACAAACGGTAATTCCTGAACCGGAGCGCCACCAACACCACCGAGCCGCGAGGGCTCGACCGCCGATTCGACAACCGTCTCGGATTCCGTTACGGCGGTTGCTCCGGGTCGCTTCGGTGGCGTGCGGGATTCAATTCGGCTGGGCTCTGCAGCTCTCGCTGCTCACGCCGTACGTGCAGGAGCTCGGGATTCCGCACGCGTGGGCCAGCGTGATATGGCTCTGCGGCCCGCTCTCGGGACTGCTGGTTCAGCCGCTGGTCGGGCACATGAGCGACCGGAGCACCAGCCGGTTCGGGAGGCGGAGACCGTTCATCTTGGCCGGAGCTCTGTCGATCGTCTTGGCGGTTCTGATCATCGGACACTCGGCGGACATAGGGTGGTTGTTAGGGGACCGCGGCGATTCTAGGCCGAGGGCGGTGGGGGCTTTCGTTTTCGGGTTTTGGATTCTGGATGTGGCTAATAATATGACTCAAGGTCCTTGTAGAGCTCTGCTTGCTGATCTCACAGGTTTGCACAAATTTTTTTTTTTTTTTTACCACTTAATTAATCGATTCTTTAATGCAAAAATTAATTCCTAATTGCCTAATTGAACTTAATTTTATTTTCCAAAAAAGAAGAAAAATATATAAGCGAAGTAACGCGGCAATGATTATGTATTTATTATAATTGTTAGTTGATATTAATTTATTAGAGCTTCTTGGAACTAATTTTTTCAATGGACGATTATGTCCCTTAGAGTGCATTTGTATTATTGATACATTTTGCTTAATGGATCTTTTGCATGGAACAAAGAAGTAGTACAATCTGTAAGGATAGACTTTGTGTGAATGAAGAAGAAATAAGAGTTGACATATGTCTTGTGCTAAATTTTTGTCATGCTAGGAAAGGATCATCGAAGGACTCGAGTGGCAAATGCCTATTTCTCTCTATTTATGGCTATTGGTAATGTTCTTGGCTTTGCAACAGGAGCGTATAGTGGCTGGTTCAAAATTTTGCCGTTTACTTATACCACTGCATGCACTGTTAATTGTGCAAATCTCAAGTCTGCTTTCTTTATCGACATTTTTTTCATTGCAATTACTACATATATAAGTATTACAGCAGCTCAGGAAGTGCCACTAGTTTCGATCGATAGATCCACCCCCTCTGCTGAAGATGGGCCAGGAACGTCAGGTCAAGCTGAAGAAGCTTTCCTCTGGGAACTGTTTGGGACTTTTAGATATTTTTCAGGGACTATATGGATAATCCTGCTTGTTACTGCTTTGACTTGGATTGGATGGTTTCCATTTCTTCTTTTTGATACAGATTGGATGGGTCGAGAGATTTATGGTGGCAAGCCTAATGAAGGGCAGAATTATAGTATTGGAGTTAGAATGGGTTCGTTTGGTCTGATGTTGAATTCGGTTGTTCTTGGAATAACTTCGTTGCTCATGGAGAAGCTCTGCAGTAAGTGGGGGGCCGGTTTTGTGTGGGGGATTTCAAATATCCTCATGGCTCTCTGCTTTCTTGCAATGCTAGTAGTTGCCTTTGTGGTGAAGAGTTTTGACTTTGAAGGTGGTGCTCTACCTCCAAATGGCATTGTAATAGCTGCACTGGTGATTTTTGCAATTCTTGGTGTTCCTTTGGCGGTAAGTCATGCATACTCAAGAATAAAAGGAGAATAGGAGTACTATTTTCCATGCATTATGAATTTAACCTTGCCATGGCCTATTCATGGCAAGGCCTTGATCACAAGTTGTTATAGTCTTCAGCTGATCTTTATTGTGTTATGACCTGTCTTGGGGCATCAAAGAAGAACAATGCAAATTTTTTTGAGCAGGGCCTCTAGACCAAATATTGCATTTTAGGATAATTGTTTTGCCTTTTGCCTATGTAAACATATATTAGAACTGATGCTGAAAGAGTTATTAAAGGATGACACTGCATGCATTGTGCAAGAGCTCAATATGTGCATTGCCTTTTGCAGATCACTTACAGTGTTCCATATGCCTTGATATCCACACGTATAGAGTCTTTGGGACTTGGCCAAGGTGGGTTTTTTTTTTTAGTTGGCATACTTGCTAAATTTTTCTGGGAGGTGCAGGCTGTGGGGTTGCTTATCTTAATGCTTGGTTATTGCAGGATTATCAATGGGTGTTTTGAATCTGGCAATAGTGATCCCACAGGTATGGCTGCCCTTACATTCCTTTAATGTTTGTCCATATCTGGCACCACTAAACTAAATGGGAATCAATTTTTTCATATTGCTGAGAGAGGCTGTTTTACACTTCTCTGATTATGAAAATACTATAGATGCAATAGGACAAAAACAAAGTTTTCCTCAGAACCAGTTTCGAAGAAGACTCTAATCCATTATGTGGTGATTCATAAAACCATTCATGTGTATTAAATCACGACTTATACTAAATAATTCATGTGACTAAAGATACCTGTATGTGGTTGTTTGAATCAACCTATAGTGGGTTGGAGGATTTTCCCCCAAACTAGTTTGAAAGTAAACTTTGTCCTATGCAATATGATTTGATGGCAACTCAAGTATGACAGTGCTTACTTAGCTCGCAGAAGTTTGTTGTTCTATTACTCTGATGGTGTCTAATGTGTATAGAAGACAAAAAGGATGAGGTTTTTCTCTCCTGCATTTCAGATCATTAATTTGGGTTGTATATTGAAAAAATTGATATGCAATTTCATCAAGTGCAACCTTTATTCTTGTAGTATCTCTTGTTTCCTATTATTATAGTAACTTGTGAAGAAGGTCCTGGATTTGGCAATTTAACAATTACCAAAATTTTGTTGATTTCACTCCATGTTTGGGTGGTCTTTTGATGGTTTTGGTCTCTTGATTTTCATACACGTATGATAAAAGGAAAATGTTTAAGCTTTAACTTAATTTTTGATGTTTTGGATTAATTAGGAATATGGTTCTTTTCTTTGTTATTAAGAATACCATTTTCATTCCTTTGTTTGGAATTAACTGATAAGTGATGATTTGATCTTAGATATTGACACTGTATGATAGTAAGCATTAAATAAAAATAAAACAGATAGAGCACTGCATATTGCTGGATAGTTCTATCTAGATCTGTATAACTGGTTATTCAAATCCTAAATCATTGTATTATCAAGTAATGTAGGTGAATAAAACTGTCAATATTTCCCATTTTCTTTCTCTCTTTTACTCCCTTTTTCTTTAGAAACTTCTATTAATTCACATTGTAAGCTATGATATTTTAGGGTCCGCTTATGATATTTCACAAAAACATTTAACCACCTTTAACTATAGAAGCAGATAAATTTAGTTCTTGCACTATTACATTTCTTAGCTTTATTTGTCCATCCATTAGTTTTCTGTTTTTCAAAGTGACATAAACATGATAGGTACACATGACAAGCATGTGTCATTTGTTGTGCTTTTCTTCACCTAATGCTTGATATACATTGTTGGCCTCATTTTTGTTAGTTTAAGCTTTTGGGACTGATTGATGCCCCATTCTGTTAGTCTCTTCTGCTTTGGCACATATAAAGCCCATAGTCAGTGACATTTTGAGGCCTGGACGTGAAGAGTGGGGCGGAACAAGAAATCTTTTCTAGGGGGGCCGACCTCAAGACCAATATGAAATTGTATGAAAAAAAAAGAAGCTTTTTCTATGTGTTACTTGGTGGTGCATTTTTTTTTCTTCTCAACTTAAAGTTCAAGGTTCAAATTGAAGGGATTGTTAGTGTTAGTGTGCTTGTGAGTTTGGTAACATAGTTAGCCCACACTTGAAAGGGGCTGTTAGTGTAGCGGTGCTTGATAATATAATACATTAGCAGCTCACTTTGTGATATCTTAAGCTTTTTCAAGTAGTGATTCTTGTCAGAGCTTTATTTGGCTAAAAGGTCCTTGTTTCAAGTCCTAGTGACCTCATTCTGTTAGTTTCTTTTTGTTGTGCACGTTTGAATCTCGCATTTGATTCAGTGTTATTAGGTGGGCTAAATGTGAGGAAGAGTGCTAGTGTTAGTTTGTTTGTAAGCTTGATATATATTTTTTGTGTACTTCCTACCATTTTAAGTTTTAGCATAAGCTTTAGGAGCAGATAGTAACTAACATGCTATTAGAGTTTTGATTGTTTGTGAGGTTGAATCAAATCCTGGAAAGGCTTTTTTATTTTTTGGTCATGCACATGCTAGGCCATATCTCGTCTTTGGCAAATGGGAGGCTTGTATGTCGGGAGAAGGGAAGGGGGCAGGGTCGTGAGGATTGAAAATGTATAAATGTTAATGTACATTGTTGACCTGCTTGCTGTAACATTCAATAGAGTCCAGTTCATTTATTTGTTCATGGAATTCACATGTTAGGCTTATATAAAATTTCGTATATGGTGTACAAGGTTTCTATGTTTGTGGGGTCTGGAAGAGGAGATTGGTAGGCAGTCTTAACCCCAAATTTTTTGGAGAAGCTGATTTTTGAACTCAAACTTGTGTCTTGTTGCTTTTGGTGGAAGGCACTTGTCATCGCACCAAGGCCTGATCTCTAAATGTTAGGATTATATATGTAATATGTGTGTGTTTTGGGGGGGGGGGGAGTGTGAGAAAAGCTGTGTAAGAGTTCATATTGGTTAGGTGTGATTTTAAACAATTAAACCTTTCTACTTAATAGCTTAAGCTATTGGTTTGTATACTCTTAACACTAAACCCCCCCTACCCATCTCCCCAATCATCCACATCCACACACAGACCAAATATATAATATATATAAAAAAATTGTTTCTTTTGGAAGAACTGCCCTTCTTATTCTATGAGTTTGTGTGTAGAATTTTCGATTTGCACCAACCATTGAAAATGAGAAAGCTAGTAGAAAATTTCCCAAAATTTTTTAGAGAAAAGCCCAAGAAAATGAAAAAGACAGACTGGTTTTAATCACAAGCTCTAGATACCGAAATTGAGGCAGAAACACCAGAGCTGCAATTAATTGCATCAGCCATTAATGATAACCTGGTGGTGAACATCTGGATCTGTGGTTTATGGACAAAATGTGTTTTTGTGACAACTCAGGTGGGCTTGATGAGCTCTTATGTTGTGTTCATGGGGATTGGTGGGGCCTTGTGGTGCCTGGGTCTTTGGACCATGGGGTGGAGGCTGTGGGTGGATTATGGGAAACAGATGTGGTGAAGTGCTGAGGATTAGTTATTTGTTTTGGACATTTTTTGATGGAGAAGGATAGGGTAGTGGTAGGGGTAGGTGGTGGTGCTGAGGCTATGTTGGCAGGCCTCTCTCTCTCTCTCTGCCTTTTAATTTATTGATTTACAATGCCGAGGTGGTTGGATGTGTCATTTCAACTTATTTCTTCAATGACATTTATGCAGGAGTCCGGTTAATGAGTGCTGAAGTGCATTGGTTAAGGTCGAGCTTTTTATTGTAATTGATCATCTTTTTTTGGGGTCACACAACATTCAGTTAAAGGGGTATTTGTTTATTTGCTTATACTACTTCCCAATGCAATGAGACCTGCTCGATTCTTTCTTAACGAGTGCAATTGAACACCCAACATAACATATTCCTTTATACAATTTAGACCCCTGAACAATTCAATTTACTTGTTTGTCCAGTTTTGTAGGTTAGGGTGGTTATATGTTTATATATATATATATATATATATATCAAGGGGAAAAAAGGAAACGAAAAGTTACTTGTCTTTCAAGTTTGATTTCTAGTAAATGATACATGTATCTTCTGATTTATATAATGTTTCTCGAACATTAATAGTCCTAATGTATTGTATGATGTTTCTCTTTATCAATGACCAAGTGAATTTTGAGCTTATAATATACATTCTTATAGAACTAAGATATTCTTTTTCTGAAATTCTAGTCAAACACTTATCACAATCACCAAAGATATTATCTACTAAAAACAATTTTTGTTCCTTATAGATTTGAATATGTGAATGCCAGAATAGTCATCGTGGGGGTCTTTTAGGAGAAGCAGTGCTGGATATGGTTTTTATAAAGTCTCCCTAGAAGAGTTCTATCTAAACTAAGAATGAAGATGAATATTCTTGATTAATTAATGAGAAAAGGTTACAGCTCTGTTTATAGAGGAATGGAATTGAGAGGAGAGAAAAAAACAGAAATTTGTTAAAGCTAATCACCTACCTAGCTTAATTCCGTACTAATTACATGGAGACACCTGTACAACTAATAGGCACGTGCTACGCATGTGAGTTATACAATTAAATTAACATACAACAGTACGACCTGTAGCATAAGAACTTAATCTTGTGAACTCCTGTCGTTTTTACTCTTCTCTTTAACTTTTGATATTTTACTGTTGCTTGCTTTCCTGCTTTGTCTTCAGCTTGTGAACTTTTACACTCCCCCTCAGGATGTGTGGTGGTAGCAAAAATATCCAGTATACCCCCATCTTGCTTAGAAGCAGTGAAAACTGACTGGAACCCAAAGCTTTGGTTAAGATATCTGCCAACTGAGACTTGTAGGAACATGAAGTAATTTTAGAACTTTATCTTGCACCTTATCTTGAACTACATGGCAGTCAATTTCAATATGCTTTTTATGCTCATGGAAGACAGGATTGGCCCCAATATGCAAGGCAGCCTGGCTGTCACAGAAAAGAAGAGCTGGCTGAGAATGAATCACATTGAGGTCTTAAAGCAATGCTAAAATGCATACAATTTCACAAACTGCAACTACTAGGGACCTATATTCTGCTTCAGCAGAAGATCGAGACAGTTTTTTGTTTCTTTGATTTCCATGAGATCAAAGAATCACTAAGAAAGATGCAATAGCCTGTAATAGGCCTTCTTGAATCTAGGCGTGCAGCCCAATCTGAATCTGCAAAGCCTTTAAGATGTAAAGAAGACTTGGATGAAACAAACAACCCCAAACCAGGAGAGCTCTTTATGTACTGTAGAATTCTGTAGGCAGCATTTAGATGTGGTTTCCTAGGGTTGGACATGTACTGACTAAGCCTGTGCACTGCAAAAGTGATATCAGGCCTTGTGATAGTCAAGTACAGTAACCTACCTATTAACCTTCTGTACATACCAGCATCCTGTAACAATTCACCCTCATCCTTACTCAATTTGAGGTTAGAATCCATTGGTGTTTTTTATGGTTCGCAGCCACTCATTCCAGCATCTTCTAAGACTTCAAGAGCATATTTTCTGTTAAATTACCGATTGTCCGAAAAGTTTAAGCTGTTAGGAAACAGTAAATTTAATCACTTAATCATAAGTCTAACACTCCCCCTCACTTGTGGGCCTAAACTTCCCCTTAATAAGTGGGGGCCCAACAAGTGGGAATTTTACATTTTAAATGGGAGGTAGAGTAAAGTCAGGGATTGAACTCAGGATCTCCTGCTCTGATACCATGTTAAATTACCGATTGTCCCAAAAGTTTAAGCTGTTAGGAAACAGTGAATTTAATCACTTAACCATAAGTCTAACACTTTCCTCGACTTAGGCTAATACCCTGTTGAGATCTAGCAATCTCCAAGCCTAGAAAGTATTTAAGAGTGCCCAAGTCTTTGAGCTTAAACTGTATATCCAGAAACTGCTTTAGTTCTTCACAGCATGAGGAGTATCACTTGTTATCAAGGTATCATCTACATATACTAAAAGTGCTACAAAAGAACCATTGAGAGTCCTTGTAAAGATAGAATAATATGATTTAGACTCTGTAAATCCATATTGCAGCAAGGCATTTGAGAATTTTGAAAACCATTGCTTTGAAGCTTGTTTAAGGCCATACAAGGACTTATTCAATTTGCAAACCATCTCCCCCTTGCTGTGAAAGCCAGGAGGCAACTGCATAAAAACTTCCTTATCAAGCTCACCATGCAAAAAGGTATTATTGACATCAAGTTGATCTAAAACCCAACCTTTCACAACAGCTAAAGCCAGAACACACTTGACTGAAACCATCTTAGCTACTTGTGAAAAAGTTTCCAAATAGTCTAGACCTTCTTTCTAAGTAAAACCCTTGGCTACAAGTCTTGCCTCATACCTCTCCACACTACCATCTGACTTATATTTAACCCTATACAACCCCTTGCAACATACAGCCAGTGGAGTTAAGGTCCAAGTGTTGTTGGCTTCTAAGGCTTGAACCTCAGCAGCCATAGCAGCCTGCCAATTTGGATCCTGAACTGCTTGATTATAAGACTTTGGTTCGGGAATGCTAGAAATAGAATTGCAAAAATGCTTGTGAGAGGAGATTAGCATAAGACAGATGGTGAGAAAGAGGATAAGGTGTGGAACTATGTGAGACTTGATTACAGTAAAAGATTGTAAGTAGGAAGGAGGTTTTTGAGACCTTTGGGACGTTCTAAGTAGAGGAACCTCAGGTGAGGAGGAAGCAGAAATATCTGCAGAAACAGAAACCGAAGTAGTTGGAGCAGATTCTGCAGATGCAGCAGAATTTGCAGGAGTAGCAGAATCTGCAGAAACTTCAGGAATAGGTGAAGTAAAATTATCCAAAAACATAGGAGTAGAATTAGGAAGACAAATGGTATTGGATGGAGTAGGAGGAACTAAGTCATGAATCAAGGAAGAGGACTGAAATGGAAAGATTGTTTTATGATAAATAACACCCCTAGAAATGAAACAAGTATGAGTAGAAAGGTGAAGCAATTTGTAGCCCTCAACACCATAAGGGTAACCCAAAAAAATACATTTAGTGGCTCTAGGGGCAAACTTAGGTGTGTTGTGAGATAAGGTTGATGCAAAAGCAAAAGCAAAACAACCAAAAACTCTTACGTGAGAGTAGGAAGGAACCTTGTGATAGAGTAGTTCAAAAGGGCTTTTATGGTTTATGATAGGTCTAGGAAGCCTATTTATAATATGGTAGCAGCAAGTACACAATCACCCCAAAACATCAATGGAACATTAGATTGCAGCCTCAATGATGTAGCAACACATAAAAAGTGTTGATGTTTTCTCTCCACAACTGAGTTCTGTTCTGGAGGCAACACAACTTTGTTGATGAATAATACCATGACTTGCAAGGAAATCATGCATAAAAAATTCAGGTGCATTGTCTGTTCTAATGGTCTTAATTTTGGGAATAAATTGTGTCTAAATCATTTGATAAAAAGTTTGTATAAGGGGTCTGGTGTTTGACTTGGATTTCATAAGATAAACCCAAGTAGACCTAGTGTGATCATTCACAATAGTCAAAAAATATTTTTAAGCATCATAAGTAGATATAGAGTAAGGGCCCCATACATCACAGTCTATCAAATCTAAAGAATTTTGACAAAAATGATTATTAAAGGGAAAGGGAATTCTCTTCTGTCTTATTAGAAGCATTATGCACATCAGGTATGATATGCTTCAAAGAAAAAAACTTAGAGTCTGTGGGATGCCCCAATCTAAGATGCCATTTCCTACCTATGTGACTGGAGTTGCTGGAATTAACAAGAGACTTCATGGACTTATGTACAAGAGAATACATAGAATTATGTACAGGAGCAGTAGAATGTAGAACAGGAGTACTAGAGTGTGTGTAGCCACGATCTTGAAGCAAGTAAAGCCCATCATGAACCTCACCCACACCAATCGTCTTCCAGCAGGTAAGGTCCTGTATGAAGCAAAAAGTTGAGAGAAAAAGAAGACAACAAGGCAGATTCTTTGTGAGTTTACTAATTGAGATTAAGTTGAAAGTAAAAGAGGGAACACAAATCATTTTCAAGAATAAGATGAGGAGAGATCTGAACAGAACCAATATGAGTAACCATAGCGGTTTCACCATTTGGAAGTTCAACAACACAATGCTTAGTAGATGCAATAGTAGTAAAAAGAGTGATGCTATGGACTATGTGATCTGTTGCTCCAGTATCCATAACCCAAGTATTACCTGCAAAATCTTGTCTAAGAGAAATACCTGAAATCTTGATGCAAGCTAATAGAAATACCTGAAAGCAGTTTCACCATTTGAAAATATAGAATGCCTGAAATTTTGATGCAAGCTAAGAGAAATACCTGCCAAAGGTGATGATTGAGTACCAATGGAAGCTTGTGGAATGTTTGGATTCACAACATTGTTGACCTTATGATTGTCTGTGGCACAAAATTTTCCAGATTGAATGCCAAAACTTCCAGACTAAATCTGATTTGCCTAGAATGGCTAAGAATTGTTGAAAGGAACCAGTGTTAAGAGTGCTTATCGGATTGATCATCTTGAAGACTGACTTGATTCACACTTGAAGAACCTCTGCCCCTTTGTTTGTAACCAGGAGGGTAGCCATGGACCTTATAGCACTTGTCAACTGTGTGATTGTTCAAAGTACAGTGGCTACAGGTAGGCTTATCTTTACCCTTCCAGTTCTTCTTGTTCTTGGATCCTGAAGATGACTTTGCAACCAAAGAAGTGGATTCTACATGTGGTGCAACATAATTCCCAACATTTTGTTGCCTTTCTTCTTGGATCAATAAGGAGTAAACCTTATTGATGGAGGAAATAGGACCCATTAACAAGATCTGAGTTCTTACTTTACAATAAGTCTTATTCAGTCCCATCAGAAATTGCATTACTGAATCTTGCAATTGAAGATCACCAAGCCTTTGACTCAAATTGCAGGTACAATTACCACAAGTACAATTGGGAAAACGATGAAAATTTTGCAATTGATCTCAATATGCTTGCAATTGAGTGAAATAAGCAGTGATATATTGATCACCTTGGCTTATCCCAGCAATATCCTTCTGCAATAGGAAAACTCGTGGACCATTTCCTTTTGAAAATTGTTCTTTGAGATTGTTCCAGATATCCAAGGCTGTCTTTGTAAATTATGCTAGTTGCAATTTGAGGGGAAACTGAGTTGAGTATCCATGATCCAACCATACTGTCACAGTGGATCCAGGATTGAATTGATGATAGAATTTTAACCATTGGAGATGAAAGAGTCAATGTGCGATCAATAAACCCTAATTTGTTCTTGGCTATCAATGCCTTTCGCATTGAACGTTCCCAAGTAGGGTAGTTCTCGCTGAGCAGTGGCTGAGAAACAAGGATGGCTCCAGGCTCTGTCCATGTTGCAAAAACAAGGGATTCAAAGTCTCATCCGCCATGGATGAACTCTGAGAATTAGGTATTGCAGTTGAACTCATAGAGACGGAAGTGTTTTCGAGTTGCTTTGATATCATATCAAAACTAAGAATGAAAATGAATATTCATGATTAATTAATGAGAAAAGGTTACAGATCTGTTTATATAAGAACAAAACAAAGAGGAGAGAGAAAAAAAAAAAAAAACAGGAATTTGTTAAAGCTAATCACCTAACTAACTTGATTCCATACTAATTAAATGGAGATACCTGTACAACTAATAGATGCGTGCTGCACATGTGAGTTATACAATTAAACTAACATACTACAGTACAACTTGTAGCATAAGAACTTAATCCTGTGAACTACTGTCTTTTTTACTCTCCTCTTTAACTTTTGGTCTTTTACTGTTGCTTTCTTGCCTTCCTGCTTGTCTTCAGCTTGTAAACCTTTAAAAGTTCCATCAAAATTTCATAAAACATTTGTTTGTGTGAATTGTATTCATATGAAACCTTTTTGGGAACTTGCCAATGTTAATTCTTGTTTATTTTTATGGAAATGGACACCCCTTTTAGTGAAAGTCAATGGTGTCCTTTCTGAACCCTGATCTGTTCCACATGCCATAAAGAACCTCATTTACATTCAGAGCTTATAATTCTCTCCACTAAAAGCTATTGAAATCAGAGGCCAACATATGTTTTAACAGCCAACCCCATGATACACTTCTGGGTAAGCTGCAAAAATTTCATGCTTATGTCTCACTTCGCTTGACTGATGCCAATATACAAAAGCTTACGCTTTGAATCGTCTAGATAAAAAGAGTTAGTGTAATAGTAATAGCAATGTTCTGAAGATGCAGGCTTACTTTGCATCCCCAGTGCGATCTCACCTCAGCATCATGCTTGGGGAAAAGGAATAGATTTTCATGTTTCTGTTAATTTTTGAAAATAATGCATTCAGTTAAATCTTGCAACCAACTTTGTCCAATTGTGACGTAGTGTTATCCATAACTATATGTTCATGCACTTAATTACCCTATCTGAGAATGTTCATGCAGTTAGGTCTCTTATTGTTAACTGTTGTTTTTCTGTTATTTAGTCTTAAATTTAATATCCAGGTTTCTGAGTGAACTTATGTATTCTAGGAATAAAAATTCTGTAGCAAAATGGCTTTGGTAGAATGTCATCTGATTTTTTTATATAATTCTTTAGTCTTTTAAGTCATGATTTGTTTGTGTTTTGAGAGCAGGTGGTGGTGTCGCTGGGAAGTGGACCATGGGATCAGCTATTTGGTGGTGGAAATTCTCCAGCCTTTGCTGTGGCAGCAGTTGCAGCCTTAGCTAGTGGACTTATAGCCATCTTAGCTATTCCTCGATCTAGTCCTCAGAAGCCCAGAGCCCTCATATGAGGTATTTTGTTGTATCAAATTTTTTCACATCTCTATCAAGTTAAATCAGTAGTGAGAATTTGTAGATAGCTATTGTTACTTTTACCTATTAATACAAACAATTACTTGAGGTTCACTTTATCCAGCAAATTTCACTTCTTTTTCTTTCTTTCTTTCATTTTTCTCAGTATATTTTCCCCATCTTTTTAAGATATTTGAAGTTTCTTATTCCCCCGGGGAGGAAAGCACCATTCCTTGATTTTAACTAAAAGTTGAGAGGGAAATATGCTCAACACTAATGATGAAACTATTCATTGGGTCATTTGGTCACTGCTTGATATGCTCTTTCACTTTTGCTTTTAAGGGCTACATGGAGAGAGCTAACAGTCCCTTTCCTCACTCCCACTAGATTAGAGAAGGCATGCAGTTTGAATGGCCTAAACTTTCATCTTATTGATTGTTGACATAGAGATAAAGAGTGAACCATAAATTCCCTGATTATTTTTTTCTTCTTCTTTTGGAAAGTATTGGAAACTTTGAGAACTGTTTCTCATTCATAAATTGTGTTTAAAGTAGTGAGAAAGGTCTAGACTGAAGGCATGGTGTCTCCATTTACAATGGCCAATGGTGGACATTCTATATATATAATTAATGATGGAAAACAAGCCATTTTCGAAGCAATAATTTTTCGGACATTCTTGAAAGCTGTCACCATTATTCTGTGTGAGACAAGTTATCTACAGTCAGTGGAG
Source organism: Quercus tomentella (assembly GCA_028535165.1). NCBI lineage: Eukaryota > Viridiplantae > Streptophyta > Magnoliopsida > Fagales > Fagaceae > Quercus > Quercus tomentella. The sequence goes on along the minus strand of JAPQVY010000023.1, from coordinate 36,415,944 downwards.
AATTTTCTTCAATGAAAATCATCCCACCTTGTGGAGATGTCGCTTTATGGCTAATTGCCATAGAAAAGTGGTGAAGTCTTAGCTCTGGATTCCAAAATTACTCTCAATACTGATTCCATCCCAACCAAGATAATGCCCTTAATTGGGATTTATTCTTCAAGAAAATGGAAAAGTTGATTGTGCGTTGGTGGTTTGGTGACAATCTATTGGAATCTCATACATTCGTGCGTTTATTTGTTGTATGAATATGGTTAAGAGTGCTTGGTGGCCAACAATGAATATATGAATTATGCTGATTGAAGCCTTGATGTAGATCAGTCTTAAATGCTCTGATCTTTTTTTGAGGAAAGTTGCAGTGAATTTCTATCGCAGGTTTCCTTTATGATTGTTCTTTTCACGCTTGCATCTAAAACCTTGGAATAAATTCTTTTGTTTATTGCACATATCATTACCAATGGAAGTCTGTTTTTCCGATTTGATTGCTTCCATGCAATGCTTGCCACTAAGACCCGTGAAGCTTTTGAAAATACTCGTCTCATTGAGAACCATTTGTTCAAATTATGACTTAAAATTCTGAACCAAGGCATGGGTGGCAAATGTTGCGCAAGGAATTCTATTGGCAAACTAGCACGTCAACATCAGTGGTGTTAAATAGGATAGAGATAAGACATTCTGCACCAATTCGTGCCCATGTGATCTACAATATAGTGCATTAACTGATAACATGTTTGAAACATTCATGCATACTAGTTGTGTGTATGAGAGACTCCGCTACGGTTTGGTTTTTTTTTTTTTTTTTTTTGGGACTTATTTTAGGTATACGAAGGTCATGGATGTGGCTCTGCCGCGCAAAGATGAAGCATACATTGGGAATATTTAGGCGGCTTCTAGTGATTTCACTAGCATGTAAAACGTACCTGTGGCTGTGTGTGTGTGTGTGTGTTGAGAGAGAGAGAGATATTTATGGGGTATCTCTGCAAGCCACAAGTTTTGAGATCAAGCAAGCATCAACCATTTACAGGAAAGGGAGAAAATGTCTTGGTGAGAGGGATGGAATCTGTGAATTTGTTCGAGTTTCTAGAGAGCATAATCTTTAGCATTTTTTCATCTTTATTAGCAGGAAATTCTGACAGGTCTTGTCATTGTTGCAAATCCTTTTCCCCAAACTTGCATTTGTATTGTACTTTTATATTGTTATTATGATGCCAAAAAATTTTCTGAGCTCCACTAGAACCTAATGTTAAAATGATTTTCCTATCAAAAAAAAAAAAAAATGTTAAAATGATTTTTGTGATTGACGTGGATACAAGTGAATGGCACATCACCAAGTGATCCTAAAAGCTTTCAATCTCTGTTGCTACAATCTGGTGGGATGTACAATTTGATGAACCCACCTGCCAACAGCAAAAGTAATAAAGATGCTAAAAAAAATTCAAAAACGTGTTTCAATTCATCAAACCAACTTTAGTTTTTTAATTAGAGAGGCTTTAATTGTTATCCATTGGTTCTGTTGGTTTGAGTGACATATCTCTCATCTACAGCAACTTATTTATCCAGAGACACATGGGAATCTGACAATGTGGGGGAGTATGGGTTTCAGGGAAGAAATATCTTAATATTCTTATACAATAAAACAAAGGACAACTATTCTTGAAGCTGCTGCTCAAACACTCTGAGAAGAAAAAGAAAAATTAACTGCTCCTCTTTGTTTGGGTCTGGTAATGGTAGGGTTGCTTTTTTTGTCTTACAGACATAGCCAAGTCTCGCTCTCTCTCTCTCCTACAGAATGACAGTCTCATCTCTGTGTTACGAGAAAAGGGGATACACAATAAATGGTTGTAATTGGCGCACGTAATTGTCTCTCAGTGTTCCCTTACTCCCATCTGCCGCTTCTTCATACAGCCATTTACTGTCATCCCCATTAACTCCAAATAGTGGACCCATTCACGAACACCACCTACCTCCAATATATCCATGAAGATAAAGTGATATACTTTTTTAATAAATTAAAAAAAGAAGAAGAAGAAGAAGATAGTGAAAAGTTGCAATATATTAATATAAGGAATAAGGATCCGCTAGATTTGACACTACAGGTTTCTTATTAGTAATCCCTCCCCAAATCCCACTGTTAAGTTCATTGGTTTAACCCCAAATTATTCTCCAAAAAAAAAAAAAAAAACCCCAAATTATTCTCAAACAATGCATGATTGTAAAGTTGTAACAACACCCAACCATACAAATCAGATGTCTCTCTCTCTCTTAGCCCATCTCAACTTTCTCAAGTCTCTCATATTCTGTGATGTCTTACACCAGCTTTCCCATTACCTGGGCCCGTTAAAAGTTTTGAGGAAGATCTAAGGACAGTGATCCTTAATTATTAGTATTAGGATTTAGGAGCTTATAGAGAGGCCCACATCAAGGTGCCACTGGAAACTGATTTGAGGATTATAAAGCTAATTTCTATGGTGTTAAAGCCTTAAAAAGGATCTTAGCGGATCTCTTAATAGATCACAAATCTCAGGCCATCTCTGTTCCACTTCATTACCTAAATACTCCATTGTCCCATAAAAAATATTATATTTATACCACTAAAGAACATTCTCAATCCAAAAAACTCACTGCCCCAAACAAGTAAAAACTAAAAACAAAAGGGTAATTAATAAAAACAGATGGGGCCTGAAAACTGAATTTACACCAAGCTTGTCACCTCAAACTGGGCAAGTAGTTTAAGCAATGTTTGGGTGTTCAAATGGTTCGAGACAACAAAAAGAGTCATTCTCGGTGTGGGTTTTCTCACATGGGTTGTGCAAGAATGGAACATGCATGCTTGCCCTGGAACATGCAAACATTCCAAGTTAACAGCCAGCCATTGTCAAATAAATCCACTAAAAATAAAGAAAAATAAAAAAGCCAATATATAAATATGCCCCCGGTCACTTCACAAGTAGGCTAATTGGTCCTGAATCTCTTCCACTTGGCATCCCAAGATAAACTTTTTTATCCTTCTTCGTACAAAAACAACCCAAAATTGGGTTTTAAAGATTATCCAATTAAGCTAAGCTAAAAAGTTTGATTAAAATTTAAACTAGAGTAAACGCACCACCAAGGAAATGCCAAAAGAGAGCCACCATTATCATATAAAAAAGGAAAATTACTGATTTGCCGGTAGAACACTAATATCCCCACCAATCATCTATCTTTTATTTCACCATCTTATTAGTACTAAAGGTAAGATTAGAACTCCCGCCCCCCCCCCCCCCCCCCCCCCCCTACACTAAGCAAATACTAAATACTTGCTCTCTCTCTCTCTCTCTTAATTTTCAACTCCCTCCACCCAAACCGCTTTAAATATTGATCGAAGAGAAAGAATATACATGATACAGTGAAATCTTATTAGTTTTAGAGGGAGACAGAAATTGGGGGGTCGGCAAAACCTCATAAAAGCATTTTTTTGTATGGAGTATAGAAGCTTTGCTTTGCTTTTTCTTTTATCTAATTCGATCTCTTTGATAAATTGACACGTTCCTTACTCCTCCTTAGAACCAAAAGCAGGGCCCAATATATATCTCCATGTATATATATAACCCTATCCTCCATCCACCCCTTCCCATATTCAGAGCTCTCACCCTTCCAACAAAACAGAAGAAGAGCACAAAACTATATAGCACAAAAGCCACAAATACAAAGGTTATACTTTTCCTCCTTTAGCTCATTAACACCTAGTTAGGTAGCTAGTTCTCTTCTAACCTCCTTTGCCCAGAAAGCTATGTGTAACCCAAAGTCATTTTCTCCATCCTCATTGCTCTCTCCAATGAAAACCCATACCATAAATCTCAACCAATCCATGGATCTCCAGCCAGATGATCAAGAACTTCATAGGTGGCCAACGCTTTCTGAGGTAAAAAGGCAAAACATAAAGGACCCATGCACTTACTAATGAACATAAACAAACATATACGGATATATTTATATGCTGTCACTTAAAAACAGTAATGATGTATATTAAATTAAAGCAAACTCTTTTTTGTTTTTTTTTTGTTTTTGTTTTTTTTTGTTTTTTGTTTTTTTTTTTTGTTCCCTCTCTTTCCTGTTCTTACTTTTGTTTTGCATTAATTCAGGCCTTGGAAGAAATCAAAGCCATAGGGAAGATCTCAGGCCCAACAACCATCACAGGTCTACTTCTTTATTCAAGAGCCATGATCTCCATGCTTTTCCTTGGCTATCTCGGAGAGCTTGAGCTAGCTGGAGGGTCTCTCTCTATTGGCTTTGCCAACATCACTGGCTACTCCGTGATCTCTGGTTTGGCCATGGGAATGGAACCCATATGTGGACAAGCTTATGGCGCAAAACAGTGGAAACTTCTTGGCTTAACTTTACAAAGGACAGTGCTTCTCCTTTTGTCAACCTCCATTCCCATCTCTTTCATGTGGCTAAACATGAAAAGAATCCTCCTTTGGTGTGGCCAAGACCAAGAAATATCTTCGGTAGCCCATACTTTCATTCTCTTTTCCATTCCTGACCTTTTCTTTCTTTCACTTCTTCACCCTCTTCGAATCTATCTCAGGACTCAAAACGTCACATTACCTTTAACCTATTGTTCAGCTATCTCTGTTCTTCTTCATGTCCCTATAAATTTCCTTCTAGTGGTCCATTTCAAGATGGGTATTGCTGGGGTTGCAATAGCAATGGTTTGGACTAATCTCAATCTCTTTCTTTTACTTTCTTCCTTTGTATATTTCTCCAGTGTGTATAAGGACTCGTGGGTGTGTCCCAGCATGGATTGCCTTCGGGGTTGGTCATCTTTGCTGGCCTTAGCAATTCCAACTTGTATTTCGGTTTGCCTTGAATGGTGGTGGTATGAATTCATGATAATGCTGTGTGGACTTCTAGCTAACCCAAAAGCCACTATTTCTTCAATGGGAATCCTTATCCAAACAACCTCTTTAGTCTACGTTTTCCCTTCAGCTCTTAGTCTTGGAGTTTCAACAAGAGTTGGGAATGAACTAGGCGCTAATCGCCCAGCTAAAGCTCGCATTTCCATGATTGTCTCGCTTGTTTGTGCAGTGGCTTTAGGCCTAGCGGCCATGTTGTTCACAACCTTAATGAGACACCAATGGGGTCGGTTCTTTACAACCGATACTGAGATTCTAGACCTTACTGCAATAGCATTGCCAATAGCAGGGCTATGTGAGCTTGGAAATTGCCCACAAACCACTGGTTGTGGAGTTTTAAGAGGGAGTGCTAGGCCTACTATTGGAGCAAACATCAATTTGGGGTCATTTTATTTGGTGGGAATGCCTGTGGCTATTTTCATGGGTTTTGTGGCTAAAATGGGGTTCGCAGGGCTCTGGCTAGGCTTGCTTGCAGCGCAGGCTTCTTGTGCTCTTCTAATGCTATATGTTCTTTGCAATACAGATTGGATGGTTCAAGTAGAGAGAGCAAGAGAACTCACACGAACTTGTACCATGTCTTCTACTCCTTTGCCAATTTCATCAACAATATCAGAGTCTAACACTAAGAAATCCAATAACAAGGCTAATCTTGAAGAGGTATTGTGCGTTAGTGATGAGCTTGTAAAGTCAACCTCACTTGAAACAGACCCTCTCATATCTACTACTACTACTACTACTTGACATGCTGTGCATTGATGAGAGTTACCGCTTCACCATTTTTGCCCCCATATTGAGGAGCTAGCTGATGTGAAAATTATTTAGTAGAGTTCCAATAATACTTGTACTTAAGATTAAACTCTTTCTTTTATTTGATTATCTTCAACAATGTTGTTGGATTAATAATAAACACTGTAGAATAGAAACAAAATAATTTGCACTAGTTCCATTTCCATATGCGTGCCCGTGTGTATGTGGGAAAGAGAGAGAGAGAGACAGAGAGGGGTTAAGCTGTCGGTTGTTTTTGAGGCGTGGGAAAGAGAATCTCTGCCTACCTTTCTTGTTGTTCCTTACTAAATTAGGCAACTATCTTGACTACCAAAAAAGGAAAATTAGCATAATAGAATGTAACCTTTGGCTAACACCAATCTTTATCTTAATTAAGAGTGCTTTACACCATGTAGCCGCAACAAACTTATACATCATGTGCGTTAATATTACCATTAGACTAATACAATGCATCGACCTTCAGAAATATTAATGTTTGACCGATGGCATGCAAACAACTGAAAGAACTGATTGATATCCTAAGCCTACAATCTTTTACCTATAGCTAGGGGCAATATTCGACATGGCACGCGAACAAGATATAAACATGACATAAAGTTAATAAGTTAAGATTAAAATTTAGTGGGTATATCATATATGTTAGATTTGGTATAACATGAATTGAATTGTTTAAACATATTAAATTATTAATTCAGACAATCGAAACCTTATTTGACTTGTTTAATCAGAGGTATAACATGAATTGAACTGTTTAAACGTATTAAATTATTAATTCAGATAAGCGAAACCCTATTTGACTTGTTTAACTTGAGGTCATTTTACCAATTCATCCTTTAAAAACCCAATTATATAAACTTATAGACAAAATTTTGCTGCAAATTTAGTTGTAGCCAATAGTCACAACTCTAATTTTATTCTCGTCCAAGCCCCCTCTCACCTCACCTATTAAGCAAGTGGCTTTTGGACTTGCAATTTTTATTTTAAGGAAGGACGACTATTACTTTTTGTTATTATTTTTACCATCCATCCCATTGCATTCTATCATCTCGTATTGTACTGCAATGTATCAGACTAGATAGATCTATTGAGTGAGAAAAAGGGAGAAAACTCTAATTATATATTCTTCATTTTTATATTGATAGGGATTGCATTCATTCCTAGATTCACATCACTATGGATTGATTGTCCCTACCTACATGGTAGTGGTCTAGGGAGCAAAAGTGCTAGAGCACGGTAGAATGAAGAGTAATAATTTCAGTAAGAGCAGCCGGACGGACTTTACTATAGTGAGTCTAGTGACTATGATTGCAATTATATTTATATGAGTTGTGTTACCAGTTTAATAAACAGATGTGTTCATGTCGAACTATATAATCAAATACCCATGAGTTAACATAACATGAACATAACAACTAAAAACGAATTGGCAGTCTGATTTTTATGCAAGAATAAAGGGACTCATTTACCACAAAGCTTAATTTTAGAGTAATTCAATTATGGACTTCATTTTGAAAAGAAAAATACTAAAATTACTACAAATTTTATAACGAAATACTTATAAATTGACAAGATAATAAATATGATTGGTATCACTTGAAAAATATAATAAATAAAGAAAAATGCTAAAAATTCTAACAAATTTACTATATAAGATTTACAAATTAATATGGCAATAAATCTTATTAATGGATTTTACCAAAATAATAAAGGAGAAGGCTAGAGCTCTGCCAAAAAATTTACTAAAAAAATGTTTACAAACTAATGTAACAATAAATATGATTGTTGGATTTCAACAACCTAATAAATGTGAATGTTTGAGTTGTTTTTTTTTTTTTTTGGTTGATGACATATCAATTTGTAAGTTTAATATTGTAAAATTTGTAATATTCCTAGTATCACTCAATTTTTCTATAAAAATGTTACAAACTAACATGGTACCAGCTACAAATAAGTCATTCAAACATTTATTTAAGGATGGTAGTAAAAATACTGCAAATTTTATTATATATCATTTAATTACAAACTGGTGTCATTAATCACAAAAAGGTAATTCAAACATTTATTTATAAAAAAAAAATGTTAAAGTTACTTACATATTTTACTACAAAAAGCTTACAAACTAGTCTGACAAAATGTGATAAGTGAGTTTTAATCATCTAATAATGAATGTTTGGATTGTTTTTTATTTTTATTTATATATTTTTTTAGTAATTGATGGCATATCAGTTTATAAGCTCTATATATATAATAATAATAATAATAATAATAATAATAAATTTTATAGTATCCCAAACATCCTCAGTAAAATTTGTAGTGTCTTAGCATCATCTCTGTTAAAAAAAAAAAAAAAAAAAAAGAGAATCTCGTGAAATTAAGGTGTTCCCTATTGTCTGCAGTCCTTGAGAACGGACAAGAACACGTAAAAAAAAAAAAGCAACAATGAGAAGACTAGCTAGAGAAAATGGACCTTATCAGAATCCACTTCAGCTCATGGGGAGCATAATGCGCCGTATCTTCACTTTTTTTTTTTTTTTTTTCTCGTTCTTGGTGTCATTCACATTTGTTATCACTATGTTTTTATTACAAACAGTTTTTTAACATGTGAGGAACACAACTAGCCTAGCCTGGACTCTCCATCCTTCTCGCTCCTAAAAGATGCCTTCCTATAAAAGGTGCTCTCATCTTTAAGAAAGGCTTGCATTTATGTCTAGTTTAGATGAATTTGATTTTATTTATTTTTTATTTATTTTGAGAATAGAATGTTCATTTTAACAAAATTTTGATTGATAGAAATTTCAATTCCTTTAATTTAAATAAAGTTAGGATCACAAAAATTTCACAACACCTTCAAATTTATTTATAGCTCATGCATAAGATATTAAAAAAAAATTAATTGTAGATTGTGGTGGACTCAGATGTGAAGTGGTAGGCATATTAAGTATTGTGAAATTTTATTTCAACTTTATAATGTTTTACCAGTTATATTTGGATGATGTATAGTTAAAAACTGTTAGTGTCTTATAGAACAATTTTCCTTGGAATTAATTTAGTGTTTTAACAAGGTCATAGGAAATTTAAGGTTAATTTAATTTTAATTTTAATTTTAGAGAAGCTTGTAATGAACCTTTAAAAAAGTTCCTATAAATATATGCTTTATACTAACTGGTTTGATATATTCAAATAAATTATTTTTTAAAAGAATTTTCTCAAATTCTTAGTGGATTCCATAATTCTTTTTCTTGAATTTTTAAGTTATTTGATAAGTTACACTATAATGACAGTGTGATGCTCTAAATTTAATTAGATAAGATTGAATTGTTAAGTGTATGTTGAATCCTACATCGGGCGCTTATTAGATAAAACTTGGACTTATATGTGATTGTAAAAATTTTCAATTGCAACTTAACTAGTCTTTTTGGTGTATAAGCACAGATATGACTATAACGTTTATAAATGAAGGCAAATTTTATCACTCTTATGAAGGTTTTTTCCCCCTCACTTTGCTTTTATGAATATACAAAATTCAAAATATGCAATCAAAAGTTATCTTCCCTTTAATGGTAAAGATCAACAAATAAATCATGAAAGAGAACCAAAAAAAAAACTAAATCATGATAGGGTAATGTAATGTCATGCATGTTGAAAAGTGAAAACCACCAAATCTTTTAACTTTAGTGATGCTGCCGTACCTAAATGCGGCCCTCCCGTTGGGGAGGGTCTAGACCCGAGCTGTCTAGGTTTGAATTCCCAATAGTGCATTTTTCCTGTACTTATTACCGTAGGGGGAAAGGACCATTTGAAAGTAGACGTACAAACACACAAGCTCGAATCACAAAAGCCTTTCCTTTGGTTTCCACTAATTTGGCCAGTACGTGTTCTTATTCATTAAAAATAAAAATAAAATTTCCAAAACTTTATCCATTAGCAAGTACTAAGTACTTAATTACTACTACAAGGTAAGATTTTTCACTAAACTGTTTTATAATAAATATTTCAATAAACTCATCTAAAACCTAAGCTAGAATTTTCCCTTAGCAAAATGTAATAAATAATATCATATACTATTGTTATTACTAACTGTTAGGTTGTTTTGTGGGGGGGGGGGGGGGGGGTCCAATCATATTATTATAACATTTTTTTTTAATTTTTATATATTTTTATCGTAATTAAAAAAAAAAAATTTGATGGCCAAAAATGGGTGAGCGGGGGCGACGATTGTGACGGACCTCATGGGTGTGGTGACCATTGAAGCATTCACTTGCTAAGAAATGTTAGATTGAGTCATAGTTACTGTTATCCAGGGTGACAACAAACCTCACTCTAGCCCCACGAGAAAACTATCTTTGGACTAACTGCAGGAGGAAATTCCCACGTTCCGCCCATTAGAGTTCGAATATGGTACTTCAAGCAGTGCTACACTCTCAACACTCTTGTGCATGCATAATTGCATAGGAAGAGTTTGGGATTTTTTTTTTTTTTTTTTTGAATAAATTTGATAATAACAATAGAAGATGAGAGATTTAAATTCTGCAAGATGCCTGTATTAAAAACACCAAAAAGGTGTAAACTGAGTTACATAACTCTGGCCAATATTCTTACTCATGCAAAGTGAGAAAATAATTGAAGAATGATAAAAGTTGGCAGTGTGAAGTCGCTACAGAGAAAGTGGTTTGAGTGGAGGGGCCCGTGCTTCGAATTGATGAAACAAAATCAAGCTATTATTGCCTATGTCTACTTCTCAGTTGACAGAAAAATGGCAGTGACTCTGTATTTGCAGCTCCCCATCCCCACACCCCACCAGATAGACCTCCACCATTTTTGTTTTTCTACAAAACCAACACACTAGTCAGTGTACTGCCTAAAGGAAGATAAATAATAGACGTAAACAAAATATATATACATATGCAACAAGTTCATCATAGAGAAGAAAAACATGGGGGCCATCTCATTGGCTGAACTAATTAGTGGTACACGCATGACCATCTGATTTTTTTTGTTTTTGTTTTTTCCTCCCCACCTTGTTCTAATCCATTTCTCATCTCACCTTTCCTTATCTTCTTTTCTGAATTTATATGGTAGTATCAAGTATCACTTTTTTGAATTTTATGCACGTTTTAATGTTTTTAAAGGAAACGTTACAGGTTCAAATATTTCAATCATAATTATTGAACTATAAATAAATAAAATGTATCAATTTTTCTAAATTTTATCGTATTTATGATATATATATATATATATATATATATATATATATATATAAGTTTTTCCCATTCAAGATCTGTAATATGGGATCTGAAATATTCGACCATACACATTTTTATAAAATAAAAGCTGAAATGACACCGACGAGGATGCTAATATGCTATACGACCTAGCTTTATCAATAATTGATAGTAAGTTCGGGCAAAACATACATGCATGATACGTGGGAAGAGGATAGCTAGCATAGGGTTCCAAAAGATGACCTAAAATCACAGTGGACATAGGTCAATACTAAGAAAAATGCATTGTCATTGAATTATCACCCGTATGATTTTGCTAGCATATATATGTGTATATATATATATTGGTACTGAAGATAAATCTTAATTATAAGATGCTTGAAGGTTGATACTCGATCGAGTAGTGAGTGTAGGCCATTTCCAACCATGTTAGTCAGTGTTCGTGCACATAGGTGTTGAAGCATCCTCAGAACTCAGTTCGTTAAATAGGGGCGCCCATGGCCTCAAGTGGAAGGGAAAGAGGACACCTTCACTCCTTCAAGATTTACAATTGTACTAAAAAGCTTCTGCATCATACAGGTTGCTTCGGTCCTACTAGCAACTTGGAATAATTATTGAGGACCTCTATCATTGATGCAGCTACAATAACTCAGCTTTTAAAAAAAAAAAAAAAAATTTTAAAACATTTAAATTTCAAGTTTCACACGTCTTAAAATGATAAATGGAAAACATCTGATTAATATAAAATTTAGTGTGGGTTAAGAATGGATGAAAAAAAAAGAAAGTCAAATTTAATGCACAAAACTCTTCCTTTTAGGGGGTTTGAGAGAGATCGTGGTAAGTAACATTCCCATATGTTGAGAATGAATACAACTTATAATCCAATCTTAGAATTTTCAACACATTAAAGTGATATAAGATGTATATAAATATATATATATATATATATATATATATATATATATATATATATATATATATATATATATATATATATATATATATATATATAAAACACTTTCAGTTTTTACATCAAAGAGGATGAAATCATCCTAGCTACTAGCAACATAAAATGATTGAGGACCTTGGCATTGGTGGAGGTATCTTAATAAACTTGAAAGATGTTTGCCTACTATAACAAAATAGCTAACCTCCTTATACATCTTAATATCTAAAAATCAAATAATTGAAGAATAAGCAGAAAAGGAAGAGGTTCAATATTTAAAGGTTAGACCGGGATTCAACTAAAAGTTGAACCATCATAACATTATAAATAAATAATATGCAAGTCTCACTAAAAAAAAACAAAACAAGGGAAAAAAATGTTTTAAAAAGAAGTGTTGCAAGCCCCATATTAAAAGAATGAAGATCAGAGGTTTTAATAAGAAGTGTTACAAGTCCCACTTTAGAAAAATGAATAAATATGTTATACTTTTTTTCCTATAATTAGCATATTCCTTTAAGGATTTCAAGAACTGAATGTATGGGCTAACTTTAATAAGCATCATATTCTTAATTAAATTTTTTTTTTTTTGAGCATCTATTCTTTATTTAATTGAATGGCGTTTCTCAGAAAAAAAAAATTGAATGGCCAATTCCATTTATTCTTAATAATAATAATAATTATAACAACAACAACAACAACAACAATAATAGTAATAATAGGTTTAAAAAAAATACAGGTTTCCGATATAAATAAAGCTCCTACAAATGTTCGGCACATACAATAGATGGCTCAATACAATGACGGGTCCATTCACAAGTCAAAACAAGCTTACACTTACCTTCACCCAAAATGTCACAGCAGGTGTTGTTCATATATACTTTATTCTCTACTCTGCTAGTTTCTCTCTTATTTCCAAGAAGAGTCACTGTTCCCTTGCAATGTGTCTCATGACAATGTGTCTCATGAAGACTGTAGAGTCAACCACCAAGTATATAGTATATATGATATATTGGTTGAAAGTTTCACCGCAAGTACTTCTGCGACAATCATGGTTAATCTCATTCTATCTTCAATTGTTTGGTTTCCTCCTACTTATTAGGATAATTGGCTCTTCTTTGTCTCAGTTAATTTGCTGCATGCGAAGCACGCACTTGTTGATCACTTTCTTTCTTCTCTTCAACCTTTCCTCTTCAAAAACAAGGAGCACGTACGATCGATGTTGGCAAACTATTGAACACTACAGTAATTTGCATTTTGTTCCACTAGTAAAATTTAGATACATTAGATTTCTTTGTTAAATTCAAACAAACATATAATTGTATAGAATTTAATTACCTTTGAAAAATATAATATTGCTTGTATTTTATTGATTAATAGTTAATACAACTATGTGTTCGAATTTAATTTAAAAACCTAATGTTTAGCACTTAAGAAATTATACCTAAGTTTTACCCTTGTTCAATAATGTGTTTAGTGTTAGCAAGTTTTGGCAATGAGTTCCATTTGGTTTACATGATCTTCTACATGCTCAGTTTCTCTCATAAAAATTAATACTGAGGTTATCAATAGTAATTGTATGTGAATATCAGATTTATGACCATATTTGACCTCTGGTGACTGAATCATTTTCTTCGGGAGGTCTTGAATTCAATAATGTCGTCTTTCATATGGCATAAAAAATTGAAGCCTTTGCTAATGAGCCATGTACCTCCCCATCTCTCTCTCTCTCTCTCTCTCTCTCTCTCTCTCTCTCTCATATTGATTGTCTCACTCAGTGTCATTTTGGTCGGTTGTGGTTTAGGTGGAATTAGATTGTTTAGTGTCCTTTAATGTATGAGTAAGTAAGTATGATATGTGGCGTTTTGAGTAAAATTACATCTATAATATTTTCACAACAAATTTTAGGTGATAAGTTGTTATTGGTTTTAGTTTGAATCCACTATTGACATCTCTTTTTTGTCTACTAGTAATCACATGCTACTTAGATTTGTTGTAAAATTTTGTGAAAATATTGTGTATTTAGCATTACTTAAAATGTATTTTACTTTAAATTTTAATTCTATATATTAATATGACACTTTTAAAGCTATGTATACAAAATTATATCTTGATGACTAATAGGCTAATAGTTAATAGTTTATCTGACTAAAAAATATACCACCTGCCGCATATGTATCTTATTATATTAACTTAAAATATTAAAAAAATAAAACCCACATATGTGTATATATCTTAGTATATTAACTTAACTTAATCCTAGCAAAAAAAATAACAATATTATATTAACTTAATGTATTAAAATAATAAACCCACTTCAATTCACCAAACAAATTCTACTTGCCCTTAGATTAATGTTATCTTCTCCAAGAAATGCAAAATAAACAAATATTTTGTTTTTGATAACCCCAAAAAAAAAATTTAAAAATTAAAAAAATAGAAGAAAAGAAAAGTAATAAAAATTGGCAATCTTTTTCTAGATGGGAATCTCCTCTCATTGGCTCCTATCATGGGATATGGACACAGCCATCAATATCCAGCTCATCATTTTTAACTTGGGGGATCGAATAATCAGGCCACGTGTCTGTGAAGAAATATCAAATATATTTTGTTTCTCTTTCTCTTATTCAGTAACTGTCCGTTGAAAAGTTGACAAGTGTCTTGCGCGCATCTCCAGCCACTTTTCCATAATCTAGTAGTCCACTGATAGCATCATTTCCAAGGATTAAAGAAACAACATTCAAATGCCGCCCCATTGGTTGAATTAGTGGTAGGGTTTTATGCACCAAAGAATTCAACAACATTAAAAGAAACCATAAAGTAGTAAATAAACAAAGGATTTATAAAAGTTACAAAAATAATTCCTTAACATATTTGTTGTACGAGTTTTTTAATAAAAATTGCTTAAATTTGGCAATTGCATATATGCTCATTTCTCCACAAGTGTCATTTCAAAAACCACCCCCCTTGAGAAAGAGAAAGAGAGAGAGAAGTGTATGTGTGTGTGTGAGTGATTGAGTGAGTGGCTCTTCTTATCTCTTTGGTGCATGAGTGATGGATTGGGAAGCTGTGGTTTTTGTGGCCACTACCCACTAAGGAGAGCTTTTACTATAACAAGTGTTGAGGACATTCTTCTCTAGGCAAAGAAAAAAAAAACATTTGTGTCAACAGCCCCAACTCATTTCGATTCCACCCCAATTTGCCGAAAGTTACACTTATTTTAAAGCTAATTTGCCTAAAATAGTGAGCTGTTGTCTCATGTCTGCAATGCATGCATGGATGGCCCCCCCTCCCTCTATTCTCTCCTCTTATAAGGAGTGACCCCATATATTTGATGCTCTTGCACCTGGCAAATTCTTGATTTACGGTCCACAATTCTTGTCAACCTATTCCATTGTAAGGTCTAGATATCCGCAGCCATTGCCCATTTCCACGATGGAGATACATGCACTTATCCTCCTTGTGTTCAATTTGCATGGATATATTCGACTATAGTCAGTACTATCATACATATACATAGAACCTGTGTATGATCCATGATGGTAGGCTCAAATTACTTATTTAAATATATATATTCTAGTTCAAACAAACATTTATCATGTACATATACATGTGTATATAATATACATAAATATTGGGATTCGACTTGAAAATATTAAGAGGGGTTAACTAGTTAAATTATAAAACTCTTGACGAAGAGAAAATGATGAAGTTTTGCTAAATTATATGCTACTCTAAAAACTAATGTAGATTTTTGGAGTATATCTCCATTCAATCAACCGAAGAGGTAGTCATAATTAAACTCATATTGCTTCTAGATACCTAGTTGTAAAGTAAAAAAGTATTGATAGGAGCGTGATACAGTTTAACATGCCGTGCTGACCAAAAGAACTCCAATTCAATTCAAAGATGCCAATCTTGTGGCAGTAGCATATTCTTAGTCACACAGATAACTTCGGTGCCGAAATGGCTTTCTTGTTAATTAGGGGTCCCCTTGCATGGATGCTTAACGTTGGACCCATTTTTTTTTTCAAAGGCAAATCCACTAAGGGACCAACACGTTGGAGAGCTTCATTAGAGTTCGTCACAAGTTGGGCCTTGGTACCATTTATAGGGAACAAATATTGTCATTTGTAGGGCATAGTTTGCTCTCAATAAGACTGTGAAGGTTTGAAAAATTAAGAGTAATTCTTGTCTCTTATGATAAAATATATATATTTGTTTTCAGTTCCTATATATACTTGAACCCCCTCCAAATTAGAAAGTTTCAACTTCGAAAATATGTAGTTGATCCACTTCGTGTTATCTCTCTCACTCACTTATGATTCAAATTAAATGGAGTTTTTAATATCTTGGCTCGAGAGCCAATGAGATCAATGTGATAAGAACTTGTCATCATTGACAATGAGCCACGCACTTTTGCCACTAATATTGGCCAAAAGATGAGAGAAAATATACATGTTTGTTTATTTCCAAAGGATTAGAGACAACAACGCAAAGCATTTTTATGAATAACACGTGGATATATAATTAAGAAAGGTCGGAGAACTAAGTCCTAATCATGATTTGAATTCAACTTTCTTTCCTTTGAAGTGAAAAAGATGTAAATTAAAGATATCTGCAACCCCTCCAACTTTAGGTTTTGACATTTTGTTTTGTTTTGATACATATAGTGTTTGACCATTTCCATTTGTTTTCGGAATATCACTTTCTGTCTTAGTTGGTTACCTTTAGGACTTATACATGCTTAATTTGAACAACCAACTAACGAGCGTGGGAGAGAAAAGTTGGAAAAGAAGTCCAAGAAGCTATGAACACCAAGAACATTCCTTTTTCTTGGTGGGTTTATTACAAAGGTCAAAATCCCACACCACTATGGAAATTGCTTTACCATTAATGCACCTTTTCTTTTTTTTCCCTTGTTTTTTCCTCTAGTTTCAGCTGCTTGATAATGATGACCTCTAATGTCCGAGTCAAAGTGTGGTCAGATGTTCAACAAAGCTAACAATCGGCACAAAGTGACACGTATTTGGGCCTTGAGTGATCAAGCAACTTGTTGAACATACGCAATCATGCCCCATTGGCAAGTTCTTTATGTTAGTAGCCAATGACATAAATATCTCTATGGTTACGTTTCAAGGAATTTATGAAACACTCTTCAGCATTTGTGAAAAAAATCACCTAGTTGTTTCTTTCAAGTAAGGTGTTAATTGAGATTTGAGTCTAGCTAGGGCATTAGTACTCCTGACCATGAATACTACGGAAGCATGCTTGATGTGATATACATTGAACCAATCATGAGCAGTTTAGCTAGTCCAAATTTGCAGTATTATAGAACTTAAGAATATAAACGTGTACGAATTTTGTGCTACGAAGAAATTAGCTACCAAGAGATGGAATGTTTCCTAGGCACCAACATGATCTCCTCCATTTTATTTGAAATTTAAAAAGTATATTTTACAGTTAAGATTTTATTTTTTTAGATTTAGTAGTGTATAGAATACATGTTATTTAATGTTATTGTGTGACCTGACCTTCATCAATATGATTTAATGTCTAATTACTTTCACATGGTAATTAAATTATTTAAATATTAACTTAAGAGTATTATCAATGCTACACTAAATTATTAGAGCATCCGTAGCCGGCCTTGCATATCTTATATCTTGAGATGATATACCATTAAAGGCCAAAATTCACCAACATTCGGACTTGTAAACATTCGGAATTGTAAAATTTTTTACAATTGTGCTACAGTAGCATCTTATTTATAAGATGCTACTGTAGTAGAATGGTATTTTTAAAAATTAATTTTTAATTGTCTCTCTCATACTTTCTCTCTCCTCTCTCTCTCATTATTTCTTTTCTTTTCTCTATCTTCCTTCTCTCTCTCATTCTGCTCTCCTCTCTTCGGACTCAAAACCCCATAGCCACCACACCATGGCCTGGGGTTGCCGTGGCATCTCTACAATAGCATCTTGTTTGGGTTTTGTTTGGGTTTGCCGTGGGTTTGCCGTGGGTGGGTTGCGTGGGGGTTGCAGTCTCGGAGGATCCGATGAGCATTTGGACTACTTGTTTGAAGGAGGAAGTGTCTGCTTGGACAAAGGTAGTCAGGTAAGGGTTGGCGGATTCGGATCTAGTGATGGGTTTTGTTGCTTGGCGTGGAAATGATGGTGGAGTTGGAGGTGGTGTAGGTTGCTGTTGCTGCTGTTGTTGTTGTTGTTGTTGGAGTCCATTGCCACTGCTACTGGTGCTACTGTTTGAGCTGTGGCTGTTTGGGGATGGCAGAAAAGTTGGGTTTTCATGGTTTCTATGAAAGATTGTTGATTCCATTTCTATATTTCTCTCTCTCTCTCTCTCTCTCTGTGCATGATTTTTTGAGAAAAAAAAAATATAAAAGAGAGAGGTTGAGTGGGTGCAGCAGTGGTGGGGTTGTGGGGTTTTGATGGTGGTTGTGTGGGGTTTTGGGTTTGTTCACGGCGGTGTGAGAGAGAGACAGAAACAAGAGGAAAGAGAGAGATTATTATTGCAAATATATATATTTTATTGTGTGGATATATTATTTTAATGTATTAAATAGAAATATAAAAGTTGGGATGTTGGGTGTATTGTAAAATGGTATTGTATAATTGATAAAGTAGCTTTTTGAGATGGTAAAATATGATAGCATGAAATTTTCGGCTGTGGATGCTCTTAACGAGCTGAATGTTACAGGGAAAGTGATTTTTTTTTTTTAAATCGATAGTTTGAGGATGAATTTTAACTTTGGATATCTTTATTGGAAATATTAAGAAATACCAATTAAGTTGCAAATCAAATTATTATGGGAAAAATGAATTGAATAAAAATTGAGCATACATTGGATTGGACCAAATCATATGTTCAAATTTTGAGTATATTTCTATGTCGAAGCCAGGGTTGTTCACGGAATTGAAAATCCTGACAATATTGACCACTCCATCAAGGCCAAATTTATTCTAGGTGATTTTTGACACTATGCTTGGTTAGTGTCAAGTTTTAAAACTCAAACTCCTAATCATTGAATAATGAGTTTAGACACTTGTCATCTGTTTAACCTAACTCGTCTATATATATATATTCAAATTTTGTGTATATTTATATGTGAAAGCAAAGTTTGGCAAGTGGCCCGATTGTGTTGGTCGATGTCAGGTTCCTCTCCTCTCAATTTGACATATTCAAATCTAGTGGTGGATGGACCCTTAATCCAACTAAACCCAACTTGTGAACATCCATCAAAGTTCCAAAAATAGATTTATCTACACAAATTGATAATACTCTCTAAAGAATTTCATAATGAGATAACAAACATCTTCCCTCGTCCTTAAATTTTCTGAATTGCGTGTCAACTAGTATTTTTTTCCATTTAGAGCTAACTTATCCACCAAAAACTCATTATTATTTTGATAGATGACAAAAACATTTCATCTTCCGATGGCTTTTTATTTTGGAGGCGAACCTACAACAATTTTATAAATAAATTATTCCTATCTCATTTCTTTTGGTTCTGGGAAAAAAGATATCAATGCTGTACCGTGTTTAGAGGCATTTTTGGTGAAAGAAATTTCCCCAAATAATTAGAAGCACAACATGATATTAAAGTGTAGTACTAATGAAAAGATGTGTTAAATTCAACCCATTTATGGAAGAGGAAGAATACCTTCCATGAGAGAGAGAGAGATTTCTTTTTCTTTTTTCTTTTTCCCATTTTTAATTATATATGTTTGTCATTTAGATTTACTTATTTTCTTCAAATCTAACTTCACATCTCCCATGGGCTCAAGGTGAAATACAATTATCTGCTTCAATGATTGTTGGGCTTTGGCCTGTTCCTACTATGTTAGGTGCTTAAAACGGTAAAAATTGGACCCCTGTCTATTCCATAATGCCAGATTTGCTATTTCTGGGCTTTAGGTTATTTTATTTTTTCCTGAAAATAAAATTGATTAGTGATCCATCAAATCCAACTATTGAATCCACGATGGACACCCACAATTATCCTACAGTAAAAATATTTGATCTTTAGATTCTTTAGTCTTTGAACCCCAAAATTTTCCTACAGTGAAAAATTGACCTTAAATTACAATTGATTAGCATAAATTTTTAGATGAAACAAATGTATCAGTGGCATGGTTTTCTTTTGACTCTAGGCAAGTTATGTAAAGGGTGCCCAGTGCACTGGAGAACTTCTGAAGAGATTTGAGCTATAAAGACTCTTTGTGTGATTTCCACTATCCAATGCATAATAATAATGCTTGTTACTATTTTGTCAGTTGTCACTTCCTAGTATCAATCTCTATGTTTGTGGTGTCTTACCCGAAATTAGGCTAAGAGCATTTCCATCAGGTGTTCTATAAAAATGTTATTTTGACACATCAAAAACACTACTTTATTATTTTAACACACTATTTTACAATTCACTGTACATCACATCTTCTATTCTTCAATTCTATACATTAAAATAATATATACAAATATTAAAATAACATTAAAAAAACCAACAATATATAAAAATACAAAATAAAAAAAAAACCCACCACCCACCACCCCCACCACAACCTACAGCCCACCCCTGCTGCCAGCACCCATCAACGCCCCACATCCCACCCCACCATCGTCTCACACCAAAACCAACACATCAGAACACCACATAAACACCCAAAATCAAACCCACCACATTAGAACATCACAACTAGAACAAAATCCATTGTCTATCTTTTAATAAATAAATAAAATATAAAAAAAATAAAATAAAAACAAAAAACAACAACAACAACAACACCCAAGCAGCCGCATCTCACACACCCACCCACTGCCGCCACCAACCCACCTACCACCGACCCATCCATCGAAACCCACCCACAAGCCGACCCACCACCACCGAATTCGGCCATCACCATTGCAACCCACCCACAGGCCGACCCACCCACCACTGAATCCCATCACAACCCACCACCACCAATTCGCCCATCACCATCTGAACCCACCCACTGCCGAACCCGCCCATCAAATCATTGCAAAAAAAAAAAAAAACCCACAACTACAAAGATTGGCATCAAGTCGAGGAGGTGGCGCAGCAAGGCTGAGAGGAAGAGAGAAAAGCAACGAGAGTGAGAAGAAAAAAAAGTGAAAGAAGAAAAGAGGAGAGGTTGATAGGAATGTCTGAGGAAGAGATTGATGAGAGAGGAGAGAAAAAAGAATAAAGCGATGATAGAGGTGAGAGAAGAGAATAAAAAAATAATAAAACTTTTATCATTTATGTTTATGCGCTTTCATTTTTGAGATTGTACTGCTCACTCATGCCAAATATTTTGGCATTTAGAACACCTATTGTGAGTGATTTTTTGGTGTTTGGTGTGTCAAATTTGACATTTGACATAATGGGAATGCTCTTAAAAGCACAATTGCTCTTTGCTACCCAAAAGCTTAGCAACAGCCTGAGCTGAGTTCAGTCCAACGCATTTAATCTTGAAGGTCGTTTCAAATATGAGTGGGTCTAATTGGATTACAAAATTCTTTCTGTCCCTTCTGTGGCAGAAAAAAAGAAGAAGAAAAACGGTGTATTCTATTCATCTTCTGTAGAAGTCTTTCCATCAAATTTTAGGACGCAATCTGGGGAGTGGGGAGACTTGTGGGTGAGTAACAGCTAAAAGCTTAGTTGGAATTTGGAACAATAAATCTAAGTCTCAGTGCAATATGATCATTTTTATTAAAAAATAAGTGGGCCAATTCAGTTGGGCTTGTGCAGTTGTGGTCCAGAATAGTTTTCCAAGCAACAAGTCCACATGAAAATATATCTAAGTAAATAATATATTTTATCTGTATACTTTAATCATCGCGACCAAAGATAGATTCTTAATTCAGAACTTAAATAAAATGCTAAAATTACTATCAATTTTATTACAAACTGATGCAAAAATAAATTAGTTTCGGATAACTTCAACTGACAAAAACCATAAATAAATATCTGAATTTTATTTATTTTATTTATTTCATTTATTGAATTTTATTTATTTATTTGTTGTAATTGATGACACATTAGTATGTAAGGCTAAAACCTGTTATGCCTAGCACCACTCTTAACTTAATAGGAACCAAACATTAAGATAGGAGCAAAATGACCTTTTTTGTTTACAAAAGTAGAAAAGCGACTTATATGCAGAAGATCAAGACGTGGGTATCCACCATTATTGTAGCTTCAATTACTGGAGATTGGTTCAGGTTAACATGTTGGGGTTTGCCTGTCCTAGCAAAAGGGGGAAAAGAGAATTTTGTTTGTAATTAACGGTAGCCAATTTGAAACTAGTATTGGAGAGGGAGGGAAAAGCTTGCACCAGCATTGTCTAATACATTATACATATTTCGTATCAGTAAGATAGTAAAGAAAGGATAGGCAGATAGTGACTATTCGTTCTACGCCCAGCAACCAATAAAACATGTTAGCCCCATCAAGGGGTATTCCAAGCACATTTGCGCAACAAATTTCTATTCAAGGTGTGGCTTTTTATAAAATGAATGTCAACAAAAGAAGGTAAGCGAATCACCTTCAACGTAAGGAAAGAGTATTTGTTTTGCAAGAACAATTCCTCGAACAGATTAGCTTAGAAGGTAAATTACAATAACGGACGTGTTGTCCTTGCTTGTTTTTTATACAAGGCCTACATCACATACAGAGTAGGGTTCCACAACAAGCCTTACCCCACAGCAGACAGGATTTGGACTGGTGGGGGTGAATTGCTTTTAAAACCCAGAAAAAACAAGCATCATAACTCTACAACAAAAATGGATTCGTTTCCGTTTCTGTGAAAGAATATCATAGCAGGAAAATTTCTACAAACAAAAATCATATATCTTCTTCTTCTTTGTCATTCCCAGGAGATCATAAGTAATTGCTTCTTAATGCTGATGGTGGCAAATTGCGGTAATGATCCATTCAGGCTCAAAAGTACCACCAGCGTTAAATATGGGAAACGCTGTCACGAACGAAAGCAGGAGTTAGATTAAACGAATTTGTTCTTGTCAATGTCATTGCCTGAATATCCAATGAACTTTGTTGTCTTTTATCATGTTTTCTTCCCTTATATTTCAAATTGTTAGGGGGGGCAACATTAATCACTTGTTCTCTCTCTTCCATTACTTCAGGGGCAGGTCAAAGTCAAATATTACAAATGTAAAAAGTACAGAACAATTAAATCTCACCTCTCTCGACCCATCAAAATTGCAATAATGAAGTTTGGTTCATTTAATTGGGAGAACAACATCGAGGTTTTTGTGAAGCAGCCAGCCTCTGGGGTAATCAAAATGACGAGCTCCCAAATGAAGATGCCAGTTCATTATCCTTGAACAACCAGGCGGTGAACCTTCCATTTGACTTTCATCTTCCACCACTTGCTCTATAAATGTGGTCTCCTGTGAAAATATGAAGTCAGTCCACAAAGTCCATATATTCCATAATTATTTTTTAGCATGTGGCTACTTTAACATGATAATGCAAATAATATCTAGAAGAAGCAACAGCACGATGAATACCTGGAAACCCTCCTTCACCGAGTCTAACTGTCGAATTGGAACTGAAGTGGGGCGTTTCCATCTCTTTGGATCCCACAAGATTGTACTATTAAAAGCAAATCCTGACATATCAACATGAAACCTGCGAAGCTTCTTACTTTTCTCATTTGTATGCCATCCAATAACTTGACTCCCATTGCACACGGGACCTTCCAATATGGCCTTGTTTTTGCTTTGTGCAAGCATAGCAACAGGCCAAGTTCCAAACCGGCTACAAAGCAAGTAGACCAATATTACATTTAGCAAGAAAAAGGTTGGTAGAGTACGATGCAATTCTAACAACAAAGTTTCAACGTTTCTAAAATTCTATGACAGTGTAGTCACAATGAATAAATATTTATCAACATTTTCTCAAATCACAGAGCATGGTGATCCTCATTTTCATTAAAAAATAATAGCTTATATCAATGACTTTGAATCCCTCGTCTACTCAAAAAGCCACTATTCTTAAAATAAAGTTGCTTCTCTCCGGCTGAAAGTGTTACTGCAGCTTATTGTTCGTTTGGATGAGCTTATTCCCATCAAAAAAAAAAAGGGTCGATGGAAATAAGCTCACCCAAGGCAGCATTAATGGCTTGTTTAGATTGAGGGGAAGTAAAGGGGAGTAGAGTAGAATAGAGTTGGCCCCCTCAATCCAAATAAGCCATAAAGAAAAAAAAGGAGGAGATGCATGGAGTAAAGAAATGATTCAATGTACACAACAAACAATAAAATTAGAAACATTGAACCTCATAAATGTTATACCATTACAGGATTGCAGCATCAGATACTCCACAATTCACAACTTTTAGACTGAAAGATTTATGTCTTAATAAATAAAAGGTTATATCCAGTGCAACAGTTCCCACTTTTGTGGGGTTTAGGAGGGGTGATTGGTAGACAACCTTACGTCCTTATTCTTAGGAGAGGTTCCTAGATTTATGTCACAATCATTAATGTGAAAACTCTAAGCCAAACAATTTATTTTCTCTAATGTAGGTGTCCATAGCTCTTCAAGAGCCCAACTATTACCTTAATTGTGTGTAGTTCTCCCATTCACGTAATTACAGGGAAGAATCTCTTGGGGTTGGCCCTAAAATGTTGGCTAGGAATTTTAAAGTCAAGACCTCATAGATCTCGTGAGACCTCAAAAACCACTAGATCAACCTCTTAGCGTTCCTACGCCAAACATATTATATTTCTCTCTCTCTTTTTCCCCTTTCTTGGGGGGTGGGACTTGAATAAGTCAGATTTCAAGCTTCAATACAATTCATGTAGGCAAGAGTGTAAAAACAACTTAAACGCTGTGTTTGCGTGAGTCTGGAACACACATTCTAGACTCCTAATATTAAGTAAATGAATTTTTTTTTTTTTTTTAGAAAGAAAGATTTAATGTTTATATTGTTAACGGGTTAAGGCCCATAATTATTGTTATTCAAAGCAACCAATTCACATTATTCTCCTACATCTCCCACATAGGCAACTTTAACTTAAATCCTCAACCAAAACATACCACAAATACTTGCTCAGCTTTCAATTCAGTTTGTAAACAAAGAAACTCCTACCATTTTGCCAAAAATACACACAACAAATATCTATTATCTAATCCAATTATCAAATTCGAAATTAACGGAGTATCCAAAAATAGAATTTAAAAAAAAAAAAAAAAATTAAAAAGAAAAGAAGTTACCTAATGTCTCTCAAGCTGTGGAACAAGTGGAGTGAATAAATATTATCGTCGTCGGCAAAGTAAACGATACCGTCTAGTCTGTGGCGTTGAATGTGATCCAAAGCAGTGTTCCTCTGATGCACGCCTCGGTCCTTCACATTTGTGCTGTTGTTAACGCACACCAAGTGTCTGTACATGACACCGGTTTTTCTCAGTATCTCCGCGGTCTCAAACGACGCCGTGTTCATCTCCACCACAATCCAAAGCAGCGGCGGCGGCACGAGACGGAACACCTGGCTCAGTCTGATCAAGTAGTACGCTTGCGAAGCTCGGTTGTACGTTGGCGTTACAATTATCAGTTGCTTTCTCGGCACGAAATCGAACCGCTCCGATTCTTTGAAATTCGGTTTAGCGTTGAAGCTTACTTCGGCGAGCTTCGGATCGACGACGCGGTTCGATTGAGGCGGCGGATTGATCTCGAAGGAGAAGTCGTGGTTTCGATTAATGGAGGCTTCTTCGTCGTGGTGGTGGTGGTCGTGGCCGAAGGGAGATAGACCTAGAAGGAAACCTAAGAGGAAGAAGAAGAAGCAGCGGTAGAGGAAAGTTCTCGGCCAGCTATGGTGGTGGTTGTGAGATTTACGCGGCGGATGTCGGTGGAGGTAAAAGAGCTCGCCGATTAAGCGGCGGACTCGGACTGCGAACGCCGCGAATGCCGGCAACGGCGACGAGTACTTGGAACCGCCGGAGTGCTTCGGTGAGGTCGAGAATGGAGTCCCGCCGTTCTGGTACGGCCGATCGTGATACGGAGACAAAGTCCGGCGGAAAGACGCCATTAATAGTCGATTTCACATAGGAAATTATGAAAAGAAGAAGAAGAAAAAAAAAATCCAGTACAAAGATAGGTTTCTTTTTGGTAAATTATGAATAAAGATTAGAATGAAGTTGAATTGGACGATTAATTAGTAGAGATATTTGGATAGGAAAGAGTGAAGATTTTTGGGTATAAATTGAGGGAAAATTGGATTTGAATTTGAGAGATTAGTGACAGAGAGAGAAAGAGAAAGGCGGCTGAGATCTAGGCTTTGGCTATGTTAAGAGGAGAGAGAGAGAGAGAGAGGCGCTTGGTTTTGAGTCTTACCGCGGAGAGAGAGAGACGGCGTTGATGGGTTGGGGGGACCTGACCAGGGTTCGAGTCGGTGGTGCGCAATATACGCTCCAGCTAATCAGGCACACCGGGATTTTTTGATTATTTAAACAATTTTATAGGTAACGTGTGAGGTGTGTGCCAGTGGAGTTGTGACACGTATTTTGAGTTTGACAGCAAGGTGGAGGTAAACGTTGTCCAAAAAAAGTGATTATTGTGGTATTTGCATTATTATGAGAGGTTCGTTTGTTTGTGGGTGGGTTTAATGATTAGCTAATTACTGACTGTGTCAATGTGTTTTTTGATTGTTTTTAATAAGTGGGGAGTGGGAGTGGGAGTGGGAGTGTGGGAGTGGGAGAGAGGTTTGTGGTTTCTTTCTTTGTTTCTTCTGGTCATTTCTTACACAAATTTGGTGCGGAGTTATATTCATGAATGAATGAACTCCGTTGCTCGTATTTAGAGAGAAAGGATGTTGAACAAGTGAGATTCGGTTGACTTATTATATCTAATTAATAATATGAATTTTAAACATATTATCAACTTAAAAAAGATTCCAGATACGCTATTCTGATTTTGTTTGTATCAACTTTAATTTTATATATATATATATATATATATATTATTGCCCAGCTAACAACTTTTTATTTTATTTGGAATTTGGAATGTGATTTTAGACATGCCGTGGCAGGGATATGCATCTTATTAGTAGCTTTTAGAATGTCAGAGACTGATTATATAGATGCCTCCTCTAATTATCAATTGCATTGCAATGCTACTGTCAAAAGAGGAAAAAAAAAAATTCGCATTGCAATGTCCGAATTAACAGCAGAGTTTTTTTTTTAATAATAATAATAATATTATGAGAAAATGAAATATCAATATTTTTTTTTAGATACTATAAAGTTTAAATCCAAGACGTCCTATATTAGGATAGATTATTCTTTATCCTCAAGTTAAGGAGCTGGTATCTCATGCGCCAGGTACAAGAGACTTGCCTTTCACAGGCAGGTGGACCCCACATCTTCAAGTCAAGGAGATAGTATCTTATGGGCCAGGTACATGAGACCTGCCTCTCACAGACAGGTGAGCCCCTATCTCATGCGCCTGGCGCATGAGAGATTTAATCCAAGTCAAGAAACAATTTGATTTCTTATTCTTCTTCTTCTTCTTCTTTTTTTTTTTTTTTTTTTTTTTTTTTTTTTTTTTGTGTGTGTGTGTGTGTCTATTTTTAAAGCATCACTTGATTTCTTTTTTTGTATAGGCCAAATGAACATTGCTATTGAAGTAATGAATAATTACTCTTCACTTTTATTTAGTAAGTGATATTTATAATGATTTGACACCGGGGTGTCCTAAGATCCAGCAAGCCCAACCTGATGTCAGTTCAGGCCTAAAAGCTTTCCTTAAATATTAGAATAAGAGCAACCACATCAGTTAGTGTATTTTACACATCCATTTTTACACTAAAAATCTACTTTTTCTATTTTACACATCCATTTTTACAAAACACCCACATTAGTTTATCTATTCTATCACCTCTTTTATTTAAATAATCAATTTTCTCATTTTTTTTTATTATTATTTCTCTCAACTACCCCTTTACATACGCGCTCTCTCTCTCTCTCTCTCTCTCTACCCATCTCTATACCCATTTCTGAACACAGATTAACTTTCCCTCTCGGCCTAATCCACACCATTTCGGTCACAAGCATCGATCCACAGCTCTGATCAGGCAAGACCTGATCAAGCATCGATCCACAAGCACTGATCTCCCTAGCTCCAATCCATAAGCACCGATCAAATCCGACCAGATCAGATCTAACCGAGATCTCCCTAGCTTCGATCCACAAGCATCGACCAGATCTCCCTAGCTTTGATCCATAAGTACCAATCAGATCCGAGATCTCCCTAGCTCTGATCAGGCAAGACCCATGAGCTCCGATCAAGCAAGACCCATGAGTTCCGATCGTTCCAGTCAAGCACTGATCAAGCACCGATTTGTCTCTTTGTTGTTTGTTCGTGTAGGTTTGTTTGTGTGTGAATGTTTTTGTGTATCTCTGTGTTTTTTTTTGTTGAGCAAGTGTATCTCTGTGTTGATTTGTTTGTGTGGATGTGTTTGTGTGTGGGTGTGTTTGTGTGCATCTGAGGAAAAAGAAGAAGATGAGGAGAGGAGAAGTTACTGAGTTTGTTGAGCACGGAGAAGAAAGAGAGAAAAAAAGGAGCGAACGTGAAATTAATAAAATAATAAATGGACGAGCTACAGTAACCGTGTATATTTACACGGTTATTGTAGCTCGTATAGAGATATACACATTTTTAGAAGCACTGATGTGGAGCATTTTTGAGGTAAAATGTGTAAAAGAAGTGTCTTTTTCTATTTTACATGATTTTGCATCCACTGATGTGGATGCTCTAACAGCCCATCATTTTAAAACGTTTTTTATTTTTTATTAATTAAGTCAAATTTTCTTTATTTAGTGTCTCCTAGGATGAATCAAATTTTATGTTTTATTTCTCTTAGGCAGACAAGTAATTTATTGTGTTTCTAAGTTCCTAAGAGTCATATCTGACTTTAGTCAGATTAAGTGAATGTATTTATTATTATTTTCGTTTTCCCATGCTTGGGGCAGTTCCAAGCTCTATTTAAGTCTTTGGCTGAATCAAATAAAATTCAAAGTGTATGTTTAGATTAAAAAACCTTGTATTTTTCAGAAGATGGATTTCTTCTAAATTATCTCTTATCCTTTGGGTGGATTCTTTTGGGTGGCGAGTATCGGTTTTGTATCTCTTGGATGGTGTTAATCTGTTTCCCATAGAGTGGTGAGCCAAAATAGTTTTGTATACTTTTGGGTGGTGTTATCTATATTCTTTTGGGTTTACTTTGGTGGTGAGCTTATCTATCCTTTAAATTAATAAGTGTTTTTTCTCATCCCATAAAATCAAAAAATATAAAATTTATTTATCCAGCCTAATTCTATTTATCATATCGGTTAAGTTTGCGTTGCTCCTTACAAATTCGGTATCATGATTTCATTTGGAATGCTAGAAATAAATTTTACTTTGAAGATGTCCAAATGTATCCCCACTACTATCTTGAAAGGAGCAACTTTGGTTATCAGGACCCCAATTCAGATCTTAGGATCTTAAGATTCTAAGATCCTACATCCCTAAAACGTCCTGAATCTTTTTGGGATTTGTACTGAAGTGGGATCTGTGTGGGATCCCGGTTCGGATCTTAGGATCTTATAGAATTGTGATCCCACAGCGATACCAAAGATCCTATTCTATGAAGAAAAATTCAAATTGTTTTGCTTATTTCGGGCCTCCAAATGGAACCCAAAGGCACCAAACTGAGAAAAAAAATACTAAACAAATCAGTCTAACCGCCCTAACTCAAATTGAAAAAGGAAAAAGAAAAAAGAAAAAAAAAACGAAGTCTCACCTAACCCTAACCTAATTGAGAAAATCACATAAAATAGAAGAGACTAGAAAGTAGAGAGTTGAAAGTGAGTGTGAGAAGGATAAAGAAGTTCATGCTACTATTAGTAATGAATTTGAGTTTGGTGATGCCAATGAAAATGAAGTGAATGAGCCACTGCTAACAATTAACGTGTAAAATTTTTTTTTAAAAAAAGTTGCACAGATATCCATGCTTTTAGTCAAAAAGTATTTCATAGTATTTTCTAACCAAGATATCTAAGATTCAAAAAAAAAAAAAAAAAACTCTTAAAATGTATGAAAAAATGTGCACAATATATCTATCTAATTTTACTTTTATCAACTACAAATAAACCTTCAACCATCTTTTTCTTTATTACTATAACAAGGAGACTTATTTTACTCAATGAATCCTTCACTAGGAAGAAGTATGTTTTCAACCAACTTTGAGTAATGAGATAAATTATAAATATAAGGATTAAGCTATTTCCATGTCCTATTGTCAATAATAGTTGAAAACTTATGTATTTTACTAAATTACCCCCATTAATAATCCTAGTTAACACCTCCTCTCTAATAGGGATTACAAATAGGAGGGGGATTGGATCATGGGTAAAATTTCCTACCAGTCAGAACCTTCTTCAAGGTAGGAAAAATTTGCAAAGTAGTTGGGACGAAACTAGTATAGGTTGGGGGTAAAACAGATCAGATGTATTTTGTCATCCCTAATAAGATGATTTCAACATTAATCTGGTAGAGAGATGAATGATAAATGGGAGGAACAATTGTGAGAATGCTAAAAGAGAAAATTATACAATATTCCAGGAATACAATAATATTATACCCCATTTTCTAACAAGAATAGTGGGAGGAAGAGGTACGACATTATTGTAATATCAGAATATTTATTTAATTACTAGTGCTAAAAGAAAAGGAAAGAAAATAAGGAGAATACGACTATTCTGGAGAATGGTAATAGAATATGCAAAGAAAAAATTTATAAACAATATGTATAAAAAAGATTAAATTATATATATATATATATATATATATATATATATATATATATATATATATATATATATAGACACTGTTGATGTTGGGCCTCGTGTGGCTTGAATTGCCAAAGCCCAATTTGGTCATCTAAACCAAATACAAGTTGTAATAGGAAACCTCGTTTGCCGACTTTAATATATATATATATATATATATTGTATTAAGTGCAGCCGTGTGAATTAAGAGTAATTCCAATTAACCTAGTGAGCAACCGCATGAGAGAAAATAGAGAAAAGAGAGGCAGCCAGCTTCTATTCTTATTGTTTCTGTGAGAGAGTGCTAGGGTGTAATTGGGATTTGGGTTTCTTGAGAGTGTTCTTGTGCACTATTGTATTTTCCCTGATAATAGTGAAATCCCTGCAACTTCGTGAACGTAGGCAAATTGTCGAACCACGTAAATATTGTCTTGTGCGTGTGATTGTTTTTTTTGGCATGTGTTTTCTCTATTTGTTTTGTTTCTCACAGGTCGGGATTTTGGTTAAATTCCCTACAATTGGTATCAGAGCCTAGGGTTAAGTTTGAGTGGGAGCAATGGCAGAGGAAGCAGGAAAGGCGTCTGGAATAGAAAAGTTTGATGGCACAGACTTTGGATTTTGGAGGATGCAAATCGAGGATTACCTTTATGGGAGGAAGTTGCATCTGCCGCTTCTAGGGGAAAAGCCTGAAGTTATGAAGGCTGAGGAATGGACTCTTCTTGACAGACAGGTATTGGGAGTTATTAGGTTAATTCTGTCTAGTCTGTTGCACACAATATTGTAAAGGAGAAGACCACAGCAAATTTAATGAAGGCTTTGTCTGGTATGTATGAAAAGCCGTCAGCAAACAAGGTGCATCTGATGAAAAAACTGTTCAATTTGAAGATGGCAGAGAATGCATCAGTAGCACAACATCTGAACGAATTTAACACTATCACAAATCAATTATCGTCTGTAGAAATTGATTTTGATGATGAGATCCGTGCACTGATCGTTTTAGCTTCTTTGCCAAACAGTTGGGAGGCAATGAGAATGGCAGTAAGCAATTCTACGGGAAAAGAAAAGCTGAAGTACAATGACATACGAGATTTAATTCTGGCTGAGAAGATTCACAGAAGAGATGCAGGCGAAACTTCAGGATCTGGTTCTGCCCTAAACCTTGAGACAAGAGACAGAGGTAATGACAGAAATTCAAACCGGGGCAGATCAAAATCCAGAAATTCTAATCGGAACAGAAGCAAATCTAGATCAGGCCAACAAGTACAATGCTGGAACTGTGGGAAAACAGGTCACTTTAGGAATCAATGCAAAAGTCCTAAGAAGAAGAATGGAGATGATTCTGCTAATGCTGTAACAGAAGAGGTACAGGATGCATTACTTCTTGCAGTAGACAGTCCACTTGAAGATTGGGTTTTGGATTCAGGAGTTTCGTTCCATACCACTCCACACCGAGAAATCATACAGAATTATGTTGCAGGTGATTTTGGTAAGGTGTATTTGGCTGATGGTTCAGCCTTGGATGTTGTAGGTATGGGAGACGGCCGGATATTGTTGCCCAATGGATCTGTTTGGTTACTAGAGAAGGTTCGACATATTCCTGACCTGAGGAGGAATCTGATTTCTGTTGGACAACTTGATGATGAAGGACATGCAATACTATTTGTTGGTGGTACTTGGAAGGTTACAAAGGGAGCTAGGGTATTGGCTCGTGGAAAGAAGACTGGTACTCTGTATATGACCTCATGTCCAAGAGACACAATTGCAGTTGCTGATGCAAGTACTGATACAAGCCTATGGCACCGCAGACTTGGTCACATGAGTGAGAAAGGGATGAAGATGCTGCTGTCAAAAGGAAAACTACCAGAATTGAAGTCCATTGATTTTGACATGTGTGAAAGTTGCATCTTAGGAAAGTAGAAAATGGTGAGCTTCTTGAAAACTGGCAAGATACCGAAGGCTGAAAAATTAGAATTAGTACACACTGATTTGTGGGGGCCTTCTCCGGTTGCATCCCTTGGAGGTTCAAGGTACTACATCACTTTCATTGATGACTCAAGCAGAAAGGTATGGGTTTATTGTCTGAAAAATAAATCTGATGTATTTGAAACTTTTAAAAAGTGGAAAGCCATGGTTGAGACAGAAACAGGTTTGAAAGTAAAATGTTTGAGGTCAGATAATGGAGGAGAGTACATAGATGAAGGGTTCAGTGAGTATTGTGCTGCACAGGAAATTAGGATGGAGAAGACCATTTTTGGGACACCACAGCAGAATGGTGTGGCTGAGCGTATGAACAAAACTCTCAATGAGCGTGCTAGGAGTATGAGGTTGCATGGACTACCAGAATTGAAGTCCATTGATTTTGACATGTGTGAAAGTTGCATCTTAGGAAAGTAGAAAATGGTGAGCTTCTTGAAAACTGGCAAGATACCGAAGGCTGAAAAATTAGAATTAGTACACACTGATTTGTGGGGGCCTTCTCCGGTTGCATCCCTTGGAGGTTCAAGGTACTACATCACTTTCATTGATGACTCAAGCAGAAAGGTATGGGTTTATTGTCTGAAAAATAAATCTGATGTATTTGAAACTTTTAAAAAGTGGAAAGCCATGGTTGAGACAGAAACAGGTTTGAAAGTAAAATGTTTGAGGTCAGATAATGGAGGAGAGTACATAGATGAAGGGTTCAGTGAGTATTGTGCTGCACAGGAAATTAGGATGGAGAAGACCATTTTTGGGACACCACAGCAGAATGGTGTGGCTGAGCGTATGAACAAAACTCTCAATGAGCGTGCTAGGAGTATGAGGTTGCATGCTGGACTACCAAAAACTTTTTGGGCTGATGCTGTTAGCACTGCAGCTTACCTGATAAACCGAGGACCATCAGTTCCCATGGAGTTCAGACTTCCTGAGGAGGTTTGGAGTGGTAAAGAGGTAAAGTTTTCACATTTAAAAGTTTTTGGTTGTGTTTTTTATGTTCATATTGATTCTGATGCTCGTAGTAAACTTGATGCAAAGTCTAAAATATGTTTTTTCATTGGCTATGGTGATGAGAAATTTGGCTATAGGTTTTGGGATGAACAAAACAGGAAAATCATCAGAAGTAGAAATGTGATATTTAATGAACAGGTTATGTATAAGGACAGGTCAACTGTAGTGTCAAATGTTACAGAGATAGATCAGAAGAAATCTGAGTTTGTCAACTTAGATGAATTGACTAAAGGTACTGTCCAGAAAAGGGGTGAAGAAGATAAGGAGAATATAAATTCACAGGTAGATCTGAGTATATCTGTAGCTGAAGTCCGCAGATCTTCCAGGAACATTAGACCTCCACAGCGTTATTCACCCACTCTAAATTATCTCCTGTTAACTGATGGTGGTGAGCCAGAGTGTTATGATGAAGCCTTGCAAGATGAGAATTCAAGCAAGTGGGAGTTAGCCATGAAGGATGAGATGAATTCCTTGTTAGGAAATCAGACATGGGAACTGACTGAATTGCCAGTAGGAAAGAAGGCTTTGCACAACAAGTGGGTATACAGAATAAAGAATGAGCATGATGGTAGCAAACGTTACAAGGCCAGATTAGTTGTTAAAGGGTTCCAGCAGAAGGAAGGCATTGACTACACAGAGATATTTTCTCCAGTTGTGAAGATGTCAACAATTAGACTGGTACTGGGAATGGTGGCTGCAGAAAACTTACATCTTGAGCAGTTTGATGCGAAGACAGCATTCCTTCATGGTGACTTGGAGGAAGACCTTTACATGATTTAGCCAGAAGGGTTCATTGCTCAAGGACAAGAGAATATAGTCTGCAAACTGAAAAAGAGCTTGTATGGCCTAAAACAAGCTCTTAGACAGTGGTGCAAGAAATTTGACAGTTTTATGCATAGAATTGGGTTCAAGAGATGTGAAGCTGATCACTGTTGCTATGTTAAGTCTTTTAACAATTCTTACATCATATTACTGTTGTATGTGGACGATATACTTATTGCAGGGTCTAGTATTGAGGAGATTAATAATCTGAAGAAGCAATTGTCCAAACAGTTTGCAATGAAGGATTTGGGAGCTGCAAGGCAAATCCTTGGTATGAGAATCATTAGAGACAAGGCTAATGGTACATTGAAGCTTTCACAGTCAGAGTATGTGAAGAAAGTTCTCAGCAGGTTCAACATGAATGAAGCTAAACCAGTGAGCACACCCTTGGGTAGTCATTTCAAACTAAGCAAAGAACAGTCACCGAAGACAGAAGAAGGAAGGGACCATATGAGCAAGGTGCCTTATGCCTCAGCTATTGGCAGCTTGATGTATGTTATGGTGTGTACAAGGCCAGACATTGCACATGCAGTAGGAGTTGTGAGCAAATTCATGAGTAGGCCTGGAAAGCAGCATTGGGAGGCAGTCAAGTGGATTTTGAGATATCTGAAGGGTTCATCAGATACATATCTTCGATTCACAGGTGCAAGTTTGAAACTGCAGGGTTATGTAGATGCTGATTTTGCTGGTGATATTGATAGTAGAAAGAGTACTACTGGGTTTGTTTTTACTTTAGGTGGTACAGCTATATCATGGGCTTCAAATCTACAGAAGATTGTTACTCTGTCTACTACAGAAGCTGAGTATGTTGCAGCAACTGAAGCTGGAAAGGAGACGATTTGGCTACATGGTTTCCTAGATGAATTGGGTAAGAAGCAGGAGATGAGCATTCTACACAGTGACAGTCAGAGTGCAATCTTTCTTGCCAAAAATTCGGCCTTTCATTCAAAGTTGAAGCATATACAAACAAAATACCACTTTATCCGTTACCTTGTTGAAGATGAACTGGTAATACTTGAGAAGATTTGTGGATCTAAGAACCCGGCAGACATGTTAACTAAGGGTGTCACTATTGAGAAGTTGAAGTTGTGCGTAGCTTCAATTGGTCTTCTAGCTTGAGGACAGGAGGATGAGTTGCAGGGATGAGGGATTGTGTTATGGAGGATTGTGGTTGATGTTTGCAGCTTGTGAGCCCTTAAGGGCTAAGGTGGAGGCGATGGAGGAGTTTGCTAGTGTAGCTGGATCAATTCAAGCCAAGGTGGAGATTTGTTGATGTTGGGCCTCGTGTGGCTTGAATTGCCAAAGCCCAATTTGGTCATCTAAACCAAACACAAGTTGTAATAGGAAACCTCTTCTGCCGACTTTAATATATATATATATATATATATATATATATATATATATATATATATATATATATTGTATTAAGTGCAGCCGTGTGAATTAAGAGTAATTCCAATTAACCTAGTGAGCAGCTGCATGAGAGAAAATAGAGAAAAGAGAGGCAGCCAGCTTCTATTCTTATTGTTTCTGTGAAAGAGTGCTAGGGTATAATTGGGATTTGGGTTTTTTGAGAGTGTTCTTGTGCATTATTGTATTTTCCCTGATAATAGTGAAATCCCTGCAACTCTGTGGACGTAGGCAAATTGCCGAACCACGTAAATATTGTCTTGTGCGTGTGATTGTTTTCTTTGGCGTGTGTTTTCTCTATTTGTTTTGTTTCTCACAGGTTGAGATTTTGGTTAAATTCCCTACAGACACACATTCAAGAGGGTGGACTGAGCAAAGCTCATCCCCATCTCGCCACCTATTTGAGACAGGAAAACTTGCGTGGGTTAGAACAGATCAGATAGGGCATGAAATTTTTGTCATCCTTACTTCTAGGCCTCATTTGGTGCACATCAGTTACTAGAACTATAACAACTTCGTCCCAACTTTGTCTTCATCACCAACCGAATGTGGAACTTCAACTTCACCAGAGGGACTGTACAAGCTCCATTACATAAACAAAAACAAAAACAAAACCAAAAAAATACAAGAAAAAAAATAAAACCATACACTCAGTGTTACACCTCTTTCTCACATTAAAAGATTCACTTTTTATATTATATATATGAAAGGAACGTGTAGTCTACTGATTATGTAAACTAAATAATTTCACATTCATTACTATTCCGAGATTTTTTTTAAAAAAATAACCAGTATTCGTTTCTGATTCTGTTAGTTTTTATTTTTTATTGCTGATTTTCTATTTCTATTAGTTAGAAGTTTAATAAAATGAGATTATGATAAGTCGGCATCAATGGTCAATATTCTGTTTTGCTGTCCCATTAGCATTTAGCACTACATCATGCATGGACGATTAATCTTTTATCTCTCAATTTGC
Source organism: Quercus tomentella (assembly GCA_028535165.1). NCBI lineage: Eukaryota > Viridiplantae > Streptophyta > Magnoliopsida > Fagales > Fagaceae > Quercus > Quercus tomentella. The sequence continues at coordinate 36,379,061 of JAPQVY010000023.1, read as the reverse complement.
AAGTTGGAAAATGGATGTATTGTTTGACATCAGTCCAATTCTGCACCTTCCTAATATAGCTGCGAGTGTGCTTGAGTGCTTCTTTCTGCATTAAAGGAAATCTTCAAACGGGTTCTCTTTCTTCTATTGCTTTTGTTTTTTTTTCTTTTTTGAGTGTGGTAGGTATAAGTGGAATTTTTCTCGTTTTATATATATATATATATTAGGTTTTATATATAATATATTATTGGTAACAGTCCACTCTGTATGACAATGATGTTCTTCTCCGTATACCCTTGGAAACAGTCCACCTTTATAACAATGACAATGAGATTCAACCATAAGGGGGCAACCTTGTTTATTTTATTGTCACCAAGATGGATAGGAACTGAAATCTCTGTGATTTTAAGCTCAATTATCTGCATCTTCATATGATATATGATAGCCTAGCGAAATAGCAATAGAACTTTTCTGGTAAAAAAAAAAAAAAGCAATAGAACTTTTATAGCCATTTATAATTCGTGGTCTAATTAGACAACATCATGCTTCAAACATAGGAGTTGCTAAAAGTCAATTGTATGGGAAATACTCTAGGAAGTTGTATAAATTGCCAATTTATTTTGATATAAAACATTTAAAAAAAAAAAAAAACTGAATAATACCAAAAAAAGAGCAGAATGAGTATTTCTGTATTTGACTTGGTTTGATGTCGAAGGCATGAAACATCAATAATGCTCTTGTGACTTCCAAGTCACTACCACCACTTTTGGTAGTCATTTACGCAACACTGCTTTCTAATTGTGATCAATCCTCAAGGTTTGACCCTCTCCAATTAGTTTTGTCCTAAAAAATAAATAAGCAATAAAATCTTGACACGTTAGCATTTCATTCATATGAATAACAGTTTTGTGTTTCTGATTGATAAAATAAATCGTTTATGTGAAAATTTTAAAACTATAATATAAATATATATCTAATGTAATTGATAGTAATATGTTTTGCGCTTGATTTTTTTTTTTTTTATGTGATCCAATCCTTTTGAGTTTCTTACAGGAGGATAGAAAGAAAGGAGGACAAAACTGAGCCAGCTGCAAAAAATAAGGGCATGGAGCTGTCTTCTTTCAATTAGGTGCTGAGAATCATACATGAACCCCAGAAGATAAGTTAGGGATTTTTTAGAAAATAACTACAAAACCCAAACAATATCATTAGTTAGGAAACGTTTCAAACTAATTTGGCATCTAGCAATTCGAGTTCAGAGGACTCGAATTTGCCAGCAGCTGAGGTGGGCCACGTAGGCGAGAAATCGAGTCCAACGGACTCAGTTTCTAAGCCTAGAAAACGAGTTCATTGGACTCGGTTTCTAAGCCTAGAAACCGAGTCCATTGGACTCAATTTTTATACATTTAAATCAAGTCCTATGGACTCGATTTAGTAACGCAGAAACAGAGATCAAAACGCGATGAACAAGAAGAAAGAAGCAAGCAAAACCAGGCGCCGATTACCAAACCCAGCAAGAAGCAATGATGCAACGATGCAGCAACCCAGCAAAAACCCAGTAGAAGAAAGAAGCAACCCAGCAACCGTGTGGTTCCTCGCCGCCGCTCCAGTGGAAGAAAGAAGCAACGATGCAAAAACCCAGGCGTCGATCACCAAACCCAGGCGGTTTCTCGCCGATTACCAAACTCAGGCGATGGAAATCGGATCGAACACACGGTTTCTCGCCGCCGCTCCAGTGGAGGAGAAGAACACGTTGGAGAGTGGGTTTGATTTTTTGTTTTGGATTTGATTTGTTCATGGGTTTTTGGGGCTTGGAAGTGGAGTGGGACGGCATTTGGAGAGAAAGGAAAGGAAGATAGAAAAAAAATCCATGTTTTGGCTGAACTGAAATCGAGTTTAGAGGACTCAATTTCCATTAAACAAAACCGAGTCCTTTGAGCTCGATTTTCATGGAGGAAAAGCGAGTCCTTTCTGCTCGATTTCCAGCCTACGTGGACAGTGTATCCAGCTCAGCTGCTGTGCAATGGGAAATCGAGTGCAATATACTCGATTTATACACCAAAATCGATTCCTTTGAACTTGATTTGTTAGATACCAAAATAGTTTCAAACCTTAGCTAACTAATAAAATAGTTTGGATTTTATAGTTATTTAAAAAAAAAATCCGATAAGTTACAACTGCAAACTCCCGCCAAATCTACATATTTCTTTTCTGAAGCCCCATAATTCACAAAAAAATCAAACAAACTCTCTCACACATCACTATAAGAGACACGAGAATTTCACAACCGATCACGAAAATTCTCACTCTTTGCTGTATGAATCCACTTTCAAGAGTTCTCAATCTTCAAAATCATAAGAAACTTCTAGAGCTACAAAGAAGTTTATGACATAATCAGGTAGGTACAAGAGTGAAAAACTAAGAACTTTTCATTAACCCCCCCAAAAAAAAATTGGTCATTTAGTGAGAAAGCATGATGTTGATTTATTACCAAGATTATTAAGTACAACGAATGTAGCTTATCAATTATCCTTGTAAATTTACGCCGTAATGGTAGTTAGAAGACGCGCGCGCACATTAGCAATTGAAGGACACAATCAAGGGTCCTCCTCCTAAGATTTGCCCTTAGGGAAGCATCAAGAAACATTTAAATGCTACTTTATTAGCTGCATTTTGTAAACAAATTCACAGTTTGTTAACCCTTTTTTTATTATTTAAATAATACTACTATATATTTGTTCAACTTTCTTTAATGAATTTCCTTTTTTCACCAAAAAAAAAAAAAAGGAACCCCAGAAGATAGACCCAGTAAAGCCTGCCCACAGATTGATCACATGCAAAGAGTCCTTGGGGTTGGATTAGTTACAAATTGACCCATGTGTTATCAATTTTGTAGTATTAACCCCTGAAATTTAAGAATTATCCGAATTGACTCCTCCATCTTAATTTATGTTGATTATAACTGATAAAAAATGGTCATGTGGTGTGCACGTAACCACTTTACTTGAAGAAAGGAAATCATTTTTAAAATAATACATGCATAGCACATGGTCATTTTCTGTCAATTACTATATAGTTAACGGAACTGAAATGGATGAGTCAACTTAGACAATCTTAAACTTCTGGGTCAATAATATAAAGTTGATAGCATAAGGATCATTTTGCAATATACCTTGCACTTGGAAGAAGTAGAAAAAAGAATAAATATGGTGATAATTTGATTACCCCTGGGATCTTTTTGCATTTTGCCCATAAATTTTTCTAACCCGTCTCTAAATGACTAAATGTTGGGCAATTTGTTGGAGACAGATATTCGGTAAACTGTGTATTTTAGCAACAAAATAGAAATAGTTTGATGATTTCAAGATATAAAACAGAAAAGATAAATTACAACTCATCCTCTCATAGTGTGATCCGATTACAATTTAGTTTATCAGCTTTAAATTATTACATTTAACTTCTAAGGTATAAAATATATTGAAGTCATTATCGTTTGAGCCAAAATAAGGACTTTTTTTCACATGTAGACCGTGTGCAACTTTATGAGAATATGAGAGTTGCTGGAAAAAGACACAAAAGTACTCCTTGGGGTATTTCGTTATAATTAATTAACTAATTGTGAAAGGATCCATCCATAAAAAGGAGGTAAATTGTAATTTATCCTATTAAAAAATTGAGGGGTATTTCGTCCATAAAATGTAAAATGTTAATTTAGAAAATATCTTAACAATTTCTAGATCAAATATATATAACAATTAAAGCTTTGCAGACTAAATTATGATAGGACACAAACCATAAATTATAATTTACCAAGTAGGTGCAAATTGATTCAATTTTAAGGGTAAAATACAAATTTCACCCATTGCGAAGATTTTTGTTAAATGTCAAAAGCTTATTGCCAAACACAGCCTAACTTATTGGATATGAGTCCAACCTGTATTTCATTCATACTCAGGCGACAGTTCATCACTTATTCAGAGAGTATCGGATCTATATATGCACGATCTACTTTATTGCTATCACCAACAAAATCAGCCCTTTAACATTATTTCAGCTGGGCCCACTATCATGAGCACACAGGGCCCCTTGATTTCAAGTGGGAAAAGACACACAATCTCACTCCTTTATTAGTCAGGGGCTCCATACCTAAGCAAAGGGGACCATTGGTGGCTTCAACCGAGCAGCTATCCAACATAATGCATATCGATTTAAAACTTTCCCCAGATTTGGCATTAGAAAAAATAAAATGGAAGATTGTAGACAAAGAATTGAGCGATAATTGTCAAAAATTACAACCTATGTTACAAAAGGGGGCCGGTGACGGCTTCAACTATATCTATTCAAAGTGACATGACTACTTAACCTACCCCAAACCAGGCAGAAAGTAATTAAAAAAAAAAAATCAAAATTTGAAATAATGAAACTACACAAGAAAATGGAAATAAAAATATAAAAATACATATATTAAAAATTTACAACTATAGTACATTCCTTAGAGCAGCTTTAGCAAGGAGGATTCTTTTGGATTGGCAGCTCCTTGACAGAATTGCAAAATCCCAGATCACAGGACTGATATATATATATATATATATATATTCATCAAGGTTCCACGGTTCAGCAGTCATATATCCAAGCCATCAGCTGCTCTATGATCAATAAATTTGTTCCCGACAACTGGAACCACGGGATTGGGACTTACGTCCCAACTGCTCTATAAACAGCTGGTCAATTGTTAAACTCCAAGCTCTCTACTAATCACGTTGATGTTGCTCCTCGAACTGAAGAACTTGAGTCAGCAGAGTGCAAAGATGATGGGAGATAAGGTTGTTGCATATGGGTTTCATTTGCAATACCAAGAACCGCTAGCATTGATCTGCCAAAATACAAACCTGAAAAGTCAGCTAAAATAACATCAAAATGAAAATGAAGTAACAGAAGGATAAAACCACGGAGAATACCCGATTTATTGACAAAGTTATTTGACAGTTAACGAGAGAGAACCATATTAGATTTCAAAAAAGTATTCTCATTACAAGAAAACTAAGGTTCCCATAACCTTTTCCCTATTAAATGTCCATATTCTACAACTTCACTAGCAGAAGAAATGCTTGATTATATACAGAATCAGGACCTGGAAGCTGATAACTTAAGAGTGCATTGAATGAGTAGACAACTATGCAATAAGTCAAAGGATGTTTTATCCTTTAGTGATTAAGATCCCAAGACACCGCTAAAACATGTGTTGTTTTAGAGTTTTTCATATCTGCATCAGCTCGCTATTATCATTTTCATCCCCAGAGCCAGTTATCTATCTTATTAATTTTCCTTTGACAAGTAAATACTCACTAGTAAGAGAGACATCCAAGAACAAAGAATGGCTAAAAGAGTCCCTAAAAAAAGGTTACAATCTGAAATTTAAACAATCGGAAAAATCAAGGAGGAAGATGGGATGGTGCCTAAAGCCAACATGGTGTCATAAATCATTTCAAGAAAGAAGACTACAGGGAAATTTCCCTACAAATTTTGAAGTATATGTTCCATCAATGTTAATATTAGTTACGCATATATGCAACGGTTTCTGACAGTACAATCCCGATGTTATTGTCTCAGGAAATATGAATTACATCTTCATCAGGAGAACATTATCAGATTACCGGAAAGATCATGTACAAACAGAAATAATAATATTATTGACTGCTTTAGATCCAAAAACAAATCTGTGCTAATTCAAGAGATGCAACTATAAATATGTGCAGGTGATGAATGTTTGAGAGGACTTCAGTCACTTACCCCAAAAAAAAAAAAGGAAAAAAGAAAGAAAGGACTTCACTTTGTACCAATTATCACTTTCACAAACATATTAAGTATTATTACACTTCTACTGCTATATTTCAACCCAAGGCTGCAATTCTATCATCATCAGGAGAACATTACCTGATCTGTCTACTGGAAATATCAAGCACAAACTGAAACAAAAATAATACTGACCACTTTGTGACAAAACATCAGTGCTAATTCAAAGAAATCAAACTGCAAGCATGTGTGGGTAATAAATGTAAGAAAGGTCTTCAGTTTGTACCATTTTATTCATGCTTCCACAAACATATTAACGATTACACTTCTAACCAAATTTCAACCTAAGGCTGCAATTATAAATTTTAAATTTCAGCAGTTAACTTGATTGATCTTCTTCATGAATTAAACCCACTTTAATGACCAGAATGTCACTCTATGCTAAGCTTTAAAAAGGTCAACTGAGCTACAATTTGATTGAGTATTAAGGCTGTAATTATAAATTTTAAATTTCTGCAGTTAACTTGATTGATCTTCTTCATGAATTAAACCCACTTTAATGACCAGAATATCACTCTATGCTAAGCTTTAAAAAGGTCAACTGAGCTACAATTTGATTGAGTATGATGCAGATAGACTCTCCTTCACAGTAAAGGGAAAGCCAATACCTTATGACCCCTTGAATAAATTAAATGATAAAGAAATATGATAGATAATAACTTAAATTCACTGAAATATTGTTAATACACAGCCCTTTTTTTGTTTTGTTTTGGGAAAGGGACGCGGGGGGGGGGGGAGATTAAAAAAAAAATTATAGTAGTATAGGAAATGTCCCCTAAAATTCTAGCTAAACAAAAGGCAGCAACTAGCAGATTTCCTTGACACAGGTTGTGCTGTTAATCAGATCTAAGAAAACTGTACCTAGGAACTGAACTTCTAATACTTGGCTGGCTTGCATGAGCAGTAAGTGGACCTCTAAGTTTAGAATATTTGCTCAGAGCGCTTTCAAGTTGTGGTGGTGGTAACTGCAAGGAAAAAAATTTGGGTGGGGCGCTTAGTGAAAATACCACAAGGCAATAAGCACTCCTGATAATTTATATTACATGATACCTGTAACAATACATCAAAAGAATGTGGCTGCGTCTGAGACACACATTTCAGAAAGCCAACCCACAGTTTTGGCATTCTCCACACCTGCACTCAATAGGTACGTATAAAATCAGTTGTTCCATAATTATGCTTGATAATCAGAATTGTAAAACATAGAGCAAGCTTGATTAAATTTATTATTTGTATGTTTCAAAAAACCTAATTGTATGTTGAGGGAGTGTACCTGTCTAGTCACAAGTTTGGAAAGAATCTCCATAACAAAATCAACCTAAATAGAGAAACCAGATTGTTATTTATAATTTGCATCTACCACACATAGACAAACAATACATTCACATTCAGTGGGATACTTCATGTCATTAATAGTGACAAATACCACCACAATAACAAAGCTTAGTCCTATGTATGTAGGGGATGACCCAACTTTTATCTATAACAGATCCATTCATACGAAATTTAATAAAAACTTACGTTAGCCATCAACCTACCACAGCCCTCTCTTTTTTCCGGGCTTGCGACCAACTGTGAGCAAAATATACGACACAAACTACCAACATGTGGAGAGAAAATCATATTTAAAAAACCTACTGAGCTATGTAAATGGATAGATACACCCAAAATGCTTGTTACTTTGGTTTAAGGCCAAAAATAAGTAGAAAATTTTTTTGGTATGTAAAAATTCATTAACAGAAAGAAGCAAAAAATCTTCTAAAAAATTTCCCCAAAAAATAACCTGATCACCATCATGCAATGAAGCAGAAAGAAAATTTCACAAAGCCCATATTTTCAACAAACCCAAGATATATGACTCTAAATCTCAAAATTACAGATTTTACCAAGAAGCGAGTCCTGAAATCATTCTCTAACATAAACTCAGCATAGTAAATAGACATACTAATGTAACATATAGAGGGGAAGAATCTTACCAGTGTAGGAAAAGCATCAATTGCCTGAATCACAGTTCTCATGAAAAGAAGAGGTAGAGGAGTTTGATCAACCTGAAAAATACAACTACCACTTACACAGAACTGAAAATAGAGTACATCAACCAGATCATAAATGACAAACACGTACCATATGGTTCAATGCCTTTGCCAAGACCTGCTGTGTGAAAACTGTTCGTTGCTCAAAACAGGCTGAGCAAACATCTGTAATCTGAAAACATGAAATGGAAGTATTAAAAAAACATATATAAATAACAATTAATGCAGTGCACAGTAGATACACGGGACAGCCACTTTAATACCTGTAAATGAGATGCAAAATGCATAATGCAGCTGATATTTAACAATTAACAAAAATCGGAACTGCTACTAGCTAAATTGAAGCATTGTGCCATCCACTCCATAATTAAATCATATCAAGGATTTGTGCTACATTTTGAGCAGGGCCAAAAAGCATCCGACCCGTTGGGAACCCAACCACTGGGTTTGTATGGTCCAAGTTTCAAGCCAAAAGCTATGTTGTGTGGCTTGCGCCATGGGCTTTCTAATTAAATTGGAATTTTGGGCACTTAAAAATCAAAATGAATGAAACTTCTTGGGGATATCAAGATTAATGAGTGGCCACAGTTAAAAAAGGTTAAATAATAAACAAACACCTTCTTCAGAAGATGTGACAGCAATTGACAACCGATGAGCAAAGATGTCTACCAGCAATTGCAACAAAGCATTAGTCGGAGACTAATTTGATCGAAATTGGTGGCACCAAAGGACCGAAAGAAAATATCACACTGGAATAGGAAGTGAGAAAACATATGATTGCTAGAGAAAGTTTAGGGGGTATATAACTTTAAAATGAACCAAATGGCAAAAAAAGGAACTATAAAGTCGCCTTCAAGTGATGAGGAATGAGGAATGGCAAAGCACTGCATTTAACATTGTAAATTTTAAGTCAATAACATTAATATTCTCATTTATTACAGATTATTATATTTAATATAATTTTATTGGAAAAGATATCCAAATTTTGTTATTAAATAAATGTTGCAAAGAAAGTAATATTCAACCTATCTTTAACTCCTAAACTAACACCAACTTATCCTGAGCTAGGTTTAATCTGTCACTACTAAGGTAACAGGTAGGTGAGACTGGAATCTTAGCACCCACTTAAACCCCAGGATTACACTAGGTGCCTTACTTGATACGCCCAAATTTCATTCTAAACTCGTCCTTTTCACTTATATATACAATCAGGACCACTTTTACAACATCAAAAGACTACATGATTATGTTAAGTGAAAATTGGGAAAGAAGGCAGAAGCATGCAGGATGGGCACAATATGAATATGCAGTTCAAATGTTATCTTAATAGTCTTAACAAATGGAAAACATAAGGCTTGCATCACGTATAAAAATAAGTACTTTTAAATATAGAAGACATGCCTTTTTAAGTGCAAGGCCATCTTTCTCAGGAACTATGTGATGGATGGCAACCAACACTTCCACAGGTGTTAAAGCTGGACCCATATGAGCTGAACCCTGCCATGAACAAATATTAACTCTCAGCAACTTTTGTTGACTTGGGGTGGGGGAGGGGGAAAATAAAATAACACTATATATATATGTGTGTGTGCGCGCGCGCACAAGCAAATGCTATCATACTGCTAAATGAATTAAATGTGAAGTAATGAGAAATAAACAAATGAAGCATAATCTAATAATTTCAATTCTGGACTGAAATTCTGATAAAATAAGTGCATGAGACAAGCAATTAATTGCGTTAGATGCATAAATGATCAACACAAGCAAACTGCTCTTTCTTTTTGTAAATTGGTAAAATGCATGCGCACCTAGTGGGTCTTGAACCCACTACCTCACCCAACACCTAACACAAGCAAATTATTTATAACATCCAGACATACGTTCAGAAGTTTTCAAGAATAATCTAAAAAGTTAAGGAGCCTTTACTTAAGCTCAGTCACAACTAGCATCAATTTACCGTTTACCTTCTAACAGAGAAATCAACAGAAGAGTACAGATTTCAAATATGTTAAGGTCCCAATCTTAAGAACAAAACTACATGTCAAGGAGTCCAATGAAAAGGGCGAAAATAAGAGTTCTCTCTTTATGTTTCCATTATGAATTATCAAAAATTGAGCATTCACATTTTTACCTGCAGTATGTGAGCAAGTGCCGTCTGGAACTTTTCTAATGGAAGTTCAACAAGCCGAGGGAAAATAGGTAAAACCTGCTAGCATAAAATGATTAACATTCACACATGAAAACATCCAAGTCAAGTAAATAATACATCAAAGTTCAACGATGCAGCTACTTTTTTGCAACAACAACAACAACAACAACAATAATAATAATAATAATTATTATTATTATTATTACGAGGAACAGCCAGACCCCATTTAGTGGTGCCCCAATAAACCCCAGATTCCTACAGTAGCCTGTAAACCACAGGTATCGGGTGAAACCCAGGACTCAAATACAAGACCTCAAATTATAACTCCACTAAGGCTTCCATTTGAGGCATACTCTTGTGCGGACTGTGATGAGTGAGTATTACTTCTTAGCCAGTGTTTAAGGACCGATGAGAACGCTATTCTTTCACTAAAATGACATTCCTGTGAATGAAAATCATCTTGAAGATTTTTTTTCCCTTATAAAATTTCATAATGAGTCTTGTCTTCAGTAAGATCCAGATCCAAGTGCATTAGGGAACACCTTTGGGTTCATCTTAGAAGGCTCATGTAGTGAGAAATAATGTATGTCAAAAAATGTAGTGTGAAATAATATGATCAAAAGAATAGAGTTAACCTCAACATGGAGAGTTTAATGACCAATGGACACTGCACTTGGTAAGAAGACCCCATGTAGTCTATGAAGCACCAATAGCAATGGAATGGACAAGATCATTACTCCAGTGTCATTAAGTTTGTGGTGAGGGATGCCAAAGAATCAGCTTTGGCATATAGTGTGATGTGGGGAAGCCTTTAGGATTTATTTCCTGATTTGTTCTCGAGTACCAATGATAAAGAAACATGGGTAGAGTCTCATTTAGTTTCTTCAGGGAAGGAGTGTATCGAGCTTGAAATTTAGATTTGTGCATGCATTCCATGATTGGAAATTATAATATGTATCTTATAAATTATAATTCCCCATCCCCACCCCCCCCCAAGTCAACAAAATTAACCAACACAATTGGATAACTTGACTTTAAAAAATGAAAATAAAATTTAACCAACACTTCAAGTTAATAATTAATTTTACATTTTAGAGCGAAATCGACACATACAATCATATAATAAGTAAATATAATTAAAAAAAATTGTGAAACAAACCTCATTTTTGGAAAGTGAAGACAACATTGGAATAAGAATTGTGACATCCTGCAAAGAACAATAGTCTATGTGAGGACCAAGATGCAAAATTTTTACATTGGTAACAGAAGAAACTTTTGATTATAAGAAAAACCTTTAATTTAGTTTCATATAAATGTTTAACAGTGGCTATCAGATCAGAAGAAGGCGTCGTCTCTTGAGTCAATATTTCCAACACCTTGCCAGAAAAACAAAACCACTATCAGCATCATTCATGTGCAGAATATCTGAGAATAAAAGAATGGTTCAAGGTTAAAACAGCTTACAAAAACTATAAAAGGAACCTACCAGTGTCAACAGATTTTCACTCCCTTGAGGTGGATCTGATATTATATGGAGCAATTCAGAACAAGATGACCCTAGGGACCTTATAAGAATAGGGATATGGCGATGGAAAGCCTGCACCACCCAAATAGATTATAGAGTCATAATTAATGTGTACATATAGTCAATATACATACATACATACATACATACATACGTGTGTGTGTGTCACATTTATTATGTAAAATTTGTCAAACAAGGCCTAGTTTAATGGAAATGACAGAAGATTTATGTTACATTAGCAAGCATGCAGTCAATCTGGCAAGATCTCTCAAAATTTTGACCACATATAAATAAATGATCGAGTATAGTTATTTCCATAAAATTGGTATTCCTTAATCCCATCTCCAATGAACAAAATTATGTTACCACAATAGACAGGAAAACTAGTAGTGGCACTATTCAGTTTAACAAGTTTGGAATTAACAAGAAGTAACTGCTAATTTCTTTCTTTCTTTTGTTTTTTGTTTTTTTTTTTTTTTAATTTTTTATATGTAAGAGAATAATTTATTAGAAAGAAGGAACGCTTAAACTTGAGCACCCTTAAAGATTACAAATGACCACTCATGAGGTCCAAAAAATGGACAATAGAACTACAAGACACCCCTCAATAACAACATATTATTAAAAATAAAAATATATATAGTAAAAAAAAATTCTCAAAAAGCTATTCTTCATATCTTGCATAGATTGCGCTTCGTTCTCCAAAGTCTAGCAATTCCTCTCTCTCAAATTAACCCGCATAATGCAATGTGGTGTAGCTTGCTACACAACCCTATTACGATGACTTCCAAACACCCCTCTCCAGAAGGTTACCAAAATCAAGACTTGGCCTGGCATTACCCAAAGTACCCCACAAGCCGCAAATGAAAAAGACCACGGCTTTCTAGCAATAGTGTGATGCAGCAACAAGTGCTCAATTGTTTTACTACTGCCATTATACATCACACACCTATTAACAACCACTAGCTTCTGTTTAACAAGATTATCTATACTCAGTATGGAATTCAAAACTGTTGTCCATACGAAAAAAGCTACCTTATGAAACTTAACCACCCCAAACACCTTTCCAAGGGAAGGAGTTAGGTGGGCAAGTATGCGTAATAGGATCAAACACTAAACTTCCCTTTCCCATCTAGAGTCCAAAGTAAACAATCTTCATTCTTTTCTACAGCCTTTCTGGACAAAGTAAATCCATCAACTCATTCACCCCTTCTAGCTCCCAAGCATGGAAATCCCAAAAGAAACGGGTGCAAGGACTTCCTAGATTGTCACCCATCCTAGTACTACTCTCGCTCAAACACGCATAACTATGGAGTTTAGATGAGATTCAGTTCAAACAAGGGGATGGGACTATGGAATGTAGACCTAAACTAAATTGAAGGCCTAAAGATTCACCACAAAAATCATTTACAGAAAAATTCCAAGATAAGAACATTTCAATCATGCAGAAATATAATCCATAATTGCCTGTTCATTTGTTTGGTTACTTAAAGTGGAAGACCCAATCAAACCAACCCTAGAAGAAAATGTTAGCCCAAATTTGGAAGGGGTGTTCATCAAACCGCATAAACCGCACAAACCGCAAAAACCGCTCTAAAACCGCCCGCAAAATGGCATAACCACACCGTACCGCAAGTAACAGTGTACCGCACCGCACCGCATGGTGCAATGCGGTTTGCGGTTTTATAATGAGAAAACCACACAAACCGCACCGCACTACACCCTCTCTATATATTAATGTATTTATTTATTTTTAATATTAAATATATTATTAATAGTTTAATAACCCTAATTTTCAAAAAAAAAATTTTGATAACCCTAACAAGTGTTGAATAGAAAGGTCAACCCAAAATAAAGAAAAACTAGCTTAATAATTTAAAATTTGCCCCAAAAAAAAGGGAAAAATTAGTTTTGGGCTGGGTAGGAAAAGCCCAAAATTTGAAAAATATACCGACTTCAAACTGTATCTTATACATAGCAACACATGTAACCGCAAAAATAAGGTGCGATGCGGTTATGGTTTTGGCTAAACTCTAAACCGCACCACACTGCACCGCACCGCACATGTGACCGCAAAAATAAGGTGCGGTGCAGTTATGGTTTTAGTTAAACCGCACCGCAAAGTGCGGTGCTAAAAATGACCCAAAACCGCACCGCGAACACCCCTAGTTACTGTTAGTGGCTCTATAATTTGAACCAATTCAAATTGAACCTAGATATTTTCCATAGAGTTCGCTTTCTACTTTTTTCCACTTCTGATTCATTCCCACATATTTCTGGGACTAAAGAGCCGCTTTCTGCATAAATTTTCAAGAAAACCTACTATAGTTACAAACAGCTAGCTTAACCAAAGCTGTTACAAGTTCCAACTACCACAAGACAAAAAGACAATGCAATTTAGCCCAAATTTTTTTAATAAAATTTAAATCAAATTAAATTAAAATTAAAAAATAATAAATAAACACCTGCTTTACAGATTTTGGGGCTTGACAGTAATTATTAAACACAAGTTGAAGAAGATTGGGTTTCTGCAAGGAAAGAAAACCCTTGTCAATATAACCAAGAAATCAAGTGTATTGAAGCAACTATCTTCTAGTCACCAGTTCATGAAGCAAACATAGGCAAACCTTTGTACATAAAGCAAAAAACAATGAAATGAGTCGTTGAGCTTCATGCAATGACAGAGAAGTGTTCCTCACTAATGGTTGTGCACTCCTTACAGAGTCATTCTCAGAAGTTCCAGGCTCTGAAACCTGAGAACCACTAGTGGATGTTTCCTGGCTTTCAACCTGAAAAGAAATACACAGGAGGAAAAAATCAGAAACTAAAACCAAAAGAAAGAAGGTCCCTTTTTCCCAGCTGCCCCAGAAGTTCATTTTTTATGGCAAAAGTTCTGGATAAAGATCAAAATTTTTTCTTGCGACCTAAACAGCTACTGTTAAATTATATCAACCCAAAATCCACTCATTAGGGTCCAAGTGCCTTGCAGGATTGATGATCAAAATTTATCACATCAATCAACCCTTCAGAGTTTTTTGAGGAAAAAAAAGGGTAAAATACAAAAACCGCCCCTGAGGTTTGGACTAATACCATGTATTAGTTGAACTTTTTAAAAATACACAATTTGCTTCTTATGCACAAACGACACCTAACACTGTTTAAAAGTTCCCTGCTCCTAAATCCTTTACTTCCTTCCAACAACTTGTCTCCACTGCACAAGTCTCACAGTGACTGCATTATGGGAATTATATGCACGAAGGAGTGTCTGGGTAGCAAATAGTAGATAAATAGCAACCAAAGATGGAGAAGGAAGCAGGAGGAGCAGGGGAATTTTCAATCGGTGTTAAATGACTTTTGTGCTTAGGGAGCAAATTGGACATTTTTGAAAAATTATGGTAGTAACTGGCATCAGGCCAAACCTCAAGGATAGTTTTTGTATTTTATCCAAAAAAATAGAGCTTTCAGAGTTTCAACACAACATACCAGGAGGAATCAACTAACGCAGAAAAAAGAATATAATAAGGAGAAAAGT
This sequence comes from Quercus tomentella, assembly GCA_028535165.1. Lineage (NCBI taxonomy): Eukaryota > Viridiplantae > Streptophyta > Magnoliopsida > Fagales > Fagaceae > Quercus > Quercus tomentella. Next base: position 36,363,990 of record JAPQVY010000023.1, on the reverse strand, counting down.
GTTTAAAGAATATATGATATATACCTCCCCTTCGACTCTTTGCTTGGAGAACCCAGACTGTGAAAGTTCTATATCTGAAACATGCTGATCTACAGCAGCCAGCAACATATTTCTTGCAAATTGCTCTATACTGTCTGATATGTAGCTAAGCTGATAGAGTTTGTTTGCCACCTGCCCATCACAAACAAATGAAAAATTGATGCATTATTAGCATAAAGAAAATGTACAATATAATTTTTGCATCCCATATGAAGACAAAACTGTTAGAATCAACAATTTAAGTCAAGTTAAAATACCAGCCGGATTGCTCTGGCTCGAATCTCATCTTGTGAATGGACAGCACACTGCAATGAGACAATAAATACATGAATAGAAATACAACAGATATCAAACTGTAGATATATTTAGGTATTAAGACAGAGACAACGAGATCCTCAAGAGTAACAATCTTAAAACTTTGTTTTGGAGGAAAAGAGTGTAAAACACAGTTGTTATAAAACAAGTCATAACATGCACATCATGTTGTCCTACAAGTCTATAGAATATGAATAAATATTTAACACAACAAAAACCACACATCGTCTTCCCCTTCATTTTGAAGTATCAAAGCAGGTGGTACTAAATTTGAACTTTGTCTCCACTCGATCTACCATTTTAAAAAGTTAAAATTCCCACATGTTGGGCCGCACTAGGGAGTCAGTGCCCACACATTAAAGAGAGTGGTAATAATGGTTAAATGATTAAATTTATCCTTTCCTAATAGCTTAACATTTTGGGACAAGTGGTAATTATCAAATGAGAAATAAGCTTTTTTTAATCGTCCTATAGCTTATGAGTTGTGGTCCATGGTTTTTTGTTTGTTTGGTATTCATTGGGTTATGCCATATAAAGTTAGCGAGTTGCTGGCTTCTTGGCAAGGCAAGTTTGGTATAGGCATCAAAATATAGATTTATGGAGGTTTGTGCTGCATTGTTTATTTTGGTGCTTATGGTGGGAGCGGAATGCTAGATGCTTTGAGAATTATGAACGGTCTATTCTTGACATTAAATCTTTATTTTTCCGTACTCTCCTTGATTGGAGTGTAGTTTTGCCTTTTTATACTTGTTTTTCTCTCTCCGATCTTATTGATTGTTGTAATCTAGGCTCTTGATTTGTGCCACTCTAGTACACTTCCAGTATATTTGGTTGGTTTTTTCTAATAAAATTTCTTACGTTACTAATCAAAAAAAAAAAAAAAATATATATATATATATATATATCAAATGAGAAACAAAATTACCCAATAATTCAATGTAGCGAAAAAATACCGAGTCATAGCACTCTCCCAAACAATGCTAAACTCAATTTCCTTTATACATGTTCATGGCATGGAGAATGAAGAGAAACACAAGCCCAGAAGGTAATGTGTGCCTCTTTATAATTATTTATAACTATTTTATTTATAATTAAAGATGAAATATTCTAAGCATTACTTTATATATATGGATCCAATAATTAAGAATTAGGGCCATTCAAAAATAAATATACATAAGAACTAGGACCAAACTAATTCTGTGCCAAAATTAAATTTGATTCAGTTATACTTCGCTATAAGATTTGATGTGGGCAAGGCCAACTAAAAACGAGGCAGAGTGCAAATTGAGTGTGTGATTCAATCAAATTGACTTAATCCTATGAAGACCTCGCCAGCAGGCTACCTGGCAACTTAAGTATTGTTGCATGTTCTATGAAGTTATATGGTGATAGGTCAGTATCATTTAAACAAAGACCAAGGAAAACTCATTCAAGATTGATACATGATCCCAAAAAAAGGTTTTCAAGTGATTGATAATCCCATACACCAAAACATAATGTTAAAAGAAAATCTTTTCCTGCAAGTCTCAGCATCCAAATAATTCCCTACATGTCGGAGAGGACTGCAGACAAACATTATAAATGATAAATAAAGCATTTGGTTACAATAATTTTAATGCTATGAGACTCTTATGTCAAGTTACCTTCAAAGCTATATCTAAGCAGGATTGCCGATTAAGTGGGCGCCCCAAAATCAAAATCCAGACAGCCCCAAGGCCCTGAGTAACACGCTCAACATCACGTACATCTTTTCCGCGGTGATCAGTAACATCAGCGTAACAGAGTTCATCTAATAGTTTCAAGGCTGAGTCAGGCAAAAGTGGGACTTCACCAAAAAGTCTACTAAAGGACTTGTCAGAAGCTGGAAAAGAGTCCAGCAGAGATTTGGCCTACATTGAAATAGGGTAAATGCTTCTCAGTTCACACACAAATGGAAAGAACAAGAATACATTGAGAATAAGTTGGTGAACCAGCTAAAAAATGCACCTACCACTGCCAAGAGGAGCTTTTTGTACACAACAGCAGCAACTGAAGAGTTTTCCACAGGATCCAAAATCATGAGAGTGTGCAGATGATACAAGACATTCAATATAAGCTCATGCCCCTGAAAACCAATTTTTTTAATATTAAATAAGGGTTAAAAAAATTCATCAGAAAGCTTAACCCATTAAATGTAAGCTCAGTATTTCAATTCAATTTTATAATTGACATCCGAAGCTTGACTGACCTAGAAAATTAACCTCAAAACACCATATCCAAAAGTCTGAACATTAGGAGTAGATGAAATAAAACTGAGCACATGAATAGGAGCGCATCAAACACAATAATCCCAAAACAACAATGAAGAGAACCATGCATAAAAAAGCAAACTTGAAAAGATACAGTCCACATAGTGTACAATGAGTATATGATTAAAGTCACGGAATGGATTGCAAAGAACCTTGCAAGAGGCTTGGGTAGAATCTATTAGACCCACATATCGTAAACCAAGCTGCCAACATGTGATGCAAAGGCCCATGCTATCAATCCAGTCAACTATGAAGGCCCAGATAGCAAAGAACGGTATCAATCAAACCATTTTTTTTTTTTTTTGGTTGAAATCAGCCCACAAGTTTGGCTCCATTACCAACAAATCACTCATCTTTGTCTTTTCTACCTTCAGCTATTAGGTTCTGAGTTTATATTGCGGCTCATCTAAATATAAAAGCTTAAAATGAAAAGATAAAGATAGATCTGTTAAAAATAATCTTTTAAATCCACTGCAGTCACATGCCTCTCTCTTTTTTCTTTCCCTTGCATCAAGAAGCAGAAGATGAAATCATGCCAAAAAACAGAAATGCTACTCAAAAGAAATCCAAGAAAAACTTGGGGATATGTAAATGTCGGGTAAAAAGAATATCATTTCATTTTAGTTTGTTTTAGGGTTGAATTAATGTTGCAAAAGAAAAAAAAAATAAAAGTAATAATGATGATAATAAAAATAAAAACACATGGTTATTAGAACCATACCTAATACTGACTTGGACAAGGATTGGGTTTCAGTATAACCAGTTGGAACAGCTAGATTTTTATTAGTTAAATACTTATAGGTAAGTCATGAATCCACCCATGGGTCTTGAATCCCACGACCTCCTCCATTCCATCATTAAGGGAGGAAATACCAGTTGAGCTAAAGCTCATTAACAGATAGTAGAAACGAGAAAAATAGTAAAACTTAAGAAAGAAGTCCTGACAGCTCACTGGTGTTGATGCTTTTTTCTTTTTTCTTTTTTTCTGGATCAGTCCCAATGGTGTTGAATCTAGATATTCACATGCAAGGTCACAGCTTCAAGAATCCTTGGAAACAATTTACAATTTTAGATATTGGTCAGTTACAGCTATCTACCCTTAAATTATGGGGATATTTGCAACGCTCACTCTAGAATACAAAATTTTACAATTAACACCCTAATTCAAGTTTAATATACAATTTCTGCCCACCATTTAAATCAACATCTAAATTAAATTAACCGGCATGTTTCCACTCTACATAGGGGAATTTGCAATGTGCACCTTAATTACAAAAATTCTGCACTAAACAGTCTAATTTAAGATTAGACTACCCAATAATCTGTCAATTTAGACACTAAATTGGATAACGGGTAAAAATTGCAAGTTAATCTAAAATTAGGGTACTGACACAAAATTTTGTAATTTATGGTACACATTGCAAATGACCTCATAATTAAGGTGGAGAGCCACAATTAACCATTGAAGACATTTGAACAGGTTAGTTCAATTTGGTTTAACTATCCTGTTTATTATCAGTTTTCCTTGAAATTCAAAATGATTTGGCCCTTTTTTTACTGGTTCACTTGCATATTTAGAATGATGTAAATACCAAACTGGAAACTGGCTAATCACGATTCCAAATGTAAAACCACCAATCCAAAAAATTCTGATTTTTTTTTTTTTTTTATAGGTAATAAGACTTTTATTGAGAGAAAAAATTGAACATCATGTTCACAATGGTGAACACTTTGAACAAGTAAACAAATACAAAAAGATCAAGAGCTAAAGGAAATAGAAACTAAAAAATCAGATACAGCAGTATAGTTCGTACACCCCCAAACACGAGAAAATTCTGATAAATATGCAAGAAACTTGATAAAAAACTAAACTAAAAGAAATGGGAAGAGTTCAATTATATGGCACTACACAATCAAAAATAAAACAAAAGCAAGATTTCTTTTCTTGAAAGGAGAATATTGAAGGATGTAACCAATTTTTTATGGTACCCCTTATTAAATTACCAATTGTCCCAAAAGTTTAAACTATTGAAAAATGGTAAATTTAATCATTTAACCATATACTTCTAACACTCCCCCTTAAGTGTGGGCTCAAACTCCCTATTGATAGGTGAGACCCAACATGTGAGATTTTAAATGAGAGGTAAAGTGAAAGAGACAAGGATCAAACTTAGGACCTCCTGCATAGATACATTATCGATTGTCCCAAAAGTTTAAACTATTGGGAAGCGGAAAATTTAATTATTTAACCACATACTTCTAACACCCGTAATCTTGCCATGGACTTAGTAGTTGGGTGAAAGGGGATTCCTAAATTTAAAGGTCAACTATGTCCCCATTTCATAACTGATAAAATAATTCTCTTTTCCCATTCCAGAAAATCAATTCATTGAGTTTCTTTCTTCTCTTAGAATTGTCCCTTGAGTTATTTTTCTTTGATTTTGTTTGTTGCTTTTGCTTGTGTTCACCATCATGAACACCATGTATTTTCTTTCTTCATTCTTTTTTCATCATGATTAATATTACTCTAATTACCTATTAAAAAAAAAAATTAAAAGCATGTTGTGTTTCTTGTTCCCAAGGACCTTAAGGTCATGCATGGACATCCTTTAGACAAAACATTTCACCATAGAAATGGTTAGGTCCTTTAGAAAAAGTGAAATTTAAGTTTATGTAGAACATGCTATGAGACACAAGGTGACAATAGAAAAGCTTACCTAGAGTATGACAACATGGCTATGTGACATAAGAAGACAATAGAAAAGGCTTATGCAGAGTATGACAACATGACAACCGTAATATGCCAAATCAAACATAATGTAGGAAGGAAACCCTGAATGGCTTTGCCAATAGAATGACCATAGGTTACAACCTAAGCACTAACAAAACAATGCTTGAATACATCTAAAGAACCTTAGACCAGCAAAAAATAAATAAAGAATAGCTTTTTTTTTCTTTTTTTGATAAGTGAGTGGCTGCAACCATTGTGCAACCTTCATAAGACAGTTTTTTCCCCCTTAATCTCTTTCTCTAGGTAACTTATCAAAAAAAAAATCTCTTTCTCTAGGTCGTTTCTCTCCTTCTTGCCTCAGAAGCTTGTCACTATGCAACCTTCACAACATTTTCCATCCACGAGACTTGGAAGGTCAAATCAAATGTCCCAGTTAGGTAGGGACATTTGAACACTCAAATTACAAACATCATAGGCCTAAACATAGGTAAGAACACCCAAAGCATACAAATGTTTGTGATGATATGGGATCATTTTTCCTGGAGCTTTATCATTTTTCCTCTCTTTTTTTTCTTGTATGCTACTCACCTCTTGGGGCTTTATCATTTTTCCTTCATTATTTTTTGTAATGTTTTTCTCTTGGTAAGTTTACAAATGCACCTAGTGAGTCTTGAATCCATGACTTCTCCCTCCATTCCAGGAGGAAGTGTAAGTTATTTGAGCTAGAGTCATTTTTCCATTTTCCTTTTCCCAGATAAATTTCCACAGAACTGTACTAATTGCCTTGGAATTAAGTAGAAGATATTTAAAGAAAATGTGGTGAATAGATAACATATTTCTGGCCCACAAATACCAGCAATTATACTGAACAAGAATTATTCACAGACAAACTTCAGGATAGTCATCCAGACAAAACAAACAAAAAGAGGATCAGCAAGCTTAATGACAGAGATACCTTTTGTCTCTGGTATTCCACAACAACATGTTTTTTCAGCATCATAACAATGTCATCATCAGCACCAATCTGTGAAAGGAGGAAAAATCAAAATGTAATTCTAGAGACATCATATTAATGGAACATTAAACTATTTTTTTATAGAGGTCCATATACTGTTTATATAATTCAATATAGATTTACTTAAATACTGAACTTGGTAATAGAGCATTTGTATTGCAGTTGGCTAAACAATGTGATAACTTTTACTTTGTTTTTCCTGAATAATGGGATAACTTTTATTTATTTTAAAAAAATGTTAAATGGAACAAGAGAATTATTTTTTTTTTGATAAGTAATAAAGAAGTATATTCAAAAATCTACCTCATGAAAACAGAGGCAGAGCAGACAATACAGAGAGAGAAACAAACAGAAAAAGAAACGAGAACAAGAAAACAAGCAGAAAACAACAAAGAACTAAATACAAAGGAGAGAACAAAGGAACAAAGGGAGGGAATCACTAGAGGTGAGCCCCCAAGCCTTAGACCAATCAAAAAGAGAACCACAAAAATAAGCGAGCAACTGGTCATCGGATTTGTCCCTGTCCTCAAAAGTTCGCCAATTCCGCTCCCTCCAAATACACCACATTAGGCACAACGGAGCTAAATTCCAAATGCTAGAAGAGTGCTTTCCAAACCAGTTCCACCAACTAAAGAGCATATCTGCAACCGATCTAGGCAAGACCCAAGAAATCCCGAAAGATCTGAAAATCAAGCTCCACAACTTATATGCTTTTTCACAATGGAGAAGCAAATGGTTCACCGTCTCCCCATTGCAACGACACATAATACACCAATCAACCAGCTCAAAGCCTCTGCGCCGCAAAGAGTCCCCTGTAAGAATCTTCTCCCAAGCAGCAGTCCAAACAAAGAAAGAGACGTGCGTAGGGGCCTTAACCTTCCAAATACCTTTCCAAGGAAAAGTAAAAGGAGAGGGACTTCGAAGCTTGTCATAAAAGGAGCGAATGTTGAAATCCCCCTTCTTCGACAATTTCCAAATCATGCGGTCTCCTTGCTCGGAGTGAGGTAAACAAGAATCCAAGGTATGGAGAAAATCATCCACTTCTCCCATCTCCCAATCATTAGGCTCCCTAAGAAAAGGAACCTTCCAACTTCTACGAGCCTTGGTCCCCAATCTTTCGAGAGACGAGGCCACAGAAGCCTCTCTATTAGTAACAATCCCATACACAACCGGAAAGGAAAGATGGAGTGGAGAGTCCCCACACCACTGATCTGTCCAAAACTTCACTCTATCCCCCACCCCTATCTCAAACCGGAAAAACTTGCTAAAAACCTCCCAACCTTTTCGGATACTTCTCCATAAACCACACCCATGAGCACCCCTACCCAACTTGGAAGACCAACCCCCCCACTCTTCCCCAAACTTCAAAGCTACAACCCTCCTCCAAAGACGAGTCTCCTCAACCCCAAACCGCCATAACCACTTCCCAAGTAAAGCTTTATTAAAGGTAGTTAGTTTCCTAATACCCAAGCCACCATTAACCTTAGGAGCACACACCTTATCCCACCCCACCAAATGAACCTTCGACTCCCCCCACAGGAAGTCCCTCTGAATCTTCTCAATTTTATTAGCCACATGCGACGGTTTAGATAGCAACGTCCAGAACCACGTTTAGAAAAGCAAAAACATTTACCAACTCAGCAAGTTAGTTACTCCCACTGATCATTTCACCATCAATTAAATTTTAGCATCTTGGACTGTGTTTTGTCAAGGATTTCAATTTTATTAATTCCCAATATCGCTTGCTAAACATGAGAAATTAAACCACTGAGACAACATATAGACGTGAATAGTGACGAGAACAGCATATTATGCAATTAGCTGTAGAAGTCGATTCACACAGCCTGCCAGAGCCACAGCATCAGACAACAGAAATAACAATTTAAGTGGGTTTTAGAGTGGGTTAAGAGGACAAGAATAACCAATAACCCACAAACTATCTTCTAACCCAAGTAGAACAAAGTGAAACACAGATTTGTGACAGAATCATCAGAAAAGAGGCAATGACCGGCATATGACGGTAACATACTGAAGAACACTAATATGTATCCAGTAGATACTAAACCTTGTTTACAATATATTTTAGAGAAGTTTCCCAAGACCAGTCATCTTTTAAGTATACTAGAGTACCAACAGAAAGTGCAGAGTTATGCCAAACACGAAGTATGTATGCCTGTTTTCATTTAGGCATTTGTTTGTCTGTGAATAGACACACACTGACCTATAATTCCAGATTGTTTATGACATTCTCAGCTACTAATGCTGAACATGCAAGCTGTGGCATTCATCACTCCAAAGAGCAGATCCAGCTGTTTACTTGATTTACAAATTTATAACAAAAAATTCACAAATTTGCATTTGAACAATCAGAAGACAACCTACCTGAGCAACCAATCGAGCAAGTAATGCCATACGAATCTCACTACAATCAGTCCCACATGAATGCTTGTATGATTCAATAATTTGTTCAATTGCCAATTTTCTCAAACTTCTTTCCTGTTCTTGTGTTAGCTCCACATATGATGGAAGCAGAGGTAAATCTTGACAGGTATCTTCAGATGCATTTGAAACAGTTGGAGAATGCTGATCAGATTCTAGAAAAGATGGTGTATCAACCCCATTTGTCACTACATCATCTGAAAACTTCATTGCAACCAAGTCCTCATCAACTTTGTCAACAGGAGAAGGTGCAGGATCTGAAGAAGGATCAACCTCTGGGATCAGGTCAATTTCCTCGGCTCTATCCAGAATGTCCTCTTTGGGAGTTGGTTGATCAGTGCTAGAAACCAAAGGACTTTCCAAAATCTTATCTTCACTTTTGATCTTGGAAATGAGAGTCGTGGAAGGATTTTCATGAGTGTTCACAACAGGAAGTGAAACATGTTTACTCAAATAAATATTAGCGTCAAACTCAGATTGCAGAGCTCCAGTGTCCTCTGCAGTAGGTATGGAAGGTACCCCAGCAGGGACTGTTACACGGCGTGGATCCAAGCGACGGGGATCCTGTAAAAGATACTAGGAGTTCATTTTAACGTATTTAAATATTTAGATTGTAATGGATTGAAATAAATTCAATAGTAGCAATAGATACACATTCATGAATAGCAATTGAAAACTGGAGAAGTTTACCCTGCGAGGATCACGCTTAGAATCAGCAGGGAGGGTATTGACTGGAGGTGTATCAGACAATGATGAATTAGTTGCAGTGGTTGAAGAAAGAGCTGCTTGTGCACTGACATCTGGAGATTCAACAGAACTTGTTAAAGCAGATATTGAAACAACCTGGGTTGGGCTACTTAGAGAACCCATTTGTCGAGTTGCTGACAAGTTCCCAAGCCTGGTTAACGGTGGAGTCGTCTTAGGCAAGTGCTTCATATTTGTTATGACAATATCAGCCAACAGATCCGGATGGATTTTTGATATAAGGATTTCAAGTGATTCAGCACCTCTTTCTCCTTCTGCAAGCAAAGCACCAATCATGGCAATCATTTGTTCCACAGGGGTCAGTTGACCATCCAACACAGGAGATACTCCATTAACAGGAACAGAATCCTGCCCAGAATCATTTACTTGAACTGCCAAAGCTGACTGGCTGTCAGGACCATAACGGATTCGCTTGGAAGCCACCTCATGACCATTAACTGGCTCTTCATTGTCCAGAGTCATAAACCTTCTTTTTAACAAATCACCTGATACAGGCAGCTGGCTTGATAATTGATCCTCCTAATCAAAAATTTAAAACCAGTGAGTAGATTCAAATAAATAAGAAATTGCTAAATGTCAAGCACACTAACTCTGAAATTACCTTGCCTAACCGAGCATCACGTGAAGCACGTTCAGTGTTTTTAATCATTTTATCAACCTGCCGGATAACCTGATCAGCAGCATCCCCAGCATTCATAGCACGGAGAGCCCTAAGCAATCTTTCCCTTGACTGAAAATGAAACAGAAGACCCAATGTCAAGCAAAAGACCAGGTGAACAACAGCAAAACTTTTGGGGCCTTTTGCATAGATCATATAAGACCTACTGGGCCTCACCATTTCTTTGCTTTACAAGCATGTATGCCTACAAAGAGCCCAAGAAACATAACGATGTGTCTGAAGCTTCTTTGCTACCTAAACAAATTCTTAATTATCTATTGTCCATTTGGGATGCCTTAAATTCATTCACTAATTTGAATTAAAAATGATTTGGGTACAGCTGTATCTAGAAAAAAGCAGGACTTTGAAACTAAGCCGGCTTATAAGATTAAACAACCAGGCTCTAAAGATGAAAACAAAATGATCCACCAACTAAATTAAAAATCTGGACATAGAAAAAGGAACATAGGGTTGTTTTGGAGTCAATATTAAGTATTGCATATTCTGCTCTTCCATGTTCCATGTAGTGTTGGAAATACAGGGGACAGTATAAACTTTTCAGATTACTCCAAGATACACCATTTTAGAAGTGTTCCAGTCGGCAAAAAAGAAATTAACTGAAAAATCCACATTTCAAGGTCATATTAAGCAACAGAAGCAATGTAAATATCCCTAAACAAAGTAAAATAAAAAATTTATTGCTTAAAGCATCAGTGACTCAAACTTGTAAATGAAAATATTTCATCTAATTTAAAGCGCAGTTCTTAATGAATTTACAGTTAAAGAATTCATCAAACATAAATAAAAGAAAATAATGCAAAATGTAAAATGTAAAATTACTTTACCTCTATGATGGCTGGATGTGTACACCTTAGGAATCCCAAAAGTGCAGTTCTTAATGAATACTGGACACTAGCAACATGACATCCTTTGACCGTCTCAAAGTCTGGATCAAAATCAAGCAGAGCAGAAAGAACAGTACTATAGTGGAGAGGCCTCTTCCTTGCTATGGCTGTAAGACTGAAAACAAATAAATAGGTTTTAGACCCATAAACAAATTAAAAATGAAAAATCATCCATAGTAAGAGTTGCAGAAGGAAGAAAAGTGCAACCAATATTTCCATCAGGTATTCAAATAAAAAAAAGTTAACATAGTGAGATGAAACACGTGGGCCAGTTGAACAACTAAAACAAGGCCTAAATGATAATACAAACAACAAAGGAAAAAATCAACAAAATATATTCAGATTCAAGCCCTGTGAGATAAAAAGTCAAATTCTAGCACATAAAACACACACATACGTGCTCATGCACATCTGCACACTGACACCTGACACATAAAGTAACACAAGCTGCAGAAACCACCAAAATAAAAGTAAAGAATCATCTCAATGCTACTGAATGACTATCAAAGGATTAACTGAAAAAAGTTCACATATTAGGAGTTTTAAGAACCTCTAGCATGACTTTTATAAAAATTTTGATTGAGCAAGATAATTTCATTTAAATTTAGACATCAGGTATTCGACAAAATCCTAACATTTGCGTTGTGACAACAGCCAAAAGTTTCAAAGATTACAACGCCTTCAAGCGTACACCTTACAGCACACTAGATACTGTTGAGCAAGGCAACATGGAAAGGTGGTGTCCAACAAGGCAACCTTAAGAACTAGATGAACTAGAACACAAGTGGAAGTAAACAGTAGAGTATCCAAAGGGTCGGCAAATAATCAAGTCCTAATAGAATTTAAGGCTTAACAATGAACTAGAAATCATTTTTTTTTATAAGTATTAACAATGAACTAGAAATCATGAAACATTCATGCACCCTTTTTTATTTTAACACCTGAAATCACAAGTTTTACACTTCAAAACAACTTTCTCAATTTTTTTGTTGAATAATAATAATAATCAAACAACAAAACAGAAGGCCCAAGCACACTTATTTTATTGTGTTTATGTTATTTGCTAGTTGCTTAGTGATGACTTTTCTCTGTCCAACCAATCGAGTATGTTCCTAAAATGTATAAAAATGGTATTTTGTTTATTTTGTTCTGTTCTTGAATACCTTCATTATATAAAAACCAAAAGCTCAACTGCTATGACATGAGGCTCACACAGCATCTTGTGTGAGTAAAATGCATTATTCTATAGCCATACTTGAAATACTCATACCAAAACATGCAAACCAAAAGAAAAAAGGGCTACCAAGAAAGTTGCAATACAACAACAAGCCTTAATTCCCCATTTTTGAAGTCGGCTATGGATCCTCAACAAATTAGTTAAGGTCAGCCACATGTATAAAGTAAATAGGGCATAAAATAAAATCAAATAATTCCATGCAGACCATAACAAAAATTTATTTCATTGGAAAATGATAGCTCAGTAAAATAGTTGCTAACAAAGTTGTACAGAACTTCATGAAGAAAGATGAAAAAAAAAAGTGATAACCCCACCACGCAAACCTTAAAAACCAAATTTTAGGTTCATTCCATTTTCCAATCATAAGGAAGAAATTCATGGTACTCTAGAACTTGGATCTCCACATGCATTGATGAGCTACTTTACCAATTTGCCATACCATCCATTGTCCTAAAAACCGTACTTTTCATTACGGAGAATGGTAACTATACTATGAAATATCCACAATAATTTACCAATCAGTGCTTTGTTCAACAAGGACACACTGACCAATCAAAGAGTAAGCACATTTTATTCTACAAGCACAGGTTAGCCATGATCTGATTTGTCATGAGAAGTTAATTCAGTTACCACACAGCTTATTTCATCCAAAAGGAAAGTTTTCATTAGGTGTAGATCTTGAACAATTTAGCATTTTTATTTAAACTCTTCACCACCTTATATTCAAGTACGTTATAATAAAACCATTGGCAAGCATCAATCCATATACAGTGAGAAACCAATAAAAAATGGAAGGAATATGTTGCAACTGCAGACCACTAATTCATTCTTAATCCCCCCCCCCCCCCCCCCCCCCCCAAAATTCTCTACCAAAAAAAAAGAGCCACCAGGTATTGATCAACTGTAACACAATGCTTTGCCATATTTATGGAACAAACAAACAAATTGAAAGAAACAAGATGACTATTTCACATAAAGCTTGGAATGATCCTGGCTTATACTATAAAGTACTGGTAACTTATAACTGTCACTATCACTGACACTGCCATAATCACCACCATGATTAGTAACTTTCAAGTCTCATCCCCAAACACACCAACTTCGCAACATGACTCCAATTTCAATATCAGAGTTAAAAAGGATAGAGCTTCAATAACATAGCCAATTTTCAAAGTTCTTACAATATATATATAGTTTTCCAAATGAAGCATCAACCAGAACTATAAAAATAAAATCCATTCTGATTCCTGCACTGAACACAGCCCAGCTTCATAGATCAAAACTGCCTCTTAATACATAAAGATTTCCGTGCAAATTATTAATAAATAAACAAGCCATCACAGCCTTGAAAAATATTATAAATGCATGCTTTGAAAAGGGGGTACAAATCCTTCTGTGTCAGTCTCTTTTCCTTTTTCAATAAAAGTATTTACTTATAAAAAAAAAATAAAAAGCAGATTATAATGCATGCTAGAAATTTAGAGTTTTCTTTTTTAAAAGAATATTTCTTAATCTTGTTAACGTGAACTAATGGAGAAAAGGATCTATTAGGGCATAGTAATAAATCAATTATATAGCCAATCATCATCATCAACAAAAACAACAACCAAGCCTTATTCCCAAAATTTTTGAGGTGGCTATAAATCCTCAACAGGCCAATTAGAATCAGCCACATCTCTTCTTTTGCCACATTGTATTCTATCCAAAATCATCCTCTATGTTACTTTCTTCATTGACAGGTCCTTCCTCTACCTATTTTCCGTTCCCTCAACTTGAATCAGCTCACTCTTTCTCACCGATGCATTCATCGCTCTCCTTTGAAGATGACCAAGCCATCTCAAGCAACTCTCCCTCGACTTTTCATCAATAGGGGCCACCACTGTCTAAAAGTAAATTTCCTCATTTCAAATCTTGTCTTTTCGTGTATTTCCACGTATCCATCTTAGTATTCTCATTTTAGCTACTCATTTTATGAATATCCTAAGTACTTTCCTCCCATAAACTTGCTGAAATATTTCATTAGCATCAACCTAGATATTATTGTAAATTTGGATTTCTTGAGAGTTATTTGGAAGACATGCTTGTGACTTCATAAAGCCATGTCAAATTGCACAGTTGCTGCCCTAGGAGAGCAAACAAACCACTTCAAGAAATATGTTCAAGACTAACTGAAAAGTATGCATCCAATTTGTTCCTGCAGATGAGAAATTAATGAGCAAATGCCTAATCAACTCTTTGCTCACCAAAATATGACTATTTGAGAAGGCTCAGCCCTTACTGCTATAACAATCAACTCAAATAATATTTTCCCAAATAATTGCCCAGGAGAGTAACGCTTTTAACGATATCAGCTCACAACACTTGCTTATTTGAAAAGTGATTGATTCCTGACTAACATCATGAGAGTACCACCAGCAATAAATTTCTTTTTGATAAATAACCAGCAATAAATTTCAGTGTTAACCTTCCATATCAAATTTGTTTAGGATCTCTAAACTGGTATACTCTTGTGCAAACTAGAAATCAGGCCCTCAACTACTTAAATCATTAAAATCCCTACTAAGAAAACTAATAAAGATGAAAGAATAGAAGCCACAAGTACTCACACTGCTTCAGATGCGAGGCAGCTTCTGGTGCACCACTAGTCTAGCCAACAAAATGTATACTTTCTTTTCTCCCTAGCAAAAACAAATACGAAAGATAGAAACGACTATTACTAATCTAAACTAAGCAACAAAATGTTTTAAGCCTTTGTAAAGTTGCACCAGCATTGACGGATGAGTAAAGTAACTGCATACTCATTTAGCCCACTAAATGACTAAATAAGAAGATGATATAATATGACAACCGATGCAGACAAATGAGACCAGTGCAGCCAACTCATTTGTCATATTGGTATTGAATGATGCCATAATGCCACAACAAAGGGCACATGCCTTGCACCACAATTATGGCAAGCAGTAGATACTCATTGCAACTTCCCACTGCCTTTGCATCCAGGCACAAGTCCAACTCAACTCAGAATCTACTGCTTGCCTGACACATTCCTAAAGAATATTTTCCCCATTTAAATTTTCAGGGGCTCATCCAAGTTCCCAACACCAGAAGTCTCCAATGCACACTACTCTTCAACCTCTTTATAAGAGCATAAAACCGTTATTGGATTCTATTTCATCAAAATAAGGATCTTTGAGGAAGGACCACATATTCTACTTTAGTATGTATAATGCTCTAGAAAAAAATTTCCAACATTGTCCTCAAAATGGTCCAATCACTTCTATGTCTATGATCCTTCAATCATTACAACTTCACCGCATTCTTTATCCATTTTTCAACATCATAATTATACAAGTCACTACAAGCTTCAATCAAACTAGTATATATATTAGCTTCCTATAATTTGGACAATCTTCTACAACCAAATGCTGCAAGGAAATTGTCCCTCTGATATTTGCAATATTCAAAATGAAAATTAGTTAATCACAGGTATATAGTAACTATTCCCATCACCAGGTTTCTTACAGATATAATGTCATGATGTGGCAGAAGATGTAGTTCATCTCATAGGCAAAACTTACTCTAATACTACACAAACATAGATAATGTAAAACTGTGTTATCATGCCATGCATTACTAATGGCTGGAAAGAAAAAAATGAGTAATAGAAATTGATGCGAATACATCTTTATTCCACCAGGATTTTTAAATTTCTTTTGTCTGAAAACATAAAATTTGAGTGTTTAAAGAAAGTGAAGGAACCAAACAAACAAAATATGGAGAATACAAATTGAATAGTACACTGCATCCATATCCATACTGAATGTACTCATTCCTAGAGAAAAATGTGTGAACCAAATAAGCTTTGATTTACAAAGAAGACTATCTCCCAATAAGGTTTCATTACCCTACCTTAGACTGTGATAATAATAGTAATAACATCAACAAAAGCAGAAACTTATAAAGAAAAGCACAAACAAAACTAAGTCTTATCATGATAAAACAAATAAACAGGGAAATTGGCCAACCAAATTAAACAAAAGTTGCTTAGGAGCACCAACCAAGACCTGCTTCACAAAAGACATCTATTGCAAGATATATAAATATCTTATTATGCTTACCTAAGTAGCACAGAATCTGTTCACAGTTCTATGCTGTTTTATACCAGTACAAATGGCAAGTGCAAAAGATCAAAACCAGTTTGACCTACAATACATGACTCACATAACAGACTTTGCCTCCAATACTCCCAAGGTTTCAGCAAGGATATGTTGAAAATTTTACGAAGTTACCATTTTAAAAATACTTGAAAAGACATTGATATTGGTATTAAACAACTCATATCTGCTTACATTTGAAAGAACCTGAAATCCTTTCAAAAAAAAAAAAGAACTTGAAATTTTTTAGTGTTTAAAATTTTCTCATTGTCCATAATCATTTCTGAAAATTCCTTCCTTTTTTATTTGATAACAATATATTCCATTATCTCAAGCTGCCAATATCTCCAAAACCAACAATTTAGAATCTTGATCCAACAACAGCAAAATCATTTTAGCAAAATAAAGTGGATACTCTCTTCATGTTCATCAATACAGTATGTTAAATTTATCATTTGATCATGATCCTGGCAAAAAAAAAATATATATATTTATGTTGCTATCTGAAGAAACACAACACATAACACCCTATCTCATAAAATGTAGTGCATGGTTCAAAACAACCTTCCAAGTGCAAATTCAGTGCAGCAGACTCTGTTTACCTATTTCAATTTCTCAAATCTCTTTTCTATGATGAAATATATTGATGGCATTCATTCGTACAATAAAACTAAAAACATCATCTATGAGAAACAGTATTAACAGGCTGGGGACTACAATAATTTAAAAGGTTAAATTGGTGAGACTAAGGCTTGGTTGACGAGAAGATATCATTGAGAAATAGATAAGACGGTGATGATCATAATAACAAACTTTCTAGTTGAGTGGAAAATATAAAAACAGAACAAAGAAATCAATCTAAGTAATGATTTCATATTGATACCAACACCAATTTCCTTCACACAATTTTAGAGGCATTTGACTGATTGTAAGAACTGATCAAAACTAGAGGGAAATTATCAACAACTTCTAACATTATTCTGGAACTGCTTGTGTCTAAATATGCTCAAATGCATAATTTTCATACCTAACAAAAGAAATGCATAATCCTCATGAAAAATGATTCTGGATCAAATGCACTGGGTAAATCAGTCATATTGTTTCTTTACTGTCTTTCATTCTGCAGACATCAGCTGCCTGATACATGGCTAAAAAATTTGCTAGGTAAAAATTTTCACGGATGATAAGATTCGTTTCAAGGCCAAGTTGGCAGCCTATATGATACAATCTAATCTCAAGGAACCAGGTATATACCATCTATATGACAAGGAAAAAAAAGTAGGAGATGACAACACATTTAAATTTTAAACCTAATAATTAAACGGGAGAAGGGTCATCACTGCTGATTGTTTATAAATGCATGTGTTTACCATATAATGAATCAAGTGCTGTGATCAAAATTAAAAGTTAGATAAAAGATTGGGAACCATAAGAAAGAAGCAGAGCTAATATAGCAGGTAATCCCCAGTTAAAAAGAAATTTTGATTATTAAAGGTATTAAGTGTGCATCAACTGTAATAAAATAATCAATACATTTTCAAATAGATCGAACATCATCAGCTGTATGCATACAGCATAAAAACTCAAACAATGTTCAAGTAAATGGTCTTTCAAACAGTTTACAAAGTATAAACTGCGTCGCTTTTGACCACGATGTTTCCCTCAGCACACGAGAAGACCATTTTTATCCATCAGTTATCCATTCCTATCACTGGCCAATGGTGCTCCACTGTACCCAAACAATGTGCAGTCTAACATTGTCTAGCCCTGTAACTCCAATTATCTGAACCACCAATGCAGCAGTATCCAATGCCATTAACTCCTCATAAGAGAGCTGATCAGCATGCTGCAATAATATCACAAACAAGCCGTTGAACTTGTTCTACAACCTGTTTCCAAGCTTTAGTTATCCCTCCATAACTTTCAAGATTGTAAAAATGAGGGCAAAATGAAGACCTACCGCCTATATGTTAAAGTTTTAAGGCCTTCATTAATCTGAAGATATTTAATCACATCAGTAATTGTGAAGTATCATAATAATACGACAAAATATTCATGTTGCAGAGTACTAGAACTACTAGAGACAAACCACCTTCCTACAAGGGAGAAAGAATGAAAATTGACTAGCATATATTTCAAATATGTCAGGCTGTTATACATTCTGGACTTGAAAAAAATAAAAGGGAAGAAAACACGCAGTGAGGGGCAAATAAGCTTCCCAAGTCTATCATTGAAAGAGAAAATGAGTAAAGTCCAATTATATTCAAGTTGAATATAATAACAATCATCATGCTAAGCAAATATTGTTTACATGCATATTTGCCATATAAGTGCACAGATAGCGTGTTTATGTAAAAGCATTGAAATTTATTTTTGATAAATTTTTGTATGCATATAGCCAATCACCTCTCCAGACCTCACGGAAGTGAAAGGTTTTTGCACTAGGTACGACCTCATTATATATCCACATAAAAACACAGACAAACCAACATTCACACACAGATACACAAACATGTACATATTCATAAAAGGCCTATCACCCATAATGGGATCTGAATATTAGCATCTCATTAAAACCTTTCATATGATTTCATGAGTTTGGTACCACATACCAAGAGGAGCCATTTGGAATTTCCAGGAACATGTACGCTTGCATGTGTGTGTGTGTGTGAGAGAGAGAGAGAGAGAGAGAGAGAGAGAGAGATTAGATAAGCTTCATGGTTCTGTTATCTGTGATTCTCTAGTGATTTTTTTGCTTTTATACTCATGCCTATTCTTTATTGGAACTTACCCATAGACAATGAAAAATTTTATGGTACAAGTTGGTGGCTGATCAGAGTTGCTCCATCTCTCAACTTTCCAGTATTCAAAGACTACATAGAATGCTATATTAATTACACAAAACAAGAGCTTCTTCCCATGGACTAAAAAGATCCACTCATGCTAAAAACACACCATTCAAAGAACACTAGTTGCATCTTTCAAAGGATTAATGTAAAAAAGCCTTTCAGAAACCAGTTACAAAGGAGCCATTCAGATTCATTCAAAAGAAAACAACAAATACAAAACCTAAGAGTTCCACATGCTACCAATCAAAAAAGGAGTTCCACAAGCTAGACTCACAGTCAGGTTAAGAATAAACAGTGTCTCATTCAACTTAAACGAAAAGAAAACAATCAACATGAAATCTAAGAGTTTCAAATGCTAGGAACCACACTAAAGAATTTTTTTTTTTTTTTTTGATAGGTAATCAAAGATTTATTTCATAAAAAGGACAACATGTTCACGATGGTGAACACTCATAACTTAAAACGAATACAAGTACCTCAGGAAGAGATACGAATAGAAAGAAGAAATTCAGAAATGGAAATACATTGTGTAAAACCCCAAATTTTACCACGCTAAAGAATAATTTTATTAAGAGAAGACTACTTTATGCACAAAGAATACAAAGTAGCCTAAAGAATTACAAAGAAAAATTATGTACAAAATAAAGGAACATATTTCTAAGTTGTTGACGATTCAAAAGATTAAAATTTACAAAGTATCCAAAGCCAGACAACTTTGAATCTCATAATCTGTTTGTCATATATCCTACATTGACTCATTAGTAACAGATGCCACAATCATAATAGATCCTCTGGGCAGAGTCAGTTTTAACATTTAACAAAATACAAGATGGTATACAAGATACAATTTATATGACCCTCATTCATTTAAATGAAATCCATCCACATAATAACCTGCTTAAGATGTCAAGATCTTACAAGACTCAAAAAATAAGGGGACTCACTAATAATGAGAAAATAAGAAGATCACACAAAATGCAAAAATCAAAATGAGTACTGGCATGTGAATGCTCACCAGTTGACAACAGTTATTGTCAATGAACCAGGGAGGCTATTAGCAGACAGCAACAGATTTAAGAGAACGTCAAGAGTTCTGTTTGCTTCTGACACAAGTCCAACTGGGTCCAGAACAGGGTGACCACCAACCAGCCATGATATATTAAAAGCCTGTCTGCTAGCTGTTGTAAAGAACCAAATGTATATCCAAAGAAAGTCAAAAATCAAATTCCTTTTTTAAAAAGAATGGAAAGAATTAAAAAAAAATGGCAAAGAAATCAGGCAAGTAAAATGCAACATTATGAGCCAATGAGATATAGCTCAACTGGCACTTCCTCCCGCAAAAATAGGTGGAGGGTGAGGTCATGGGTTCAAGACCCAATGAGGTGCATGCGTAACTTACCAATCCAAAAAAAGAAAATGCATCCATATGAAACCTAAACCAAATCATTTTTAGTAAAATGATTAAACCTGAAAGTCAAAATGCATTACCTTCTGTGACAGGGTTTTCAAAATCATCGGTGTCAGATGTAAAAAGTAAAACATATGTTTCCAAAAATTTCAAAGCCAGCAACCTTGTCCCAACAGAACCGGGCTACAAAATAAAGTTGAAATAACTTTCAGGTTAGCTCAATATTGAAAATATTTAACAGCTACAACATACAAGTTTACTTAACACCACAAGACTTTGTTCGTTTGACTTACCAAAACACAATGGGTCTCACCAACAGTTTCATGAATAAGACAGAAGGAAATGGAAATACAAGTGAAAGTGGAATTCCACATGAATCTTTAGCAAATAGATTCTACTGAAACCATTAAATTTCGCAAACAAACTAAACAGTCAAACTTCACTTCTCTGATAAGACACAGATTAAGCAAGTATCGCAGCAAATTTGTAATCATCAAATGAAAAGCATATTGAAATTCCAACAGGATTTTATGACATGAATGTAGTAACACTGCTAATCATAATAATTAACTGCAATGTGTAGCAAAAGAAGAAAGAGGTAAAGATAAAGAAACATAGACACCCTATATTTTTTAGACCCCCACCCCAGCACATGCATACTTGGCACACTTTGTATAGACCACAGCCTCAAAAACCAATAGACCAATTTAATGCATCACTACATGAACAGGATCACTGTCAAAGTTTTTGCACATACAGTTTCTCATTATGCAAAAAATGTTGTATGACACACCTTGAATTGTATTTTAAACATTTTTTACTGCTGCTAAGGGTCAAATCCAGGCCCCAATTTTCTTAGTGCATTGTCAATGTAACATAACCATGTTGAGTTCATACTATAATAAAATAAAAAATGAAGAGTAAGCTTTAGAAATCCATCAACATTGAGGAGAATTCAAAGGGGCATGGCAATACAATGTACATACCTCCAACGCAATGGCAAAGACAGCATCCTTGAACTTAGCAATCCACATCCAAAGCTCTTCAAGCCACCTCTCAATTTTACCACGCCGGTGAAACTATAATTTTTCAGAATGAGCATAAGTGGTTGAGTTGGGAAAATAAGAAAAATAAAGGGAGTTCAAGAAGGAAATGTGTGAGAGACAAAGGGATGAGGGAGAAGAAAGAGAAGGTATTCCATCCAGAAAAAAAAAAAAAAACAAAAAAAAACAAAAAACAAAAAAACAAAAAACAAAAAAACAAAAAAAAAACAAAACAAAACAAAAAAACAAAACAAAAAAAAAAAAAAACACAACTAAATAGTCAAGCATACAGATAATGAAAAATTTAATGAGCAAAGATGACTTGATGTGGTGACCCAAACAAGACACTATAGCAGGAAAATAAAATAGATGGTTTAACATATTTGGGAAAATTTATTCACAATTGAATTCAGAGAAGGTGAATTTGTTACTTAAACAGAAGAAATGCTAGCCCCAGTAGCAACTGTCCAAAAGTCGCAACTTTGGTCAATAAGGTCTCACTTTTTTTTTTTTGATAGGTAATAATACTTTTATTGAAAAAAATTGAACATCATGTTCACGATGGTGAACACTTTGAACAAGAAAACAAATACAAAAAGATCAAGAGCTAAAGGAAATAGAAACTAAGAAATCAGATATATCAGTACAGTTCGTACACCCCCAAACACGAGCCCAAAGAAACAGAGTATGAAAAATGAGACATTTTAGATGTTCTAATGTTCTCGCCTTGTCTTCAAATTGGTCAATAAGGTCTCACAAATCAACATGATTACACCTAAGATGCCTTCCATGTCCATGTCTCCGGCAAATTAAGTATCACCATTACACATGCCATGCTTTTATTGGAAAGTCAAAATCAGAGACCGAGGCTACCCATTATACAATTTTTTTTTTTTTGATAAATAACGGAAGAATATTATTAATAATAAAAAGATTGCCAAACCGAGTACATTGGGGATGTACTATGGGGGCACAAATCAGGAAACAAAAGAACAACGGTCAAGAAACAAAGAAAAGGAAGAACAAGAAAAATGAGAAAAAACCACACTCCATTCAAAGAGAGTGTGTAGGAAAAAAGACTTAAGCTCCAACAAAGAGTGTTCACAACCCTCAAAACTTCTATCATTCCTTTCACGCCAAATGCACCAAATCAAGCAATGAGGCACCATTCTCCAAACATCAATATGACGATGTCGCACAAACTTTCCTTGCCAAGCCTCAAACAACTCAAGAACAATATGAGGCATAACCCATTGAATACCAAACAAGCAGAAAACCATGGACCACAACTCCCAAGCTATGGGGCAATGAAGTAGAAGATGATCCACCGACTCCCCACTCCTCTTACACATATAGCACCAGTCAAGCACCATCACTCCCACAACTCCCAAGCTATGGGGCTACCCATTATACAATTAACTGTATCGCAGACCTTTTTTCCTTATGTTTCTTAAGATCAATAAATAGTTTCACTCATACAAGTACAACTACAAAAAAATGTCTGACCATCAGTCACATACACATATATTCTAATCAATGTACTAAACTATCAAAATGTAAGTTCCGCATAACAGTTCAGCATGACAATTCTGAATCCTGAAATCATGGTATATTAAAAGAGAACCACCAAGATTTTATAACTCAAAGCACATGATTGAACCAGATACTGCAAATCAGTAACCACAAGAAAATCTAAATATCATCTCCAAAAAAAAATAATGGGTATGATTGTAAATTGTCAACTAATACATAAATTATAAACAAAATCATAAAAAAAAATGCCTCTTCAAATATTGGAACCCATAGTGACTACCCTGTACATATGCACACATGCACATGTGCCTCATGCATGTGCATGCGTGTGTGTGTGTGTGTGAGAGAGAGAGAGAGAGGAGACCTGCAATGCCAACTCCTCCAGAACACTACAAAAGAATTTTGTGCCAATAACTATAGATTGTCTTGCAACAGTCGGCTCAATGTCTTTTAAAAGTGCCAATAAAACAGGCATAAACACAGAAGAATGCTCCATTGCTTTCAACCCAATCTCTTCAATCGCGCTGCCAACCATATTAAATAAAATCAAAACACTTAAAAGAGCAATTAGACAAGCACACCAGCATGTGTAATAAATAAAACATTAACCTCAACAAAACCTCAAAATAACTATTTCAAACACCTCCTTGACATGCATGTGTTAATGGATTTACAGAAAGCATCAACAAGGGACAGACAGAGAATGAAGGAAAAACAAGAACTACCAAGCTTTAGTCCCAAATTTTTAGGGTTAGCTATGGATCCTCCATGGATTATTCATTCTTTTCTGCCACTATATTCTATCTGAAGCCATACTTTCTGTTACTCCCTTAATTGTTCCATGTTAATTACATTCAAATAGAAACCATTATAGATCAAAATATTTCTTGTTTCTAAAAAAATTTCCCTAATATTGAGTAATTCCATCCAAATCAAGTACAATTGCAAGTGTACTTTGAATATTAAGCAAAAAGTGTGAATCAGAAAGTATCTTTCAAAATCAAAAAATCAAAAAAGAGAATAAGAACAATGAAACAAATTAGTGACATTAGAATAACTAAACAAAGAAAATCGAAGATCGAAGAGGAAGCGAAAGAAGCTATAAGCTAGGGTTTTTGTGAACACTCACTCTAAGAGCGATTTGCGGACGAGGGATTCGGGGGAGGACTGGAGCTCGACCAAGTAAGGAAAAAGCTCGGCGGCCAAAGTCGGTTCTATGGATAATAGAATATCTTTGGCTTGCTTTAGAGAAGACATCTTCACCGCCAAATCGCCGTGGTTGTTGGCGGCGGCGAGGAGAGAGAGAGCCTGGTCCGTCGGAGGAGCACCCGCCATGGAATGAAGCGCGATTATTAGCCAGAGAGAAGAACGATTTTTTAAAAAAAATAAGAGAAGAAGAAGAAGTAAAATTGGGTTTGTTTGGGAGTGTTTAGGGTTTAAAAATTTGGGTTCGGTTAGGGCTTTGAATTGGGGAGTTGGGTGTGGTAGGGTGGGATAGAAATATGGAATTGAAGGTGGAAAGAGCGGGTGCTTCTAAATTGGGGACGGAAGGACACACAACACAAGTGGGGAGTGAGAAATTAATATACGATAATCTCACGTGGAGGCGTCGACATGGATATTTTTATCCAGTAGCTTGTAAATGGTAAGGAATAAGCTGGGCCTGGCCCAGAGCAATATTTTTTTATAAAAAAGGCCAGAGCAGTACATCATAAAGAAAGCCCAAATTGGATAAATACAAGTATTTAAGTTAATAAAGATATAGTTTGCTATATATATTTTATTTAACTTCCTAATTTTCATCAAATCCGTTGTCGTCCAGCGGTTAGGATATCTGGCTTTCACCCAGGAGACCCGGGTTCGATTCCCGGCAACGGAAATTTTTTAAAACTTTTTTTTTTGCGTTTAGTTTTTTTTTTTATCAGAAATTTTTTTAAATTCCATTTTTTTTTTTTATCAGAGGTTAGTTTCCATTGGTTAAAAAAACTTTTTTTTTTTGCGTTTAGTTTTTTTTTTTTCAGAAATTTTTTTAAATTCCATTTTTTTTTTTAATCAGAGGTTAGTTTCCATTGGTATTGCACAAAAATAAAAGGAATTTTTTTTAGAAACAATTTACTCTTGGTAATCTTATAAACAATATTACATTTGTCACCTTATATTTTGGTTGTCCTCTTGGTATCTTCACTTAGTTTCCTTTTTTTTTTCTTTTTTTTTATCAGAGGTTAGTTTCCATTGGTATTGCACAAAAAATAAAAGGAATTTTATTTAGAAACAAATTACTGTCCTCTTGGAATCTTCTAAACAATATTTCACTCTTCAAGATTTTGCAGGTTAGTTTCCATTGGTATTGCACCCAAAAAAAAAAAAAAGGAATTTATTTTAGATACAATTTACTGAAGACTTTTTGTGGATGCTCTCAGTTGTATGTGTTGAAAAGTTACTTTTAAATCAAAGAAATTGTACCGTGGCAGCTCATCTGGGAGCCTGAGTTCTGCCTGCCTTAATGGCATCATATTTGGTTGGAAGATAATTCTTGGGCCGTAGTTTTGTTTAAACATGGAAAAATTTTATTTTTCTTAAAATGGCTGCAACTTTGAAAGCAATTTATACCTGCACTTTGCTGGGGGCATGTCAAAGATTTTGAAGCCATTCAATGTAAATATTTTAAATGATGACAAGGCTTTTTCTTCACTTAAATATAAAGCCGCTTCTAGTATATTCACAAAACTTATTGCAAAAGAGCATCACGTCAATTATGAAGGAATAAAAACTGTGGTAGAAGTTTCATATTTCACTGATAGGGAGATGAGCTGCTGGCAGTGTCATCTCGTCTGAACTTCAGTGGTCCAATATAGACATGTGCTATGTGATTTATTCTAGGCCAGTCCTCACCTATATCCTTTTTGCACCTTTCCTCCAAGGTAGGACATTCTTGAATTGATAGATGTTGAAGGGAACTTAAACATCGCAAACCTTCAGGCAGAGATGTTAGATTATGACAGTCTGAAAGTTTGAAAGATCTGAGCGAGGTAAGCTTAGCTACCCACTCTGGCAGAATCTGCAGACCAGGACAGCCACGAACTTCCAAGTTTTGCAGTGTGCTGACATGTTGTAACCCCTCAGGAAGAGACACAAGCTCTGGACAATTCAAGATGGTCAAACTTTTAAGAGTTGAGAGGTGTTGCAAATCCTTAGGCAAACAAACCAATTTTGGACAGTACATGATAGCTAAATGCTCAAGAGCTGTTAGAAATTGCAGCCCCAGTGGCAATGATGCAATATTATTGCAATTCTCAATGGACAAAGATCGAAGAGAGCTCAGGCCTTGTATGTTCTCCGGCAATGAGATAAGGCTATGGCATTCAATTATCTCCAATGACTCCAGGGAGGTAAGGTTTTGCAGACCATGTGGCAACGAAAGGAGCTCCTCACACCAGCGAACAGTTAGGTTCTTTAGATTGTTAAGCTTTCCTAAATTTGGAGAGATGGAGCGAAGCTTGGGGCAAGAGCCAATAGTTAAAGACATTAGAAGAGCATTATTTTGAAGCAATTTTTCCAAGAAAACCAACTGCTCTTTAAATTCTTCAATAACAATGATGGTGAGGGAAGCTAGATCTGATACTGACTGTAGTATCCTATCATTGCAACTCCGCAGCTCCAGATGCTTTAGCAATGGAAAACATGGCATGTTGTGTAACTTTAAGCATTGGCTGACTGTCAATTTGACCAAGGAAGGGAATCCTTCTCTTTGGTTGAAAGGCCACCAGAATTCTAGATTAGGAAAATCTATGAGAGTTAGCTCTTTCAATGATGAGAATGTTGTCACTGAACCACTACCATAGAGCTCTTCGCCGATGATCTTTACTGCATCCATTCCTTGCAAGTAAAGGACCTTAAGGAAGGGAAGTTGACCCAGTGTAGGAAGATGTTCACATCTTCTGCAGGCAATCAAGACAAGTTCAGTTAGATTTGGGAGTTTATGAACATTCATCCATCCTGGGAAGCAGTTTCCTCGATACCCTTTTACAAACAACTTCTTTAGATTTTCATGTGGTTGGAGGTAATTAAGCACTTCACTTCCCAGAGTTCCATCAAAATCATTGTCCCTGTTTAATTGCCCCCGATCATTCCCCCAGGATAACTCCAAGGACCGAAGATTTCGCTTACCTAACATGTTGGCTGTCATTGCCTCTGTTGCATCCTTCACATTCTCCAAGTGTCTGATATTTAGCTCACCCCCAAGGTTTAAAATTTGCAGCTCTCTGAGACTTTCATCTATGCCCTCTCCTACAATAAACATTGACAATGTCCGGAGGTATTTAAGGTTCCCAATCGAAGCTGGCATTTTGGTCAATCTCTCACAGCCAGTTATGATTAGATGTTTCAGTTTAAACATTTTGCCTAGATGACTTGGCAACTTGATGAGATTATAACAACAGGAAAGGTTCATCACTTGTAAATTGAAAAGACAGCACACACTTTCAGGTAATGTTTCAACCTGTGTGTTAGAGAGGTCAAGGTACCTCAAGAATATGAAAGAGGAAATGGACTCATGGAGCTTTTTGAGGCCACTACCGCTTAAATCCAGGACCCGTAAGTATCTGAAACTTGAAAAAACACCTGAAGGAACTTCTCCAAGATCACCTCTTGGAAATACTAAGATGAGAGTTCTCAACTTCTTTGCTTCATACAATGCTTCTGGAATTGTATATAAGCTGAAATCACAAACCACTGATGAGTGACGAATAAGGGAGAGACTTCTCACTATACTGTTATCTTCTAGTTTCAAGTATTCACTTCCTGAAACAGATTGTGCAAGATCATGAATGAGATTATGCATTTTGTATTCAATTATGTTGCCATGGTCATCTCTCTGTACAGCCTGAAAGAAAGATGTCCATACCAAATCATCGAAATACTCATTGCCAATGAATTCAAGTGATCTTCTATATTCTGGAGATTGAATCAAGCCTTCTGCAATCCATAGCTGGATTAGTTTTTCCTTCTTGAAAATATAATTTCTAGGAAATATTGAGCAATATGTAAAGCAACCCTTTAGATGTGATGCCAAGTGGCTAAAGCTCAACCTTAGGGCAGGTAGAATTCCATTATCACTTTCAGATACATTCCAAAGATCACTCTCCTGGACAAACAACCACTCTCTTTCCTCCCTTTTGAACCGCATGACACTCCCCAGAGTCTTTGCAGCTAAAGGTACACCTCCACATTTCTTCACTATTTGTTTGCCAATTGTAGACAGGTTTGGATGGTGGTCTTCATTATGGCCAAAGGCTCTTTGCTTGAACAAATCCCAACAGTTATCTTCAGATAACCCTTCCAAATGATGAATGTAAGTTGTGCCCATTATAGTCGCCACCTTTTCACTACGCGTAGTGACAATGATTTTGCTTCCCTCCACCCCACTACTCAATGAAGTTCTTAAATTGTCCCACTCATTGTGATCTTCATTCCATACATCATCTAACACAAGCAAGTATCTTTTCTCAAATAACAATTCCTGGAGTCGAAACTGCAGCGCATCCATCCCAAACAAATCACATTTGCTCTTACTACCAGATTCTAAAATCGAAACCATGATCTTCCCCACATCAAAATCATCATTAACACAGACCCAAATCTTCAGATCAAAATTTCTTTTTACCCTTTCATCATTGTAGGCAAATTGAGCAAGGGTTGTTTTACCAAGACCACCAATACCAACAATAGAAATAACAGAGATTTTCCCTACACTGTCACCTGTGGACAGTAATTGCTCTACTATCCTCTCTTTATCACCCACTCTGCCAAAAACTTCAGATTCAATTACAAGAGAGCCAGTTTTCCTTATCCCCCTACTTTTACTTCTACTACTACCACTATTATTAACAGATACCTCACTCAAATTAAAAAAAGACTTCTCTTCTGCCAACACATCTAACGTCTCTTTGATCTGCTCAAGTTTTGGTAACATGTTAATGCAACTAGCAAAATTTCCCAGAGAGGGAACAAAGACACGTACCTGTTCAATGAATCGGTTGCGATTCCCAGATACCATAACTTCAGGAGAGCACTCATCAAGAAGGTCCTCCACATCATAAGCTACTTCCTTAAGCTCTGTCAACCAGTTTCTCAAGGCTTTATCTGTCAACTGTCGCTCTTCTGCGTCTTTGAGCACAGTTTGGATTACGCGTAAGGTACGCCGGAGCTTCTTGAGCTCCCCCTTGACGCCGCAGATATTAGTGATCTCTTCAAGAAATGGGGTGGCCAATTTGTCGAATACCACCTGTAGAAGAGGGGACAGAACTACATCCAACTCCATCTTGCGCGCGGCAATTGGCAGTGGCCTTATAGGTGGTCACTGCTCACGTCAAAGACTCGAGCTCTCAAAGAACCAAACACTGGTTTAGATCTTTTGGCGGCTAGCAGCTGTTGAAGATAGGGAAGAACATGGTAGACTTCAGTGTTTAGAGTCTTTTAGACAACTTTCCGAGCTTCTACAGTTTGATTTTTTTTTTTTTTTTCTCTCTCTCTCTCATTGAGAGTTGTTCAACACCGTGGCGGGCTTGACCCGCCAGTCACCATCGGAACACCCTTACCAAATAAACTTACTATGCTAACAATTTTGTTAGTCGCCGATTTTGAAAGATAATGGGAAACTAGAGCCTGTTTGGTAACTTTGGTTTAGCCGTTTCCGTAACTCAATTCTCAGTTTCCATACCTCATAACTCAAAAATGATGGGATTCATAACAAAAAAGTTGTTTGGCCAAACGATAACTCTGTTTCCATAACTCTGTTTCCATCACTCAATTCTCTGATTTTTGAGTTATGAGTTATGGAAACTGAAAACAACAAAAAACTGTTTTCAGTTTCCATAACTCATAACTCAATGGCATTTCCGTAAATAAACACACACGAGGGATCCACAGCTTCAACTTTTGACCATCTTTTGACTTTTTTTTTTTTTTTCTGGGTTGGCATTGGCTGTTCTTTTTTTTTTTTTTTTGGGTTGGCGTTGGCTGTTCGTTCCTCTTCTTTTCTTTTTTTTCTTTTTTTTTTACTGGTTCGTTTGTTCTGTTCTATTCTTTTTTTTTTCTTTTTTATTTAGTACCTAGACTCACCAAACTTAGTGAAAAAAAAAAAAAAAAAAAAAAAACCCAGACCGAACAGCCAACCCAGGAGGAAAAAAAAAAAAAGAAGAAGCTGCTAGTGGAAAAAAAAAAAAAAAAAAAGCTGCACTGTGACAGGCGTGGGCCCTCCAAATAGTGTGAAAAATAGTGAGTGATGGAAACTGAGTGATGAAGGCAAACGGATGTGAAAAATTGAGTGATGAGTGATGAGTGATGAGTGATGAGTTATGAGTGATGAGTGATGAGTGATGAGTGATGAAAATTGAGTGACGAAAATTGAGTGACGAAAAAGGCTTACCCAAACAGGCCCTAGCCTTTCGAGTTTCTAAAACTCAAAATCAATCTAAAACTCAACCTTTTAATACTCGTTTTTTGGGTTTTTTCATATAATGACATGGACAGAGTTTTCCACATGGATATCGAGTTTATAAAACTCGCTTTACAAAATCAAGTTTTAAAAACTCGATTTCTCTTTAACGTTTTTTTATTAAAAGTCTGTTTTGATACAGTTGAAAACTAAAAAGTGAAAAACACTGATGCAAAATAATTTTTAAATGTGTAAATAGTACCGTGGGATCCATTTTTAATAAAAAAAAGTTACTGAA
Source organism: Quercus tomentella (assembly GCA_028535165.1). Classification (NCBI taxonomy): domain Eukaryota; kingdom Viridiplantae; phylum Streptophyta; class Magnoliopsida; order Fagales; family Fagaceae; genus Quercus; species Quercus tomentella. The sequence continues at coordinate 36,332,878 of JAPQVY010000023.1, read as the reverse complement.
AAGTGAGGTTTATGGGTCCTGTGACTAAAAAGTTGCTGAAAAATTGATTAAAAGGTGCTAGAAAAGTTGCTGAGGTGTGCACTGTTCACACCTTTCCAGTCAACAATCACGGCACAGAGAAAAAAAAAGGGTGAAACACGTTTTGCGTCCAGACATGGACACAAAACGCAGTACCCAAACGGAGGCTAAACTCCCTTCTAAAACCGAGTTTCAAAAACACGTTTTTGACCGCTTAAAACATAAAATTTGCACTCTCAAACACTCTCACTCTCAGACACTCCACACTCTCACTCTCAAACACCCCGCCCTCTCAAACTCACTCACTCACTTACTCTAAACTTTCAAAATCACTCTCTCTCACACCCAAATCAGCTACCTTGTTCTCTCAGTCTCCACGGGCTCTCTTCTGCTTTGTTTATGGTCTTCGTTCTTCATCTTGCTTGCTAGGTAACAATTCTCTGTTCCTCTTTTGCTGAATTTATGTTATAGATTTGGGCTTTTTGCATGGTGGGTTACACATTGTTAGAAATCTAAATGTTAGAACTTATTTTGACTGAAGGACTTGTTGCTGCTGTTGTTTTTGTTTCTGGGTTGTGGATTTACTTGGGTTTTCAGTTGCTTTTGATACATGCCCATTTGGGTTTTGTTTAAAATTGCTTTATATTTGTAGACATAGATGTCATTGAAATCAGAATTTCGTTTTTTTTTTTTTTTTTTTGGTGGGATTGAGAATAAATGGATAAAGGAGTTTTCTTTATTTTGTTTGTCATTCAAGAATCAAGATTGTGTTTATGGGCTTTTAATAAAAATTCAAATTTTAATTTTCTTTAGTGATAAAAAGCTTAATGGGTATTCCTTGCTATGTGTGTTGTTGGATGGCCATATAGGAATAAGAAAAAGGTGAAATAAGAGGATATTCACCATAGTTAGTATGTGAAATTTCCCAATAAAGCATGGCTTATGTTGATTCAAGGAGATGTAAAAACCTATGTGGAGGTAAGTATGATACCAAATCCATATCCTAGTTGGTGGTTAAGGCAATTATTGATGGTATTAGGAACACGGTGACCAAGTGCAGAGCACCCTCCTTCAATTGGGTTCCTAGAGAGATGAATAGAGCTGCCCATGAACTAACTAGGTGGGCAATATGCTCAAAACTTGAAATATATATATGCTTTTTTTTTTTTTGAGTTTGTAGGGAATTTGTTTATCTTAAAATTATATTACCACTCCAAAAAGATTAGTTTTGATTCACTCCAGACTATAACAATTTGTAGTTCCTATCATGTCTAGAATTCCTTAGCAAGACAAAGAATTTGAGTAATGTTGATAATACCAATCGATCCTGAATTAGGAACTATAATTGTAACTAAGGCCATAGAAATAAAAACTATAATTGTAACTAAGGCCATAGAAATAAAAGCTCCATCATGCTAGGAAAACTCTGCATAACTTATTAACAAAGAGTCAAAATTTTAAATGAACATGTACATGAATAAATATATAGGTACATATTGATTCTTTTAGTTTTGATTCATAACATTACCAAGTTCATTCACTCACTATATAAAATTTTAACTTTTTGTTAACATTACCAAGTTCACATAATGCCCATGTCCACTCCAAAATGTCCACTGGTGTTTTAGTTTTGATTCTTTTGATGGCAAAAGTCAACAAGTTTAATAGTGAGTGAATCATTAGTCATAAAGTAGTTGAGAAGCTTGGGAAATCTAAAACAAATGCTTACTACTTGGTAATAAGCTATTAATTGAGAAAGCAATTATAATAATTTAAAATTTGAGAACTGAAGGGATTTGTGTACAATTAGGCAGCCACTCCAAAAATCAGGGAGAGCTTGACATTGCATCATGAAAGTTGTCCTAAGGATTGAGGTTACTTAGATACACGTGTCTAGTAAAAACTGACAGTAATTGTCAAAATGCAAGTATAAATAGAGACTATATGGTCAGGAGGGACAAGATTCATGTTAAGGTCTTAGATGGATTGGTTTGATTAATGGTGGAAATTGTTGTGGTTGTTTAGAGGAAATCTGACCTCAAGAATAGTTGTTGGGGTAGAGTAAGAGAATTAAAATGTTACAGTAAGAAATTAGAATGTCATGTAGCAGAGAGCGATTTGCAAGATAGGTAGATTATTAACATGAAAATCAACTAAATAGTAGGAAACAAGGCCTTTATATGACTGGCATTTGTCAAGATAGGTAGATTATTGTTGACTCATGATTGAATTTTGTTCTCTTATTTGATGCATCATGATTAATTTGAGGTAGCTAATGGTACTAGAATAAAATTTTGGTTGGATGTTTGGTGTGGTTGCTATTTCTTATTATGCCTTCTTCTTCTTTTTATTTTATTGTATTTTTTATATTTCCTGCTAGAAGAGTTCTGATGATACACTATGTTTGAATGTCTAGTCCATGTCTTCTGCAATTGCATTGGATTGATCTTCCTATTTTTCTCTAAATAACTGTTGATCTTACTATTTTTTTTTTTGTAATTATTGTAAATCTCTCTCTTAATCAAATGAACCCATGTATCTTTGGGATTCTAGCTGTTTTGTTTATTTTGCGTGACTGCATTTGTATATCACATGTGTTGCCAGTTTGGTGTTGACAATCTATGTCAGACTATATGATGAGGAAATTGGAGAATGCTAATCAATAATGATTACAATGTCTTAACTCTTTAACTCTTAGGCTTCTCAACTAGGGGATCTTTTTCTAAACTTCCAATTGAGTCTTTGTAATTAGTACTGTTTACAGAGTCTTGGTAGTTTGTTGGATTTTTCATTCTTCTGATATGCTTCCATCTATTTAACTCAGTTGCACAACTTATTAATATTTTACCAAGCAGTTAAGTTATTTGGTATTGTTTTAATGGACTCCATTATGGTATCAAATTTAACTACCTGAGTAGCATATCCCGCTTTCAACGTCGCTGACTTTAGAGTCAAGTTCTGAAAATGTGTGTTGAAGTTGCTACCAACATATTGAAGGCAATATCTATGAAATATCCATGTTTTTCCATTATCCACTCTAGGCCAGTTTGCAATGGCGTTTTTGATACCGAGATGTCGGTCAAAAATTATTCAAATGCCTTCATCAGGTATCACGTGGCCAATCGTATCTCTGAGGCATTGTAAAAACCACCTCCAACTGGACCCTGACTCACAATCCACAACAGTAAAGGCGAGAGGGAATACTTTGTTGTTAGCATCGGTTACCATTGTGACCAACAATTTTCCCTGATATTTACCATACATATGGGTCCCATCAATACTGATAACCGACTTGCAATATTTGAATCCATCAATGCTTGGACCGAAAGACCAAAACACATAATGCAAAAATACAATGTCATCTTCACCAGTGGGTGTGGTACGATAGAACACCTGGGTAGTCAGATCCTAATCAATATATGTCATTAGCAACTTTTGCAATCTTTGGTACGACTCTTCCCAATTCTCAAACATCTTTCTAATCGTCTTTTGTTTCACATCTCATACCTTGTAGTAAGAAGGCTTATGACCCTGATATTTTGACTCTATCATAGATATGAGATGCTTAATGAGGTAGTGTGATCCTCACATAACTTCTTAAGAATGTCTGATGCAATAAAATGAGAAGTCATCATTCTACCATCATTTCGCACCCCAATCGATATACACGTGTGAGGACCCACATACATGGTGACCATCCATAATCCGTGGAGATTGGGCTTCATGACTGCGCAGACATACCACTTGCATGACTCATCCACGCATTTCGCATAAAGTTTTTTTTTCGTCGACCTACTGATCATAAAATGTTTGTTTTCCTTGAGGGCACAAATTGTTAATACGCGCTGCACCTCCACTTTATTGACAAAAGTCAACCATTTGCACAAATTCATCCCCTCTCTCCAAGTAGACACAAATGGTATCTCAATATGTGAAGGATCAACCATATTTTCCTAAGTATTTGCAGAAAATGACAAGGCAGGAAATACGTAGGCAGGGATTGTGTACGTAATGTTTTGGACACTAATAACATTGTCTCATCGTCATTAATGTCTCTCTCAAAGTCCCCAAAGTCCCTCTCAAAGTCCCCAAAGTCCTCTTGTTCAATCCTCTCTTCAAACTCATCTCTATCGACAAAATCTTCATCGTTAATGGCAGTAGTCTCATCAACATAGTCGTTGTCATCATTGTCATCCTCATTATCATCATCATCATCATCGGCATGAACATCATCATGCTCTACATGTGTAGAATACTCATATTGAGCATTCGGAACTGTAACCTGTAAATTTGTAGTTATTTGTTGGATTTCTTCAATACCAACTTCTACACGCAACTCCAACTGTATGTACAACTCAATACCATTTACTTCAGGTATTCTCTCCAACTTGTCAAACATCATCTTTACATGTTTGTCTGTTTCTATCACCATAGATTTGTAATTAATCTGATTCTTCAAGACTTCATATGGCATACGATAAGTAATTTATATGTTGTGTACAGTATGATTCGCACACAATTCTTCCATAACTATCATCTTCAATTCATCAAGGGTCTTCAACCTACGATCAATTTAAGTATAATACAACTTTATACCCGGCCCTTCAAATGGCAATCCCTTGTTCACATTAGCATTCTTAAGTGGACCACCATGGTATAAGATTAATCAATTTCAGGCATTGTGAATTTGTTAGAGTCAAGTTACTATGTTAGTTAAAAAACATTTTATCTAGTCAAACTACACAAAGTACAAATTCCAATTCATTCAAAGGGTATGAATTTTATTACACATTCGTTACACATTTAATACCCAAATCATTTTTCCATCATGCTAAGACTACCCATTCCATACCCAATACAAAAAAAAAAAGCCAAAATCCTTGTAAAAGTATACAACATTTTATCTAAGGCGAAAAACTCATTTTAGTCCTTACATTTTCACGCGATTCCCACTTTGGTCCCTAACTTTTTTTTCCACCGATTTTAGTCCCTATCCTGGAAAACGCGTCTCGTTTTAGTCCTTGACGTTACATCAGAGACGGAAATTGCACAACTGGCAAACGGAAAAAATTAAAAATATTAAAATAATGCCCACTGTGTCCACGTGGCTTTCCACATCAGCCTCTAAATTAAAAAAATTAATTTATTAATTCTAACTAAATAAAAAAATTAAAAACAAAAATAAAAACCAAACCCAGCAAGAACAACAAATTTAAAACCCAAAAAATTAAATTCAAACCCATATTTCAAACCCCCACACCACAAAACACTCCGGAATCCACCATACCCACGGCTACATCACACCCACATTAACATCGGAAGATCGAAAGCGTGTTCGTTTACCCGTCGTTGCAATTCAAGGGCTTCCAATCGATTTTGAGCCGGAAGATCGGAATATCGCCGCACCAGTTCTTGGTCTACCTCGACGCCGGTATAGGCGGAGTGGGAGGAGACGGCGCGAGTCGCCACCAGTGAAGACTGGTTCTTCCTCGTGGTCTTGAAGCGATACAACGCGAGAGGCGGCGAAGAACGCAGAGCCGGAGAGAGCTTCACGAAGACGAAGACGAAGAACAACAACAACAACGCTACGATTCTTCTTCTTCGATGAGTTTCGTAGAAAGAATGAGCAAGAAACCCAAACCCACCGATCTACAAAACGATTTCCATGACCAAAGACCCAAAACCCAAGACCCACGATCTCCACCATGAAAGCACCTCCATGCAAACCCACATCCCAGGCAAACACGAGCAAGAAGAAAGCAGTGTCGGCTAAGAGAGGAGATGGTTTTGTTGTCAGGTGAGGTTGATTTTGTTTGGGTTTGATAGTTTTGAATCTGAGGTTGGAGGTGGTTTGGTTTCAACTTTAAGGTTTGGATCTGAGGTTTGTGTTTGGTTTCTCAGAAAGTATAAGAAAATTTGGGTTTTAAGTTTTGAGTTTGGGGGCCGAAAATCTGGATTTGATTTTTGTGTTTGATGTTTTGGTAGTGTGGGGGTTTGAAATATGGGTTTGAATTTAATTTTTTGGGTTTTAAATTTGTTGGGTTTGTGTTTTGTTGATCTTATTCTTGCTAGGTTTTAAATTTGCTGGGTTTTAAATTTGTTGTTTTTGTTGGGTTTGGTTTTTATTTTTGTTTTTAATTTTTTTATTTAGTTAAAATTAATAAATTAATTTTTTTAATTTAGAGGCTGACGTGGAAAGCCACGTGGACACAATCGGCATTATTTTAATATTTTTAATTTTTTTCGTTTGCCAACTGTGCAATTTTTGTCTCTAATGTAACGTCAGGGAGTAAAACGAGACGCGTTTTCTAGGATAGGGACTAAAATCGGTGGGAAAAAAAGTTAGGGACCAAAGTGAGAATCGCGTGAAAATGTAGGGACTAAAATGGGTTTTTCGCCTTTATCTAATTACATACCCGTAACATTTACATACCCATTTCATACCCAATACAAAAAAAGCCATTTCATTACACATTCAAAGGGCATGAATTACATACCCATTTCATTACAATTCATTCGAAGGGAGTAAGTCACTCATTTCATTACATAACCATTTCATACCCATTCAAAGGGCATAATTACATACCCATTCATTACATTCATTCACTACCCATTTCATACCCAAAACAATGATGAATAAAGTCAAAAAACTTGTTAGATCATGATAAAAATAAGAGCCTAGAAATGATGAATAAAATTTTGATAACAAAAACCATGCAAATAAATACTCAAAAAATTAACACTAACAAAACAAAGTTCTATAATTCACAATATTGGTATCTTAACTAAGTAATGTTAACTATCTACAAAATAAATAGTCAAACTCTTTAACCCACACCCATAGACAACTAATACCCAACTACAATGATAATCAAATCAAAAAACCCTTACCTGATATATGAATTTGTTGAGAGGGAAGAGCAGTGAGAGAGGCAGTGTGGTGAGTAAGAATGAGAAGCAATGTGGTGTGAGAGTTATGGGTGAGTGAGAGTGAGAGGCAATGTGGTGTGAGAGTTATGGGTGAGTGAGAGTCAGTGAGGTAAGTGTATGGGTGAGAGTTAGTGAGGATGCTCTATTTTTGGGTGAGAGGTTAGTGAGGCTAAGTGTATCTGTGTTTATAAAATTTTGTAGGAACCGTGCATTTAAAATTTTTCTCAGCAAAACTCGAGTCTTATAAACTCGAGTTCTATTCAAATTTTAATTAAACCCTTACCTGAGTTATGCTTGTGTTTAATTAAATATCGAGTCTTAAAGACTCGGTTTTCGCTATGTAGAAATCGAGTCTTTAACTCGAGATCTACGTGGACATTTTAAGCCAAGTCAGCAGTTCACAGCAAGTGCAAAGCGAGTTTCTAAAACTCGATTTTTAATTAGATCTCGAGTTTCTAAAACTCAAGATGCTACTTTTCTTAATTCTTTCAAACGTTGGCTAACTTACTATATAGAACCCCCTCACATTGCTACTCTGCAAATTCCCTCGTCACCATCGTCAATCGGATTTTTTTTTTTTTAATGAACTTTTTTTAGAATTCTTTTTGCATATACGCGTGCATTTAGAGGATCAATCCCCAGTCTCTCAAATGCTATATGTTGGTATATTTTAGCATCAAAATTTCAAAAAACTCCATTACTCAGTCTTTTAATTGTAAAAAGATTTACAATCTTGCTACATTGCTATCCTAAGAGCATCCCCATCAGCATGTGCAAAGTTGTGCAAAATGGAAAAAGTAACTAATTTTACACATTTTGAGCAAAAAAACACCTACATCAGTGGGTGTAAAATTGTGCATAAATGCACAATTGTTACAGTAACCGTGCATATATGCACGGTTACTGTAACATGTGCATTTAATATTTTAGCAATTTTTTCTCTCTCCTCTCTGTACCTGACTTTCACCTCCCTCTCTTTTCCTAATTTCATCAAAAAACCTCTCTCAGGCGCACAACTCTTTCTTTCTCTCATCTCATAAATCTTTCTTCCTCTAGCTTCCACCAATTGCCACTGCCGCCAATCGCCATCACCACTGCTCTTTCCTTTGTTTCTCATTGTTTTCGGGTTGAATGGGGTTGATCAGTGGGTTTCGGGTTGGATGGGGTTGATCATTGGGTTTCTCGTTGAGAAAAGTTACCCTTCCAGTTCCAGATGAAGCATCGCAACGAACAACGAGTGTGCGTGGAGGACGAAATTTGTTAAACCCATTTGGAAACGCAACGTTTCGGTTGAGTTGAAGTGAGTTAAAGGGCTTTGTAGATTTGGATTTGGATGTGAGGGAAAGATGCGGTGGATGAGCGAGGTTTGTTTTTCTAGTTTTTTGGTTGAGCTTGAGGTTGCTGTGATAGTGATTGTGGGTGTGGGTCGGTGGGTTGTGTGGATTTCGGTGTGATCGGCTTATGCTTTGGGGTTTTTTTTACTAGATTTTTTTTTTTTTTTTGGTTGAATGCTGGTGTTGATCTTGTTACACAGTGAGAGGCCAGAGGCGTCGATCTTGATGATGGTGGCTGTGTGGGTTGTGTTGGGTCTGTGAGAGAGATGACAGTGTTAAAGAAATGAATATTTTATTTGAATAAATGTGTATAATAGACAAACTGATGTGAATGTTTTGTAAAAATAGGAGTGTAAAATAGAAAAAGTAGATTTTAGATGTGCAAATTTACAAAATTTTTGCATCCATTGATGGGATGTTCTAAATCTAAAATGGTACTATAGCATAATTGTATAATAAAAATTTGTTTTTTAATATCTGATTCATCTTCTCTCTCCCCTCTCTCTGTCTCATTATTGCACATCTCTTTCTCTCTTTTCCTTCTCTTTCTTTCTTTATGCTCTCTTTTCTTCAAACCCAAAACAATCTAAGGCTTCCTTCCTCTCTCTCAGATCAGCATGGAGACAACGGCAGTGGAGGTGTGGATATCAGCTTTTGTAGTGTAGGAGTGGAGATCGTGGAGCCATGGTGGAACTATGGTTGTGGCTAGGTAACGGTGGTGGTGGTGTTGGGTTCCGATGCTGGGTAACAATGGCTGGCTAACCATGGTTGTGGCTGGGTTCCAATGGGTTTGGGTTGGATTTTTGGAATAGGTTTGATTTTCGATGGGTTTTGATAGGGGTTCTAATGTGAAGTTTTCTTTGATTTTTTGTGGGTTTTTGTGCATGGTGATGGTGGGTGTGTTATTGCCATGGTGGTGTCTCTGGTTGTGGTGGCAGAGGTGGGTTTCAGTTGTGTGGATTTTTGCTTTGATTTTTTTTTTTTTAGGTTTCTATGCATGGTGGTGGTGGGTTGGGTTGTTGCCATGGTGGTGTATCTGATGGGTTTCCTTGGAGGGTGGTTGTTGGTTGCTAATTCAAGTTTGATTTTGTCCTATGGATTTGATTTTGTCCTATGGGTTTGATTCTCACCGTGGCTAATTGGTTGTGACTGTGGCTGTAATGTTTGGTGGGTTTTTTAGCAATGGTTTTGTGGGTTTTGTGGGTGGAGGTGGTGGTAGATTTTATGGGTTTTGTTCCCAGTGATAGGGGTGGTTTTTTTTTTTTTTTTTTTTACGGTGGTGGTGGTGGGTTTCTTGTGGTAGAGGTGGTGGCGATGGCTTTTTCGTGGTGGGTGGTGGTAGGTTTCTTGTGGTAGAGGTGGTGGTGGTGGGTGGTTGAAAGAGAGAAACAATGAGGAAAAGATAAACAGAGTGATGGGGGAGAAGGAAGAGAGAGAGAGATTAAAGATCAATAAGGGCCTGTTTGGATTTTTTTGTTTCATCACTCATCACTCAATTTTCGTCACTCATCACTCATCACTCATCACCCATCACTCATCACTTAAAACACCCCAACTCTCTACACCCCACCCGTTTGGACACTGTTTTCAGTTTTCATCACTCAAGTATTTCAACCTTTTTGTGGGACCCATACCTGAGCTGAGTGTCAGAACCTTTTATTTTTTCTAATTTTTTATTCTTTCTTTCTTTCTGACTCTGCACAACGGTGCTTCTTCTCTCTTCTCTGATCAAGATTCTTCTCTCTTCTCAGCCATTACTCCAACAACCTCCTCTATCCGAAACCGAGGCACTCTTCAGAAGAAACCCAGAAAAAACCGAACTCAACACCGAACTTAGACCCAGAAAAAACTGAACTCAGACCGAACTCAACACCGAACTCAGACCCAGAAAAAACCTAGACCCAAACCGGCAAGCAACCCAACTCCGCCCTCGAATCCCAACTCCGCCACCTCAATCTCCAAAACAGCAATGTTGTCAAAACCTCTACCCTCCCAAATCCAATCATAGCCGCCCATCACGATCTCACCCCGGAGATGATCCACCGGTACAGCCGCCACCTCTTGCTCTCGTCGTTCGGAGTCAAAGCCCAACAAACCTTATCAACTCCTCCATCCTAGTCATTGGAGCCGACGGATAGGCTCCCTGGCCCTCCTCTACCTTGTCGCTTGCGGTGTTGGCCGATTAGGCATTGTGGACCACAACGTCGTCGAGCTCAACAATATGCACAGGGTTCTGTGATTAAGAAAAAAAAAGCGTCTGAGACCATCAAAGAAAGAAAAAAGAATTGAAGGCAGCGAAGACCAAAGGAAGGAGAGAAAAAAGAAAGAAAAGTGGAGAAGAAAGCAGCGCTTGAAACCATCAAAAGCAGTGCTCACGTGTGTTGCTCTATCAGTGGGTCCCTCCATGTAATGTTATTTACGGAAATGCCATAGAAAACAGAGATATGGAAACTGAAAATAGCCAAAATGTGTTTTCAGTTTCCATAACTCATCACTCAAATCAGAGAATTGAGTGATGGAAACAAAAACTGGAAATAACTGAAAACAAAATCCAAACAACCTCCATAACTTGTTTCCATCATGGGTCCCACCATTTTTGAGTTATGAGTTATGGAAACAGAGTTATAAGTTATGGAAATTAGAAATCCAAACACCCCCTAAACTGTTTAAATTACAAATTTTTGTAGTTTAAAATTAAGCGTAAAATATAAGCTTATGGAGTATATAGTAAATAATATTCGATTGGTATAAAATTTGACATGTGTATTAAGAGCGTAAACAACGTGCAATTTAACAATTAGATTTTCAAAATATGTAGTAATATTAATTTTTTTTTAAAGAAAGTTGTAGTCTTAGGCTACAACTAATTTCGTAGTTAAACTTTATCCTTCTTTGTTTTATCTCTACTAAAATTCAACTTAACTAGGACTATTCCTTGATCTGGTTATTTCGTGCTGTAAACGAGCTAAGAAGAGTCGAGTCAAAATTAATTTTTTAGAATTGTTCATTTATTTTTCTTTGATCAAGGTTAGCTTGAGTGTATCAACAAATGAGAACCATGGTTCATTTAAAGTGTTAAATAAGCTTAGTTTGTCCACGAATTGCTATGATTTTCCAAATATAGTGTAGGAGAAATTACCAATAAAATAATATTTTGTTACAATAAAATTAGGAATTTAAACAAACAATGTCGAATTGAGGCACAAAAATCTCTCACTTCAATGAAATTCAAGCCCTTTGTAGTTGGCAAAGCCCATAAACCGATGCAGTAAAATTTCTCTTTTGACTTGTCCTCTCCAGGATACAACAACCCAACAATTCATTGTATAGTTCGGACCAACTCTGCACAAGTGGTTGAGCTCAAAACTCCACCAAAAGAAACATCTTTCTTTGGCCCGAAACCTCTCAAGTGTTTAGGAATATTGTCAAACTCACTCACTCTCACACACTACTAACTATTACTATAGAAAAAGAAGAGAGAGCTTCTTGCTTTAACTATTTCTCTTCCTTCACTCTTGATATGAAAATTGTCATAGCATAGCTATATATATATATATAGTCTTTTAAAACCTCTTATAGCCTACATAATTTTAATTAGTTTAGATAACTCCTCTTTATTAATTTAATTTAACTTACATAAAGTTACAGTTTGTTTAATTAACTTCACCTTATTAAATAACTCATCTCTCTTATAAGCTTCAATTAATTACAAATTAAGTTTTAACATAATTTAATTTAAAATGTACTAACATACAGTAAACAAATTACATTTGAAATTATAATATTAGAGTTTCTTTGATAGAATAATTCAAGTATATTAACTTATTAAAAATTTTATCTTTATTGTTACAAATTATTATGATTTTTACTACAAAATGAACTATTTATATTATAAATAAATCATAGATAATAATTTGATACATTAAAAACTTATTTACAAACTTACAAAATCTAATATTAAGTTTATATGAGTATACTTATAAACAAATAATCTCATTATATGTTTAAATCAAGTCTCATATTCACGAACTCGTTCACAAACACATTCTTATATTTGAGCTTGACTCAATAAATAGTCGATCTTAAACTTGTGTTTGAGATAACAAATTCTAGGACCACAAATTAACCCATAATTTAGTTTTTTTTTTTTTTTTTTTTTAACCTTCAACTTTTGCCACAACTACTTACATGACAAACTGTGATTGATGAATCCACGTGAAAGTGACAAACGACTAGTCATAGTTTGCCATGTGAATAATTGTTATAAAAGTTATGACTTAATTTGTGGGTACTAGAAATTTTTTTTTGATAAAATTGTGGGTACTAGAATTAATTGCTTGAGATTGATTTGTTTGCTAAATACAAAAAGTTAAACAAGTTTCTTTCTTGAGCCGAGTCCAAGTTATTCATAAATGGCTTGGTTCATTTCAAACCCTAGTTATTTCAAGAGTTCAACAACAATCCAATTTATTAGTTTGTTCTTTCTTATTGTATTTTTATTTTTCTCTCCCATTAAAAGTGGAAGTGAGTAATTTTTCACATCTATGGTACACTTGAATTGAAGAATTCAAAAAAAGATTTAGATTTAAGTATGGAAAACCTTTTTTTGGGGGCCAAAACACAACTATTAATCCTTAAATTTTAACATTTTTAATACTGAGTTTCAAATGAGCACTTTTAGAGTTTTAGTCCATAAAGTTTCAAAAAAATGCATTTATTGGTCCCCCAATCCACTTATGTTAGTTTCTTACTTATGTCTAGGGCTGAACAAGAAACCACTTTGATATAACCGTACCTAAACTGAGTAAAACAACCGCAAATTGTGGCCACTGCACCACCGATCATGGTGGAGGTGCAGAAAATGCATCGATGTACAATTTGCGGTTTTGTTTTCAAAAAACTGCACAACATAACGCATCTATTAATATATAAGTCTTATTTATATTTAATATAAAATTAATAAATATTTAACATATATTAAATGTATGTTTAATAGATATTTAGCACATATTAAATATATTTCGCATATATTTAGTACACATTTATAATATATATGAAAACCAACCAAACCGCACTGCATAGTGATCGATTTATTATGGTGAGATGCGATGAGGGTTTTAGCAAATTGCATCGCATGGTGCGATGCTAAATATAGCCCAAAATTATATCAAACTGTACCGTGTACACCTCGAGCAAGAATGTTGCATATTATATACATGTAAATGTCATTTATATAAGACTAATTAGAAATTATACCTTTTAACTTTGTCCATAATTTAATTCATTTTTGTAACTTTTGATTTGTTCATTGCAATCCTCCAACGTTTACTATTATTCTATGTAGTCATTTTGTCTACCTCCATTAGCTAGTGTGTTTCGTTAATAGTTATCAACAAAGATTTACTTTTCTCTTAATTCTTAAAGTCAATGAAATAAAAAAAGAAATCTAATAAAAAAATTCAATTTCTTTCTTAATATTTGTGGGAGAACATAACGAAAAGCAAAGAACAAAAATTTTCATATGAATCACCACCAAGCGCGCTGGTTAGATGGTAGGGGTCTATCCAGGCTTAAGCAAGGTCTCGGTTTCGAGTCCTTGTGTATGCAGTTGTGTTAAAACTTGGTAGGGAGAGCTTTGCCGCCCGAAAGGGTCCTGCCCGGCTCGAATCCGGATTAGTCGATGAACCCCGTAAGGGGCATCGGATTACCGGGTGGGAAACCAAAAAAAAAAAAAAAAAAAAAAAAAAAAAAAAAAAAATTCATATGAATCACAAACAAAATTTGTCCCATCCAATTGCAAATTTGAGAAAAAATTATTTTCACAAATCACATATTCAACCAAAAAGGTTATATCCAAATACAAAATTTTCAAGGAGTGGGGATAAAGATATGGACGATGGTTGGGTCATGTAACGACAGATGGGTCACAAAATGAGGTAGGATAACAATGGATATCTAGGTTGCCACGGTGGCGAGAGAGATAGAGAGAGTAAATTTGGTTTGGGTTTGTTTTCAATGTGTGGAGTTTTGAAATAAGATAGATTTAAAAAAAAAAAAAAAAGTTCTTCCCATTTTGATTTCTATGTATGGAGGATTGAATTGGGATAAAAATTCAAATCTATTTTTTCAATTTTTTTTTATAGATTTTTAAATTTAAGAAACTAAAAAAATTCCCAAACTATGTCGTTTTTTAGGTGTTTAACAAGTTGTGATGGAAGGACTGAAATAATCGAATCAAATATTCAAAAAACTTAATTGAATTTTGGTCAAAGTTAGAGAGTCTAACTACATTTAACCTAAAAAAATTAGCTCCATACAATCCAAGATCTAAATCCATATCTTTGTCTCATCCAACCGCTAACTTGCAAGACCTTAATACTTTTTCGAAATGAAACCCATACGAGAGAAAGCACATTGATCTTGCCGCCTTCTCCTCCTTAGATAGGCACAAAATGATGGAAAGAGCAAAATGTCCACATAGGAATAGGATGAGGTTATAAAGAAATGGAGGATTTTCAACTCGAACACGAAGTTGACACTAACCCAAATCCCTCGTTTAACCATGAAAGTTAGGGCAAGGAATATTGATAAAAATGCACCATTGAAAGGTCACAATTGTCTTTTAAAAAAAAGGGAAATTACATTTTACCACCCTAAATTATACCTCATGTTACACTTTGCACCCTAAACTTTTCGAATATAATTTTTGCACCCTAAAACACTTTGCACCTTGATATTAAGTTTTCTGTTAACTTGGATGGAAAAATATGACACCATGTGAAAAGACCCAATTGCCCATTTTCTTAATACTTTAAAAACAAAAGATAAATTACATTTTACCATCCTAAACTATACTTCCTATTACACTTTGCATCCTAAACTTTGAATTTTCATCTAAGTTAACAACAAACTTAACGGCAGGGTGTAAAGTGTAACAGAGTCATAATTTAGGGTGCAAAACGTACATTCGAAAAGTTTATGGTGTAAAATGTAACACGAGACATAGTTTAGAGCGGTAAAGTATAATTTCTCCCTTAGTTTCATCTTCACAATTGAAGAATAGTGATATTTTTCTTGAATCTAGGGTCGTAAACGAATCAACTTTATTTGAACACAAGTTAAATTTGAGAGAGACAATATTTCGTTTTTCTTCACTTTTTAAAGATTTTTATTTCCCATTGTTTTTCTTTTTCTTCACTTTTTTAGATATCACCAAAACTCTCTCTCTCTGGTCTTGTTGCCTATTGGCTTCTCTTTACCCAACTATAGTAACGCCACTTTGGTCATGATGGAGTGCCTAAAATTTCTCGCCCTCTGCTCTGTACTGGCCAGAAGGGCGCTGGTAGCTAGCTCCGACAAGCCCCTCCATGGCCAACGTTAGCCCCAACACCAATGCTTCAGTTCATCTGCCACCATCATGGCCGAGTGGCTTCATAATGCCCCAACCTGTCTCTGTAAGTGATTTTCCTTTCATAAATCTATGTATATGAATTGTGTTTGGTTGTCAAGAAATGGTGGGAAAGGAATTTTTTGCATTTAGCATTATTTTTATAATATTTTAGTTAGTGTTTAGTTTACAAAACTATTCAGCAAATTAGCATATCGAGTGTCTAAAACTCGAGTTCCAAGATAGAACTTGAGTTTCTAAATCTCGATTTATAAGTGGTGGCATCTAATGTGGAAAAAAATCCACATGGAACTCGAGACTCGAGTTCCACCATTTGATTTCCCATTGTCTATTCTTTTTCTTCTTCCTTTTCTCCACCCAACGTCTGTTCTTCTCTAGCCAGATCGTCCACCCAGGGTCTGTTCTTCTCCAACCAGATCGTCTTGCTCAAATCGTCTTCCTCTGTTCTTCTTTGAAGCTCTAGATCGTCTTCCTCTTCCTCTGTTCTTCTTTAGATTTGCAGATCGTCTTCTTCCTCTGTTCTTTTTCGTATCTAGTTTTATTGAACTCAAGTCTAAGAAACTCGAGTTCCATGTGGATGAATTGTTCCACCTCAGCAATTCGAACTTGAGTCTTTAGGGCTTGAGTTTGTCACCAAACTCGAGCTTCACAGACTCGAGATACTAATTTCCTGAATAATTTCAAATTTGTGCTCACTAACAAAATAATCTCTGAAAATTATGCTAGATGACAAATATCCCCAGTGGGAAAGGATAGGAAAGTTAAGTGAGACAATTCAAAGGGCAATATAGTAATTGCGTTTCATTCCACATGGACTTCACAGTTTCACTGTGAGGTCAGTTGAAAATGAATCATATATTATACAATTTTACTAAATTTGTACTGTTTTCAAGGAAGAAATTCTTTAGTCTATACCACCTTCCCTAAAAAATCAACGCAGTAGAAGCTTCCAAAGTCGCCGGCAGAGCTAAACGCCTAAACCAGTGTTTTGGTTCTTCTTGGAGTGCTCTTGAATCTTTGACGTGGGTAAAAATCCATATTCTATATAGTACTTTTGCCTGCAACTGCCATTAGATGGAGTTGGATGTAGTTCTGTCCCCTCTTCTACAGGTGGTATTCGACAAATTGGCCACCCCATTTCTTGAAGAGATCACTAATATCTGCGGCGTCAAGGAGGACCTCAAGAAGCTCCGGCGTACCTTACGCGTAATCCAAACTGTGCTCAAAGACGCAGAAGAGCGACAGTTGACAGATAAAGCCTTGAAAAACTGGTTGACAGAGCTTAAGGAAGTTGCTTATGATGTGGAGGACCTTCTTGATGAGTGCTCCCCTGAAGTTATGCTATCTGGGAACCGCAACAGATTCATCGACCAGGTAAGCATCTTTGTTCCCTCTTTGGGAAAATTCTTGAGTTGCGTTGACATGTTACCAAAAATTAAGCAAATCAAAGAGAGATTAGATGTTTTGGCAGAAGAGAAGTCTTATTTTAATTTGAAAGAGGGACTTGTTAGTGATAGTGGAAGTAGACGGAGAAGGCAAACGGGATCTTTTGTAATTGAATCTGAAGTTTTTGGGAGAGTGGAGGATAAAGAGACGATAGTAGAGCAATTAGTGTCCATTGGTGAAAGTCCAGGGGAAATTTCTATTATTTCTATAGTTGGTATTGGTGGTCTTGGTAAAACAACTCTGGCTCAATTAGCGTACAATGATGAAAGGGTAAATAGGCATTTTGATCTGAAGATTTGGGTCTGTGTTAATGATGATTTTGATGTGGGGAAGATCATGGTTTCGATTTTAGAATCTGGTAGTAAGAGCAAATGTGATTTTTTTGGGATGGATGTGCTGCAGTTTCGACTCCAGGAATTGTTATTTGAGAAAAGATACTTGCTTGTGTTAGATGATGTATGGAATGAAGATCACAATGAATGGGACAATTTAAGAACTTCATTGAGAAGTGGTGTGGAAGGAAGCAAAATCATTGTTACCACACGTAGTGAAAAGGTCGCATCTATAATGGGCACAACTTACATTCATCATTTGAAAGGTCTATCTGATGATAACTGTTGGGCTTTATTCAAGCAAAGAGCCTTTGGCTATAATGAAGACCACCATCCAAACCTGTCTAAAATTGGCAAACAAATAGTGAAGAAATGTGGCGGTGTACCTTTAGCTGCAAAGACTCTGGGAAGCGTCATGCGGTTCAAAAGGGGGGAAAAAGAGTGGTTCTCTGTCCAAGATAGTGATCTTTGGGATGTATCTGAAAGTGATAGTGGAATTCTACCCGCACTGAGGTTGAGTTACAGTCACTTGCCAACACATCTGAAAGGTTGCTTTGCATATTGCTCAATATTTCCCAGAAATTATATTTTCAAGAAGGAGAAACTAATCCAGCTATGGATTGCAGAAGGCTTGCTTCAATCAGAAGGGAGAAAATCACAAGAATTCATTGGCAATGAGTATTTCGATGATTTGGTATGGATGTCTTTCTTTCAGGATGTACAGAGAGGTGACCATGGCAATATAATTGAGTGCAAAATGCACAATCTCATTCATGATCTTGCACAATCTGTTGCAGGAAATGAATACTTGAGGGTGGAAGATAACAATATAGTGAGAAGTCTCTCCCTAATTCGTCACTCATCAGTGGTTTGTGATTTCAGCTTATATACAATTCCTGAAACATTGTATGAAGCGAAGAAATTGAGAACTCTCATTTTAGTCTTTCCAAGAGGTGATCTTGGAGAAGTTCCTCCAGGTGTTTTTTCAAGTTTCAGATACTTAAGGATCCTGGATTTAAGTGGTAGTGGCATCAAAAAGCTCCATGACTCAATTTCCTCTTTCATATTCTTGAGGTACCTTGACCTCTCTAATTCACATGTTGAAACATTACCTGAAAGTGTTTGCTGTCTTTACAATTTACAAGTTATGAACCTTTCTGGTTGCTATAATCTCATAAAGTTACCAAGTCATATAGGGAAAATGTTTAAATTGAAACATTTGATCATAATTGGCTGTGAGAGATTGACCCAAATGCCAGCTTCGATTGGAAACCTTAAAAACCTTCGGATGTTATCAATGTTTATTGTAGGGGAGGGCATGGGTGAAAGTCTCAGTGAGCTGCAGAATTTAAACCTTGGGGGTGAGCTAAATATTAGACACTTGGAGAATGTGAAGGATGCAACAGAGGCAATGACAGCCAACTTGATAGAGAAGCGAAGCCTTCAGTCCTTGGAGTTATCCTGGGGGAATGATCACAAGGAATTAAACAGGAACAATGATACTGATGGAACTCTGGGAAGAGAAGTGCTTAATTACCTCCAACCACATGAATATCTAAAAGAGTTGTCTCTAAAAGGGTACAGAGGAATCTGCTTCCCAGAATGGATGAGTCTTCATAAACTGCCAAATCTAACTGAACTTGTCTTGATTGACTGCAGTAGATGTGAACATCTTCCTACACTGGGTCGACTTCCCTTCCTTAAGGTCCTTTACTTGCAAGGAATGGATGCAGTGAGGGTCATTGGCAAAGAGTTCTATGGTAAGCGCACAATGAGACCATTCCCATCATTGAAAGAACTAACTCTCATTAATTTTCCTAATCTAGAATTCTGGTGGACTTTTGGCCAAAGAGAAGGATTCCCTTCCTTGGTCAAATTGACAGTCAGAAAATGCTTAAAATTATGCATCATGCCACGTTTTCCATTACTAAAGCATCTGGAGCTGCGGAGTTGCAATGAAATGATACTGCAGTCAGCATCAAACTTAGCTTCCCTGACCATACTTGTTATCGAAGAATTTAGAGAGCAGTTGGTTTTCTTAGAAAACTTGCTTCAAAATAATGCTCTTCTAATGTCTCTGACTATTGGCTCTTGCCCCAAACTTCGCTCCATCTCTCCAAATATAGGAAAGCTCATCAATCTGAAGACCCTGACTATTCGCTGGTGTGAGGAGCTACTTTCATTGCCACAAGAGCTGCAGAACCTTACCTCTCTGGAGTCATTGGAGATAATTGAATGCCATAGCCTTATCTCATTACCAGAGGACATAAAAGGCCTGAGCTCTCTTCGATCTTTGTCCATTGAAAATTGCAGTAATATTGCATCATTGCCACTCGGGCTGCAATTTCTAACGGCTCTTGAGCATTTAGCTATCATGTACTGTCCAAAATTGGATTCTTTGCCTAATTTGCAACACCTCTCTGCTCTTAAAAGTTTGATCATCTTGAATTGTCCAAAGCTGGTGTCTCTTCCTGAAGGGTTAAAACATGTCAGCACACTACAAAATTTGGAAGTTCGTGGCTGTCCTGGCCTGCAGACTCTGCCAGAGTGGGTAGCTAATCTTACCATGCTCAGATCTTTGGCACTTTCAGATTGCCATAATCTTACATCTCTGCCTGGGGGTTTGCAATCTTTAAGTGCCCTTCAACATCTATCAATTCGAGAATGTCCTGCCTTGGAGGAAAGGTGCAAAAAGGATATAGGCGAGGATTGGCCTAAAATAAATCACATAGCACATGTCTATGTTGGACAACTAAAGTTCAGACAATATGAGACTCCCAGCTGCTCATCTCAGTGAAATATGAAACTTCCTTTGTTGCTTCTGGGTTTCAAGCTCTACTATGATGATGCTCTTTTGCAATTATCTCTTGTGAGTCTATCTGAAGGTTCCACCATTTGGTGGGGTGCGACTCGGGGCATTGGTCTGATGTGATTATTTCGCATGTCATCTGTATGAACTTTTTTGTAGGACTAATGGGTATATGTAAGGTTTCTCTTCGTCATAATTCTGTCTTTTCTATCTATTACAATTCAACTTATAAACGGAGCTACTCCTTGATCTGGTTTACTTTCAAGAGTTCAACAATCCAATTTAGCCACTCTTTATAATATACTTCTCTTCGATAGAAAGCAAAAGTGAGTAATTATTAACATTTATGGTTTATTTGAATTGAAGTTTTTGAAAAGAAGGATTTGGATTTAAGTTTTTTGTTTAAATGACTTGGATAAAGTATGAATTTTTTTTTTTTTTTTTTTTTTCTATTGAAGACATTAATTAATTTTAAGCTTTATGATGATTTGAAATGATTACGTTTAAGATTTTATTCCATTGACCGAGAAAAGTCACATTGCTTACATTAGGGTTGGATTTGATCAAATTAAATGATGTAATATCTTGTCTCATTTCCTGAAGTTTGGCCCACTATTGACTGAGATTTGAGGAAGAGATGGAGCTCTGGTTAATCTTATTAGTTTTCTGACGATAGTGAAAGTTGCAGTTTGATTTGTTTCATTTTGATAGCAAGGCGAAGTAACAAGAAGTTGCAATTTGAGCCAATTGCAGTTTGATTGTAGCAAGCAATTTTACCAGGTCAAGTCATTTAGGAGCCTAGTGCACTAATAAATTTGGCTTTTTGTATATATATATATATATATATATATATATATATATATATATATATATATATATATATATTATTTAACAAATAAGCTATTGAAAAACTATAAAATACCAAATGAACACTAAAAATGAACTGAATATGACCATAACAATAGACAATCAAGAGACATAAATAACAATTTTTTTTTTCCAATCTTACGGTTATAATCAAATAGAGCTTATTTCAAATATGAGCTGAACTCCAGCTTAATTATCAAATTAAATTATTTGTTTAAGTTTAATTCTTTTTATTTTTTTGAATAAATTCAAACGTTGTACTTGAATAAGCACCACGATTGAAACATTTTTATCCTAGAAGAAATCTGCATTAATAATCAATAGCTTAATTATATTTAAAATCATAATATTTAAGTAAATAAAATTATTTTTATTACAAACTTATATAAATTAGATTAAACAATTTTGTATGGTTGCAAATTATATATGGCTTTAACAAAAAAAATGAAAACCAGCTTGCAAGGAGAGTGAGTCAAAAAACTATTGCACAAACAAGTTTCTCTAGTGCTAAGAAGTCCCGTGGAATCCCAGGAGCCTTCTTAGTCAGTAGAATAGTCGTATCCTTCTTGTAAGGGCTGTATGTACCTCTGATAACTGAGTTATCTGTAGGCATTTGTTGTTCTTGTTTTATTTGGAGTGTTTCCTTACTGGTGGGGTCTGTTGTCCAGTGGGAGTAACGTGGGAGAGTACGAAATATGGAGAGTATCACATAACATTGGAGTAAAATGTCTTTGAATGATAGAGAGGGGGGTAGTGTCTGCTTGACAGAAGAAAAATCGGGGACTAAGGTCATTCTAGCAGCAAAGTTTTTAACGAAGCGAGTGTTGAATGTTGATGCTATAGTAAAAACCTTTACCCCATTATGGAGATCGGTAAATGGTTTTCAGGTGAGAAATGCTGGTGATCATATCTTGCTGTTTGTGTTCGATGACAAAGAAGATGTTGAAAGAATTTTAGCAAACGAGCCGTGGAGCTTTGATAAACACCTGGTGGCTGGTGGTGTTGCAACGCTATGAGAAGGATACTCCCCTTAGGGACTTAAAGTTTGATCAAGTGGCCGTCTAGGTGCAAGTCCATGATATCCCAATCCGATTTATGAATCATAAGGTCGTTGAGGAATTGTGTGAGGTTGTTGGAAGGGTGGATAGGTCAACAAAGGAGAGTGAAATGGATGGAGGCAGTTTTATGAGGGTGCGAGTAATCTTGGATATCAGTGTTCCATTATGTCGAGGAAGAGTCATCTCTTTAGGCCAGGGGGAGAAAGGGTGAGTGGTTTTCAAATACGAATGACTACCCAATATTTTTTATTGGTGTGGTTGTCTAAATCACGTCGATAGAGATTGTGACCTGTGGTTGGACAACGAAGGGACGTTTGCAAAAGAGCATTAGGAGTATGGAGCTTGGATTCACGCCATGCCTTTCACAAAATCAAAAAGGCCAGTGGTGAAAGTGCCAGGATACTACGACCCTAGGAAGAAGGGAAGCAAGTCTACTGACAAAAAGGAAAGTTCAACCTCTATGCCAGTGGAGGTTGAGGGGCGGAGCGTGGCGGATCCACCAGTGCAACTACTGAATTTGGAAAAAGCGAATTCGATGGAGAAATTAAATGTGGAATTAATGCAGGAGGGAAAGTCAAGGGTGAGGGAAGGAAGGAAACTGGAAACGGAAGGATTTAATGAGGCAGATACATTAGTTGGCAACCTGCTGGATGTTGATTGCGAGTTAAAGGGGGGGGGGGGGTAATAAGGAAGGCGCAAATAAAGGGGGAATTGAAGCCCTAGATAAGGTAAAAAACTTTATTCCAATTGGGGATCAGTTGACCAACTCCCTACCTCGTGACATATCCTTACTCACCTCACGTGACTTGACTAAATTAGCAAATCTTGTCCACGTGAGTCCCTTAAGCAATCCAGAAAGAGTAAATCAAACCTGTGGGAAGGAAGAAGTAAGCGCAGAAACAAGTAGGAAGTGCAAGAGAATTCCAAGGGAAAATCCAGAGGTGGTTGAGGGGAGGATTGAAGTTCCCTTTACAAAGAGATTGGCTTCAGAAGTAGAGGGTTGGGTGGTATCGAATAACAAAAGATTGGCTGTACAGAATGACAAGAGCAACAATAAGTCAGTGGCAGAGGCTAGTGTCCAGCCCTGCCAATATCAATGAATCTCTTATGTTGGAATTGTCGGGGGCTTGGGAACCCCCAGACAGAACAAGAGCTCGATGATATAATACGGGCACAAGGTCCCTCAGTTGTGTTTGTGGCCGAGACATGGCTGAAAAAAGCAAGGTTGATACAGATCCGAGAAAAATTCAAGTTTGGAGGTATGATTGAATGTTCAAGAGAAGGAAGGAGGGGAGGTGTAGCAATTTTTTGGAAAAAGGAGGTGGATGTTGATGTAGACTCTTATTCACCGAATCATATAGATGCAATTGTTAACAAAGGGAAAGAGGATGCTTGGAGGTTTACCGGGTTTTATGGCGAACCTGATACAAATAACCACCATGTGTCTTGGGCAACTTTAAGAAGATTTTTTTTTTTTTGATAATCTGCAATATATTGGCTAAGAAACAAAGAGACAAAAGGGGGAGTCTTCCCTATAAGCAGCTACCAAACAGGGGGGAAGATTACCCGAACTAAAAAAACAAGACACATTGGACTCAATTGCGAACTTTGCTGCTGTGTGGGCAGCATTGTTGCAACTTCTATTGACCCAAACAAAAGAACAAGATAAAAAGGACATAGCAGAGAGACAAATATCAGAAACCAGGTGCTCAATGGCCTAAACAAAATTGCCAGAGCGATCCAGGACAGCATCAATACATAACTTGGAGTCTCCTTCGAAAATGACATGATTCTAGCATTCTTGTCTAGCAATCTGAACTGCCCACAGCAGTGCTAAAGTCTCCGCTTGGAGAGGGGTCCGTTTAGGTAGAGTTTTAGTCCAAACATGAATCACGTTACCTTGAGCATTTCTGCCGATGACTGCTATGGCTGACTTGGAGTCCGATATAGCCGTATCAAAATTAAGCTTGAGAGTGCCCGGAGGGGGGGTGGGTGACCATGATGTAGAACAAGGAGCCGGGGGGGGGGGGTGTTATAGCATTCAGAGAGCTTTGCATGTATACCGTGGATTGAAGCTAAGAGGTCAACCGATCCTTTATGGTGGAGCATAACATTTCGAATGCGCCAAATCTCTTCAAGAGTGAATGCCAGGCAGAGGGAGACCAACCATTGTTCTTGGGCTTGGCAAAAGGCTTTAGGAGGGTTTAGAATCAGGTTGATGATGTCTACTGAGGTTGCCAATGGAAACTCATCAGACCTGAATCCCCAGCAAACAGAGAACCAAAGTGCTTTAGCCACAGGGCAACATAAGGAGATATGATCAAATGTTTCCACCTCCTGGTTACATAATACACAGCAAGGATCCTCAACCTGCATTCGGCACATCAGATTCTCTTTTGTAGGCAAGGCATTGACAGCAACTCTCCAAAGAAACAATTTTATCCTCTCAAGACCTTTTAACTTCCAAAGTTTCCTCCAATCCACAATAGGGGTGGTTGGATGGGATGAGAGATTGACTATCTCTTTATAGGCAGACTTTACAGAAAAACACCCTTTGGAATCGGGAATCCAAACCAGCTTATTAGGACGAGTTCTAGAGGGAATAGGGATAGAGAGGATGGCATTGATAGAGTTTGCGTCAAAGAGGTCAAGGACTAAAGGTACCTTCCATCTGTGATGATCAGATTCTATAAGGTGGGCCACCTTAAGAGCTGTTTGGGGCGTGGACTGGCCTTTTGGGGTTGGAATAAATCCCTGGATCCATGGCACCCAAGGATCTAGCCAAACGTCTACCGAGTTGCCATCTCCGATAATGAAATAAGCTCCTTTTGAAACAATGGCCTTAGCATTCTCAATAGCTTTCCAGATTGGTGAAACATGCTTCAATGCTTCAGCCCTGAGCCAATCTTCCTTGACCTTGTATTTTGATCTTAGAATCCTAATACAAAGGCTATCCCTTTTGGATGCTATCATCTAGGCCAGCTTGGCTAGCAGTGCAGAATTCACATTCTTTGCTTTTTTGAAGCCTAGACCTCCAACACTCCTCGGATAGCAAAGTTTATCCCACGAGTTCCAAGCAATAAATCTGCCCTCTCGCTGACATGGCTTCCACCAAAACCTTCTGGTTAAGGAGTCCAATTTGTCGCACACCTTATTAGGAATGCTAAAAGCAGACATGGTGTAGACAGGTAAAGTTTGTGCAATAGAATTGATGAGGGTTCTTCTTCCCGCCCATGACAAACATTTGCTTCTCCATCCCATCAATTTTGCTTCGAGTTTGTCTTGGAGGAATGCCAAATCTTTAGAGGGAGATCTAGATAAGAACAACGGTGCTCCTAGGTAAACTGCATCTTTTTTTAGGCTTTTTACTTGGAGAATGCTTTTAACTGATCTTCGGGATTGGCCTTGAGTGTGCTTGGAGAAATAAACCCCTGACTTGTTCCTATTACTGGATTGCCTCGACCATCTGCAATATTTTTCCAAAGTTTTCACTAGAGTTGCTACATCTCTTCTAGAAGCCTTTGAGAACAAGATAATATCGTCAGCATACATGACGTGAATGATGGTTGGCCCGCTAATGCTAGTTTTGATGCCGTTGATATTTTTCAGCTTTAACTCATGATCAATCAGCCTTGATAACACTTCTTGGCCCAAAATGAATAGATAAGGTGAGAGAGGATCACCTTGCCTTATACCCCTGCTCGGCTTAAATGACTCAGTTTTGCCACCATTCACAAGCACTTCAAAAGAGACTGAGGATACACAAGTTATTACCCATTTAGTGAAAGTCTCGTTAAAACCAAAATGGAGTAGGACAGCTTGGATGAACTTCCAATTAACCCTATCATACGCCTTTTGGAGGTCAAGCTTGATTGCCATAAGTCCAGGCTTTGTTTTACGGGATTTGAAGCTGTGTAAGATTTCTTGGACAATAATTTGATTCTCAGCTATCCATCTGTTTGGAATGAAGGCTGACTGAGTAGGTGAGATGATTTTGTCCAGGAGCAGTCGGAGCTTAGAAACAAGCAACTTTGAAATAATTTTGTATATCACGTTACACAAGCTAATAGGCCTGAAATGATTTACAGAGGTCGGGTTAGAAATCTTGGGGATGAGCACAATTAAGGAACTATTTACCTCTTTTGGCATGGAACCCATCGTGAAGAAGGATGTGACTGCCTTGACGAGATCATCGCCCATTGTAGGCCATAACTGCTTATAGAATAAAGTTGGAAATCCGTCTGGGCCTGGGGCCTCTAGATCCTGCATTTGGAATAACATTTCTTTAATCTCCTCCAGGGAGGGGATTTTTTCTAGGAGCACATTTTCTTCTTCAGTGATGCTGGGTAGAATAAGGTGCTCAAGGTGCTCAGGGAAGCTGATTTCTTCCTCCTTAAACAGGTCGATAAAGTTGTCGTGGAACAACCTTCTTATCTGGTTAGGCTCATAAATCCAAGAACCATCCTCCTTTTTGATTGCATCAACATTGTTGTTTCTTCTGCGAATTATAGTGGACAAGTGGAAGAATTTAGAATTCTTATCACCGAGCTTAAGCCATAGTTCTCTGGATTTTTGCCTCCATATGGTTTCACTTTTGATTAGCCATTCCAAGAGCTCTGCTTACATTGATTGCTCTGATACTTCATATTCTCTGGAAGACTACTTACTTTGGATCTCTTTAATTTTCTGAAGTAGGCTGTTTATCCTATCTTGACAACGGTCGAATACCTCTTTGTTCCATTTGCGAAGTGCATCTCTGGTGGCAGCTTGTTTCTTATACAACTTAACAAATTCTGAGCCATACACCTTTGAATTCCATGAATTTTCAATCACTGACGTACATCCTTCATCTCTAAGCCAAGCCACCTCGAACCGAAATGGCCTATGAGCAAAACTATCTGGTGGGCTAGTATCTAGCAGAATTGGAGCATGATCCGACTTAATAGCACCGAGATGCGAGATAGTTGCTTTCGGATATGCCAACCTCCAAGAAATGATGGCTATACCTCTGTCCAACCTTCTTTTGATTGAGGCATTGCTCTATTTACCTTTGGCCCAAGTGAATTTGTTCCCTGAATATCCCATATCAACAGAATTGAGCTCAAACATTAGCTCCTTTAGGTAGTTTGTAGTTGAAGAGCTTCCTTTGCTGCCCCTTGTTTGTTCATCTTCGTTCAGGATGCAATTGAAATCACCAAAGCAGACCCATGGACCTTGATGGGCTTCTAATAAGGCAGTCAAATTTCCCCAAGCCCTCTCCTTCTTTGAGTAGTATGGTGGGCCATAAAACCCAACTAGCAGCCAATCAAGTACAGGGTCCGACACTCTAACGGCGATTAAATTTTTATCAAATTCAACCACCTTGATGGAAACACCATTCTTCCACATAAAACACAGACCACCTGCACGACCCTTAGCCTCCACAACAAATTTATTATCGAAATTGAGATAATTTTTAACAAACTCCATACAATCTTCGTACGCTTTTGTTTCAGAAAGAAAAATGGCATCGGGCCTAGCCCCTTTTATTTGAGCCCGAAGGGCTCGAACTGTCGAGGCGTTGCAGATGCCTCGACAGTTCCAACCTAGGATCCTCACCCGAGTATCTTCAAGGAGGAGGACGGCCTTCTTGAATCGAGTGTCTTTGGCGGCGGAGGAGGAGAATGGGAGGACTTGGAGGAGGTTCTTGATGACGTGGTCTTGCACCGCCGTGCTTCGCATTAGGAATTCTAAAATCCACCGGGAAATGTCTATGTCCATTATGATATGACCATGACCATGGCCATTTCAATAATGATGCTGATTCAAAGTGATGATTTTTAAGAGAATTTTGAAAGGTTAGGGCTTTGCTGCCATGGAAGTCTAATCGGTAAAGTTTCGCTCTTTGAAGTTTGAACTTTTTTCAATGTGGGACTAAAACTTTTAATATGATTAGGATCTCAATAATGATGCTGATTCAAAGTGATGATTTTTAAGAGAATTTTGAAAGGTTAGGGCTTTGCTGCCATGGAAGTCTAACCGGTAAAGCTTCGCTCTTTGAAGTTTGAACTTTTTTTTCAATGTGAGACTAAAACTTTTAATATAATTAGGATCTCAAACTATTCTTCTAGTTGATGTGGGATTACAAAACCAATAATGAATTTATGGGGTAATTACAATTTATCACCCAAAATTATATCTCAAATTACATTTCACACCCCTAAACTTTATAGGGTAGTAGTTACGGTGGAATGACTATCCATGTTCCCTGCAACAAAAATTGTCCATTTGGAGAGCGAAACCTCAAACCATAAACCATTATTAATTCATCTTGAAGGTATCCAAAAAAGGATGAACAAACCATGGAAATTTGAACAGATGTTGATGGAAGAGGAGGGGTGTGGCCAAGCAGTTGAAGACGTATGGATAAGCGAAATTCTTGGTTGTCCTATGGCTTGGGTGGAGGGGAAAATTCGAAGATGTCAAAAAAATTTAAAATGGTGGAGCCATGTAAACTTTGGTAATGTCACACGTGCATTGAAAGAGAAGAAGGAACTCCTCAGGAAAGCCAAAGATGCTGCTATTCAGGGAGGCAGCTTGGTTCGGGTGCAAAGACTGAAAAAAGAGATTAGTGACCTGTTGGTTAAAGAAGAAAAATTATGGAGACAATGGTCACGCGCCCTATGGTTGCATGAGGGAGATTGAATACTCGTTACTTCCACAGCCGAGCCATTCACAGGTTTCGAAGAAATAAAATTGATCAATTGGAGGATGAGAATGGCGAGATGTGTAGTGATGAAGAAGAAGTGGCAGGGATACTTACTTCTTATTATCAACAACTATTCTCCTCATCAAACCCAAATTCAATTGAAGATGTTGTGGATGCTATCCCGAACTCAGTGGATGTCGAGATGAACCAGTACCTTACAGCCGAGTATACTAGAGCAGAAGTGGAGCGGGCTGTGAATCAAATGGAGCCTTTAAAGGCACCAAGACCGGACGAGCTTTCTCCATTATTTTTTCAAAAATACTGGCAGGTTATTGGTGATGATGTTGTAGCTTCAATGCTTAGTTGTCTGCAATCAAGTGCTATTCCCCCTTCCATCAATTACACCTTCATCACACTCATAGCCAAGGTAAAAAGTCCTACAAAAGTTATTGATTATTGTTCCATATCTCTATGTAATATCTCATATAAAATTGTTTCTAAGGTTATTGCAAATAGGCTCAAGTGTATTTTGCCTAATATCATTTCTGAGTCACAGAGTGCTTTTTAGACTGATAAAGCTATATCTGACAACATTCTCGTAGCCTTTGAAACCTTACATCATATGAAGAATCAGAAGTCCACAAAATCAGGCTTTATGGCACTAAAGCTCGATATGAGCAAGGCATATGACCGAATGGAGTGGCTATTTTTACAAAAAACCATGGAGAGGATGGGCTTTTGCCAGCAATGGATTTAGCTAGTCATAAATTGTATAAGCACAGCATCATATTCAATCCTAGTAAATGGGGAGCCGAAGGGGGATATTAGGCCATCTAGGGGCATAAGGCAGGGGGATCCCTTGTCTCCCTATTTATTTCTAATTTGTTCAGAAAGGTTGAATCGTCAAATTCAGAAAGCAGCCAGGGATGATCTGATTAAAGGCTTTTTGTTGTGCAGAAGTGGGCCAAAGATTACCCACCTTTTCTTTGCTGATGACACTCTACTCTTTTGCCTAGCGAAGATGGGTGATTTGCAGGTTATTCAAGACATTTTACAGCTCTATGAAAAAGCTTCGAGCCAAAAAATAAATAGGAACAAAACCACGGTCTTTTTTAGCAAAGCCACCAATGAGGGAAGGAAGGAGGAGGTTAAAGATTTTTTAGGAGTGAGTGAAGTAAGGGAATATGAGAGATACCTTGGCTTGCCAGTTGTGGTGGGAAAAAAATAAGAAAACAAGTCTAAATTATATAAAGGAAAGGGTGTGGAATAAACTGCAAGGTTGGAAGGAGAAGTTGTTGTCACAAGCGGGAGGGGAAATTTTACTTAAGGCCGTGGTACAAGTAATCCCCACCTTTGCCATGGGATGTTTCCTACTCCCATTGGCCTTGTTCATGATATTGAAATGATGATCCGGAAGTTTTGGTGTGGGCAAAGGGGTGAGGAAAGAAAAATTCATTGGAAGAAGTGGGAAATTTTGTGCAAACCAAAAAATATGGGGGGAATGGGTTTTAAGGACTTGGTGAAGTTTAATGAAGTTATGCTCACAAAGCAAGTGTGGAGGTTATTAACTGATCACTCATCTTTGTTTTACAGGGTGTTTAAGGTGAAGTACTTCCCTAGTGGTTCAATTCTTAAAGCAAAAGTGGCATCGGGCTCCTATGCTTGGAGAAGCATCTTGAAAGCTAGGAGCCTGATCAAAAGGGGTATGCTTTGGCTAGTGGGTGATGGTACAAAAATTAACATTTATGCAGATAGGTGGCTATCTGGTGATGGCTCTGCAAAAATCATTTCTCCACAGGTGGATATGGCAAAGGAATGGACAGTAGCTCAGTTGATTGACTCAAATGTAGGAGGCCAGAATGATCGCATAATTGATTCCCTTTTCCTTCAGTTCGAGGCGCAACGGATTAAAGGCATCCCTTTATGTTTGTCACAGCAAGAGGGTTGTATTATTTGGCTAAGGTGCAAATTGGGAATATACTCAGTGAAGTCGGGTTATCAATTATTATGTGAGCTGGAAAGTACTGAAGAGGCCTCAGCTTCCTCTGATGAAAAATCCAGGAGTTTTTGGGGGAGTATTTGGCAGTTGAGAGTCCCAAATAAGGTCAAGATCTTTCTTTGGCGTGTGTGCACGGATGCCTTTCCTACAAAAGTGAACTTGCAGAAGAGGAGAGTGCTAGACAACTTAATTTGCAGTTTATGTCAGAAAGCTCCAGAGGATATTTTCCATGTTGTGTGGTGCTGTGATACAATCTGATCTGCATGGCTACCAAGTTTCGCTTGGCTTCAAGGTTAGACCAATCAGTTGAAGACAATCTCGGACCTGATGGGTATCATTCTGTTTGCATCAGCTTGGCTTGACGTGTTTGCAATGGTAGCTTGGTCCGTCTGGTGTCATAGGAATAAAATAAGGTGCAACGAGTAGACCTTGTCCCATACTTAAAGTCTTCGAGTTTGCTTTGACAACGCTAATCGAGTTTCAGCAAAAATTCCCTGGCAGTGGTCCAAAACATAAGCTACCCCCAGCTAGGTGGAAGCCTCTAGCATCAGGTGAGTTGAAAGCAAACTTTAATGGTGCAGTGTTTGCTGACACAGGTGAAGTTGGTATTGGGGTTGTAATCCGGAATGAAATTGGGGAAGTTATGGCAGCATTATTTGAGAAAATTGCTCTCCTGTCATCGGTGGAAACTCTGGAGTTGCTAGCAGCAAGAAGAGCAGCCGTGTTTGCAGTGGAGCTTGGCTTACAACAAGTCATTTTTGAAGGCGATGTTGAAGGGGTGATAAAAGCTTTGTCTCAGAGGGATGTAACACAGTCACCAGATGGTCATCTAGTTAAAGACTTCAGGTCTATAGCAGGTTCCTTAGGAACTTTCTCCCTCCTATACTAGGAGGCAGGGTAACAATGTTGCTCATGCCTTAGCGTGGAGAGCTCGATTTTCTTTTCCTTTACTAGTTTGGATGGAGGATATCCCACCAAACATTTTACATTGTGTTCTTGATGAATTTCTTAGTTAATAATAAGCCCTCGGTCTTGATTCTAAAAAAAAAAAATAATAATAATAATAATTATATATGGTTTTCACGAATTATTTATATGCTTAATAAATTATTATAAATGAATAATTTGATATCTTATTAATTAATTTATAAATTTGTTTATAAAAAATATAATTTATAAATTTATAAAATCGAACCTCAAATTTATATTTAAATATATTTTCATTTTCAAACACGTAATCATATAAATAAATATAAAGTATTATATATATAATTAGATTGACTAATGATGTCACTTAAACAAAAAAAAGATTTTCACCTTTTCTTGTAAAAAAAAAGGTTTTGTCCGGTCGAATTTCAGCTGAGCTGTTTATAGAATCTAGCTCCATTTACAGCAAACGTGGGGGAAAAAAAAAAAAAAAAAGGAAAAGAAGAAGAAGAAGAAGAACGAGGAACAATTCGACAGGCACAGAAAGAAAGAGCAAAGATTTCCCCGAGACAGAGATAAAAGCAAATCATCTAGCTTAGGATTAGGGTTAGGGTTAGGGTTAGAGGGAAATGGAGGGTTGGGACCCGAACACGAAATCGACACTGACCCAAATCCCTCTGCTAACGACGAAAGCCGGGCCAAGAGACGGTGCGGCCTGGACGCAGAGGCTGAAGGAGGAGTACAAGTCCCTGATCGCCTACACACAGATGAACAAGTCCAACGACAACGATTGGTTCCGGATCTCCGCGTCCAATCCGGAGGGGACACGTTGGACAGGGAAATGCTGGTACGTGCACAATCTCCTCAAGTACGAGTTCGACCTCCAATTCGATATCCCTGTCACCTATCCCTCCACCGCTCCCGAGCTCGAGCTCCCTCAACTCGATGGCAAGACCCAAAAGGTTTCGTATTTTGTTCAATTCCCATTTTGTCCTTTTTTTGTTTGTGTTAATTTTCATTGTTCTGAATTTTTTATTTTTTTTTGGTGGTGGTTTTTCAGATGTATAGAGGGGGGAAGATCTGCTTGACCGTACATTTCAAGCCACTTTGGGCAAAAAACTGGTACTTTTGTCTTTTTTTTTTTTACTAATTAGTAATTACTATGATCTTTATGGGTTTGCGTGAGCATAAACTGCATAGTCGGTCAGGGGTAAATGCCTCTAGATTACCCGACAACTGGTTCTGGCGGATGGAGTCAGTTCACCTTAAGTTTTACGGGCTGGAGGCGAGTCCAAAGGGTTCTTCTTTAAAAGGGTTCGCTACGATATTTAAAAAAAAAATACATACACACACTATGGTGTTTATGATTTTAAGGAGTGTTTGATGAAGCTTGTATCTCGATTTATTGTGCTTTTTTACCAGTAGGATGAGTGATTAAATCTGGAATTTGATATGAGATGAAACATGTTTTAAACCAAGAAGCATGGACACAGTACAGGTGTGACACTAGTATGAAATGAAGTGTGCGTTTGGCATTGGCTTAAAAAGCCAACTTTTTGATACTATTCATTGGTCTCATTGCACATTTTGGTACTATTCACGAGTTCCATTGTACTATTTCAGCTACTTTTAGTTTTATTTACAGTACTTTCAGCAAAAAAATTTCAGTTTTAGCTAAATAAGCTGCTCCCAACAGTGTCTGTGCTTCCTAGGTTTTAAACCTCCTTGACTCTAAACCTTATTGGATTTGCTGGCTTGGCTTAGCTTAGCTGTGTTGTATAATTGTATTTCTATTCTTCTATATAGAGTAGAAGATTCAGTGCTTTGAATTATTATTAGAGCCATCTCCTTGATTACTTTGCTTTTCCAACTAATGAAAACACATTTTCTCTTTTGTTTGTTTGATGGAACTTGTTTTTGTAACAGACATTTGTTTTCTTTTCGGTTAATTTGCAAACCACTGTTTGTTTTAATGATATTATTGTTATGGTAATACAAGAATACCAGCATAATGACCTATTTCCTGAAAATTTTGCTTCCCAACATTGATAATAGAACCCTGCATTTCAATTTGGAGCTGCAAGAAAAGTATACATTAACATAATATCATCCTTGTGCTGGAAAAACAGTACTAACTACTACCCTATTTTTGGTTTTTAACTTTCCTTAAACAACAAGCAGACTACTTTTTTTTTTATCTCTTACCTACATGTGGTCACATTGGTTAACTTTGAATCATCATTATTTTCATCTGGAGTTATTCCCTGTCTGTCTCTTTGAGCAGTCTAGTTGTATCGTAGACTAATAGATTTGTTGATCCTGATTTTGTTTTGCAGTCCTAGGTTTGGTATAGCACATGCACTATGCTTGGGTCTTGCACCGTGGCTTGCGGCAGAGGTTCCCATTCTTGTGGATTCGGGTATGATTAAGCACAAAGATGATGCAACCACATCCACTGAAACTTAGTTTCTTAAACAATGTTAAGGCTGTAAAATTAAACATTGGGTTCCAGAGTTGTTACTTGTTAGCTTGCTTGAAAAGAATAAACATTGAGGCTTAAATGTGCCATTGATAGGACGTCGTCCTCTAAGGTGTACAATTTATCTGCCAGATATTATAATCTATGAGATCAAATATATACTCCTGAAGTTTTTTTGCATTTATTTAGTTTCAAGATGCAAGTATGTCATGATTATTCAGATTGATCATATTTTATTCCTTGTCCGCATTTTCTCCCTTGGTGCTTCTTTCTGTCAAGCTTGTAACTAGTCTGCGGTAACTTTACAATCTATGATGACGACGTAGGAACAATGATCTCTACCTTGTACTCAACATTGTTGTTGTGCTTTGTTCATAGCCCTGAATTGGACAAAATTAGATCCTTGTGTCAAAATTCAAATTCGTCACCCCACCTTAACCTATTTGTGTTTCTAAATTTTATTCAATGAAAGCTCTTTTTTTTTTACTGACAATTCATCCTTTGTGACAAACTCCGAGTCTTTTGTTGCTTTGTTAGAGCTCTTCAACATGCTCAAACTCAGCATGTACATCATAAATAGTTTGCTTTTGGGTTAGTTTACCTGCGTACTAATTCTTCTTTACTAAGCCAAAATTTGCACGATTGGAGATGTCAGTCTGTCAAGGAGCTCCTCTAGATCTGTGTTTTTGAAAAGTAATGGAATGAGCTCCTCTAGATCTACTAGTAGGCTAATCCTGACATGTGCTTATCACTGGGGGAGAGGGGACTGTGCTGCAACTTATTGGGCATATGATCTATTGTCCCTCTTTTGGTAATATTTGTCTTACAATTCATCCTCATTCTCCCAAGAAGTTTTTTAATTTATAGTACATTCTAAGCCCTAAAATTAAGCGTAATTGCAGCGGGGAAAAAGGGGTGGGGCGGGGTAAGTGTAATAATGTAGAGTGGGAAAGTGTAATTTGCCAACCCCCCTCCCCCCTCCTTTATATTTAAAGGTTGAAATTAAACTGTTGTACATATATGCAGCTCAATGTCTTCTCATTGCTTCTCGTTTTAGGGGAGTAAACAATGAACTATATGTAATCTAGATGTTAAACCTTTGCTAGCAACCCAAAACCAATGGATAAGTTTGATTTAAAAAAGAAAAGAAAAAAAGGAATATATGATTTTGCAGTAGTTGCATGCACATAAAACCCTTTTCCGTCACAACTGACATTAGTATTGAATAAATGCCACACGTGAATAACCTCTTCTCCTTATTAATAAAGATTAGATTACCAGGTATATGGTTCTTAAGGACTCAATATTACACAAACTCTGCCCATGGCAATGGTTCATACATCTTATTTACGTCTTATTTTCTTCCATTAGCCTTTGCTCTAAGGTAATTGCAGCAGCGAAAAGGGGGGGAGGGGGATAAGTGTAATCAGGATGAAAGATTAGAGTGGAAAAGTGTAATTTGCCAACTTCTTCCCTCCCCTCCCCTTCCCTCCTTTATTTAAACTATTGTAGATATATGCAGTTCAATGTCTTCTCATTGCTTCTCGTTTTAGGGGAGTTAACGATGAGCTATATGTAATCTAGAGGCTTAAACCTTTGCTAGCAACCCCAAAACCTACGGATAAGTTTGATTTTTTTTTTTAAAAGGAACATTTACTTTAGTAGTAGTTGCATGCACAAAAACCCTTTTCTATCTTTACTTAGTACTTGCATTAGTATTGAATAAATGACACACAAGAATACCCTCTTCTCTTTATTAATAAAGATTAGATTACGTATATGGTTCTTAGGGACACAATATTACACAAACTCTGCCCATGGTAGCAATGGCTCACACTTCTTATTTACTTCCATTTTCCTTTGCTCCATCAATCACATATTTCTGTTTAAAAGGTAGGACCGGCAGCAAGGATCTCCTCAGTCAAGTTGTTGTCCGTTCCAATCTTGTAATTCGCAAATACCTCAAAATTCTTCTTGAACAGACCCCCTAGCTTTAATAATGTGTCATTGTAGGCCTTCTTGTCTGACCACTGCATACAAAAGAATTGTGTACCTTGTTAAAAACAAATCAAGCTAATGCCAAGATATAAGCAGCAGGATCATTAGCGGAAATTGAGTCACTAACAGTATTAATCGGACTCAGGATTTCTGAAGGCACGCCATCAATTTCAGTAGGGATCTCAAGTCCAAACACTTCAGTCTTAACATAGTTTGCCTTCAAAAGGGTCCCTGAGTGAATGGCATCAATGATCTTCCTGGTATAAGCTAGCTTGATACGGTTACCTGATCCATAGCTGCAGAGGAAGTAGATGTGAAAATTTACCCAACATATATCAAATGCATGGTAAGATTTGCGTTCTTGAAAAGTATATCATACCGCCCACCCGACCAGCCTGTGTTAACAAGCCATCCGGTAGCCCCATGCTTTTGCATCTTTTCAGCCAGCATTGCTGCATACTTTGTAGGATGCAGCATTATAAATGCTGCACCAAAGCAGGCTGAGAATGTAGCCTGTGGCTCCTTGATACCTTCCTCTGTCCCAGCCACCTATTTTCACATGCAAAGTTACTTCTATTAGTCTCATATATCAGCAGCCTTAACAGCATCGTCAAATATGAAATAACAAACGAAATATTATAAATGCATCTATCCAAGTGTCTGAAAGATAACATCGGGTTTGAGAAGTACCAGAGCAGTGTAGCCACTGATAAAATGGTACATGGTCTGAGCCAGGCTCAGCTTGCTCACAGGTGGGAGCACACCAAATGCATCACAGGCTAGAAGGATGACATTCTTTGGATGGGGTCCAACACATGGTATCTTAGCATTAGGGATGTACTCTATAGGATATGCTGCACGAGTGTTCTCTGAAACAAGCACCAAATCAACAAGTATGAAATGCTTACTGGCTTTGTATCGTTATTACATGGAGGGTAAATTCTATACTTGATTTATATGATATTTGTTCTATGTTGCACTGATAATAATTGCCCTTGACCTGCTCCTACTGGTAGAATCTATGTATGTTGCTGCATAACCCAACTTCGTTGCCGCATAAATATTTAATGGATAGAAAAACAAATTGACAAAATTAAGTCACGCCACTTTCTTGATTTGCATGTTCCAAATTTATCCAGTGATAGTTTTCCTCAACATTTTAGAATATTCAGCTTATTCAAACACACGTGATCTGTACCTGTAACTCCTTTGTCTGAGTAATCCACTTCTCGAGTATGCTCTTCAAATACAACATTCTCTAACACTGCCAAAGACAAACAGTAGTTTAAAAGAACAAACTAATAAGCTAAGCACATTCATTTGATGCCATTCATTGAACACTAAAGCTAATTCACACTTATTTTAAATTATGAATTCCAATATAAATGAGTCATATTTTTACCAGTCCCAAACTTGATAGCATTCCAAATATCAGGCTCCTTATCCTTTGACAAATCAATGCACTTTGCATAGCAGCCACCTTCAATGTTTGACACACCATTCTCACTCCAGCAGTGCTCATCATCTCCGATTAAATACCTATTATGATCTGTAGATAGAGTTGTCTTCCCGGTACCTAGACATAAACCCAAAGGGTATCAGTGTATCACTATCATCAACAATGAAGTGATAAGAATCTTAAATTACATTGAGGGACAGGTATGTAATGGCTGGCAAGTGATGGCTCCACATCACAATTGTCAAAGTGATAAATTGTTAATATAGGTAAAAAAATTATGTCAATGGTGGGCTCAAATTAGAACCGGTAAAAACTCACCAACTTAGCTGTGGTAAAATATGTTGTGTGTCTAGTATTACTCTACTGTACCTGATAATCCGAAGAAGAGGGCAACATCACCACCTTTCCCCATATTGCAACCAGAGTGCAGGGAGAGGATATGACGTTGAGGCATGAGATAGTGCATTACACTGAATAAACCTTTCTTCATTTCCCCAGCATACTGTGTTCCGAGGATGACCATTTCCCTCCTAGCAAGATTGAGGTCTACGCTAGTAGAGGAGGTCATGTAATGAGTGTAACGATTACATGGGAACTGCCCAGCATTGTATATAGTAAAGTCTGGAGTCCCAAATTCCTCCAGCTCTTCAGCATCGGGTCGTATACACCTGCCACCCAACCCAGATATTATTTGTACACTAACATTAGGCACAGATTCTTAGTACTCACTGACTACTATGTTAGGGTGAAACTATTAGAAGTAGATGAACAATTCAATCTCAACATTCAAGCTTACTTATCTGGTGACCATTAGCATTGTGGAATGCAGACATAAAGAAGCCAGGGTAAGTATTTGAATTTAGCACTTACATGTTGTGCATGAACAAGGAATGGTAAGCTCGGGCAGATACAATCCGGACTTTGATACGGTGTTCTGGGTCCCAGTTCAAAAACTGATCATTCACATACACCTAAACACAAATTTACCATATCAGCTTCATTATTCCTCACAAATTTGTACAAATCAAGGAGATAGTCAGGAAAATTTTCTAAGGGCTTAGGCATTAGTTGCTGATCAAAATTTGGAATCAAATATTTTCATGTGCTGCTTTCCCCTTGGGGTTCAATGAAAGGTTGGGGATGATTAGTTTCCTTTGCAATTACTTCCAAAGTACATGATTTTTTTTTAAAAAAAAATTCAAAATAATTGGGGGAGGGGGGACTTGAATTTTAATTGTCTCCGTTGAACACACCATGAAATGCTAGTTGAGTTACAAGCTCTTAACTAAAATAAACGATATAATTTGAATAATTTTGAGAACTATTTGTTGCTGTTGTACTTTTTCCTGTGGAAATGCCAAGAAGAATTATTATTATTTTGGTTGTTTTTCCTGATGCAGCAAGCTTACCAGCAATTATTAATGCAGCACTCATGAAACAGAAAGAAAAATATAAATTTCTATCTCAACATTTCTGCATCAGCAAGCTCAGCAGAAAATCTAATCTGAGCACACTTCTTCGAAGTTCACCATATTCTTTTTATACCTAAGCTGAATCAATAAAAATTATAGTTTCAACTAAGGCAAATCTCCAAAATTTATTCTTCAGCCAAACTATTTCTTACAAGGCCAACGGCTTTAATCTAAATTGAAAATCAACTAATTTGGATCAAAATTCTCTCCATTTGTCTCGAAATTGAGAGCATCTATTTCACGGCTCAACTCTAGTTTTCATGAATTTTAAGGGTGTACATGGAGTTAACCTCATTTAAAATTCAATCCCATCAAATAAGGAACAATCATTCTCCACTAATTGAGGAACTCAAAAATTATGTCACATCAGACTTTATGATTCAACTTTTTTAGACCTTTTGGTGGGAATCTAATCTCTATACCTCAATAGCTCATGCCTATCCTATCCTCACGGGCACTCCAAGCAAATTAAAAGGTCC
Source organism: Quercus tomentella (assembly GCA_028535165.1). Lineage (NCBI taxonomy): Eukaryota > Viridiplantae > Streptophyta > Magnoliopsida > Fagales > Fagaceae > Quercus > Quercus tomentella. The sequence goes on along the minus strand of JAPQVY010000023.1, from coordinate 36,293,175 downwards.
TGATTTCATGCTATTAATTTCCGTCAAAATCCTTCTTCGTTGATCATACATGTCTACATGCTTATGTTATATGCTATTCACAACAATTGCAAAGGTTGATGAAAAGTCAAAAGATATCCCATGTGCCTTGTGTAGAAATAAATGCCTAAAGTGGGTCTATTCAAGATGAGATTCATCCATGTGTCAACTTCTTGGAGACTAAAAAAAATAACAAATGTATATGCCATAGATTTAGGAAGAGATAAGCATTCACTAGATTCAAAATCTCAAGGAAAATTATTTGAGATAATAAACTAATCAATAAAATATCTAATTCTTAAGTTGTCATATATCATAACCAACTAATTGACACGTCCTTCTCAAAAAAAAAAAAAAAAAAACTAATTGACACTTCCACCACTTGACCATCCATATCCAAAGTGAACGGTTCAAGGAAAGCAAGCTGTGACTTTGAAAACAACTATATATATATATATATATAATGTTACCGAAAAACGTGAGATGAAACCATAAACAGTAGAACTTAAGAGTATCAAGCATGTGACAACTAATAAAATATAACAAATCTTATTACTTTTTTTTTAATAGATATGGATGAATAATTTATTATGCATAATAACCCAAGAGATCCCATTATATTGGAAGATTATAGTACCCTTCTAGTTCCCTCATCGAAGCGGTTACTTTTATTTTACCATATTTAACAATTATTTTAAAATTAATGATTAATTTTTTAACCAAAATCAGAGAGGAAAGACTGAAATACCTTATCCAACGAGTTCAAGTAATCCACAGCTCTTTCTCTGTTGACCATGAAAGTATGCTCATCCATTTCGATGTTGGGTGAGCCCCTAACCAGAAAATTCATAAACTCAACTTTCAACAAATAATATAACAGCTAGCAAGAAAGGCAGTTTCTAATTTCTATCACAGTCTTATTACACACAATTCAGTTTTTGAACTAAAATTGTCTTGAAGTTGTATGTACTGTGTGTGGTGGACACTGCAAATTGCAATTATTTAAAATGTGTTCAAATTCCAACGCTCATCTTGAACGGTTTTGTAAAAATTAAACATTTTTTAATAGTTAAAATTACACTTACTTTCCCCACCAAAGTTCATCTTCAGTGGTTTCATCCTTGACTACACGTCTGTCCCTGGGTGACCGACCTGTCTTTGCTCCCGAAAGAGTTGCTAAAGCACCGGAAGCTGTTATAAATGACCCTTTCTCATACTTAATAGCTTGCTCGTAAAGTTCTGTACCAAGTTTCAGTTTACATCAGCTTATGGATTAATTAATTAGCATATTTCAATGAATGTTAAAATAATAACAGAATCACTATAAAAATTGCACAATTGCAGAAATAAGAAGATATGAGTACACGTTAAAGGAACTGTTTGACCGGAAGTAGTCCATGATACGTGTCTAAATAATCAAATATAATATGTTCAACAATTTTAATAGTAAAAGTTAAGTAGGTTTTTTGTTTTGTTTTTTTTTTTTTTATCCCAGCTTTTTTCTTCCTGGCTTGAGCATTCAATTATTTTGCTATATATGAGGATAATCTATTTAATTTTTCTATTCAATTTTGAAGAATAAGTCGAGCAAAGAAATAGATAAAGAATCGGCTAAAAATGCACTTTATAACTGCCAAGTTTGAATGTGTTCAAAATTTAGATTATACTCTTGTTTATTACAATTCTATTCGGTTGTAATCCATACTTAGGCATAAAAAAAATTCAACACTACTATAATTGGAAGTTAATTTAGATTGGATATGAATTTTCTTTTATAATTCAATTGCCAAGTGAGGGTTTAAATTATAAATATCTTTATTAAAAATATTACAAGACGTAAATTAAATTACAAATCTAAAGTAGACTATTTAAATCATTAGAAGGTCATAAGCTGAAACTTTCTTAAAAAAAAAAAAAAATCCTAAGACTAAACCTTCAATCGGTTTCATAAAAACGTAATAATAAAAATCAATAATTTAATCGATAAAAATCAAGAATCTGAATCATTTTCATCATCTTTGGACCATTTCAATTTTTAAAATCATGGGTTCACTTAAAACAAAAGCGGACCATACCCTATCCCAATCCCAATCCCAATGCACAATAATGTAAAACAAAAAAGTTGACAATGTTGAGAGAGAGATAGATAGAGAAATATACCAGCAGGAGAGAGGTTGTAGAGGACGTGCGTGAACTTGAGGGCGCTGTCACTAACGTCGAAGGTCTCATGTATACTATGCCCACTATGTGCCACCCTTTGTCCCTCTATCTTCCTTGCTGGGTCCCCTTTCACCACCTTAGGCCCTGTCTCCCTCGTTAGCGATGCCAACGATGCACTATTACCGTATTACCCCCACACACATCCCATAAAAAAAACACCAAAAGTCCAAAACAAAGGGACAGGTCAGTAATTTAATATGTCGTTATAGAAGTCCAACCAAACCAACTTTTAGTAGTGCGGTTTATCCCAATTTTAACTATTAAAAGTGAGAATTGTTTTCATGAATGTCATTTTCGCATCAAATTATAGAAAATAAATCGTTATTGATTCTAATTTAAATTAAAAATTAATTTCTTTTTCACCTGTAAGTGTAATTGTCAATAAAATCTTTTTTATTATTTAAAATTTATTATAAAAATATCGTGAATATAACATTTTTTTTTTAAGAAATCGCATTCACCTTCTAAAATATTCGTTAAGAAAATCCTTGTTTTACCCTTCTCTAAAGAAAGAAGTAAATTATTCATTAAAGAGATCAAATTCTATCCTGGAATTTTTTTTGGTAATTTTTTGAAATCGATAAGATGTAAAACCCTTGTTTTAATTTTTATATCCGATCACATTATGCTAAATTTCGTAAGAATTAACAGCAAAATGACATGATACATAATAAAGATATTTTAAAAATCATGGGATCAATAGATCGAGCATTTCAATAGTTCAAAAAAAAAAATAAAAAGGGCATTTTGTTAATGTGATTTGCCATTATACAAAACGATCGATTTGGTTTTGCTTTACCTGATGGATTGGAGTTGCAGTTTCTGGAGATCCTCTTCGGAGATGATGGCAAAAGTAGCAGCTCCCTGACCCTGACGCGGAGTTCTAGCTGTCCTCGGAGTGTTGGGCGCCGATTTCTTCTTCTGAAGAGAATGAAGCTCATCGATCGTCTGAGCTTTCACCGGCGGCGTACTGTCATCGTGGCAAACCGCCACCGTCTCCGCCGCCGACTTCTTCTGCGTTACGATCCTCGTCAGCCCTGCACGTCTGCTCGCCAACCTAGCCTCTCCGTTTTCTGCCTCCATGATTTCTAGCTTTTCCTTATATAAATTTTTTTTTTTTTCTCAGTTTGAAATCCAACAACGTTAATATTTTCCGACCATGCAAAAGAGATTCAAGAATATATATATATAAAAATAACAGAAAAGAAAGAAAGAAGAAAAAACGAGTGATATGATATTTTGATAAGATGAAAGAGCGGAAGGTGATATCATACCCCTTTTAAAGGCTTCATTTTTAACAACAAAGCTTAACTTGGGTTTAGTTTGTTAATCATGGTTAACAAGCCAGGACAAGAAAATATTTTTTAATATATGAAAATAGAAAAAAAAAAAAATAGTAATAATTGGGATGTAGCTCCAAAATAGGAATTTTCCATAGACTCCCATGGTGGACCGTTGGTGGTGGTGCTAAGACATGTAGATATGATTGTCAGCGTCGTTAGTTGCTGCATTTTTCAACACCTGTATTGACGTGTGAGAAAAATACTAGTGAGTAATAATTTCCAGGGTCTTAATCTTTTTTGAATTTTTTTTTGTTTGAGTAAAGTTCGGATCATGGACCAGGAGATGGAAAATATCTAGAAAATTATTGAATATTTTGAGAGTATCATAAATGTGTACTTTCCTTTTTCATATGAATTGTGGGTCTCATCATAAATTTAATTAGTGGGACTCACAATTATGTGAGAGGAGGGAATACGCATTTATAGTACTCCGGAAGTACCCAATAATTACCCAAATATCTAGGGTAATTGCACATGAAGCAAATTATACCCTCTTCGATTCATCCCATTCGCACACTTTTTACTATTTATTTATTTTACTATTTATATTCAATGGTTAAGATAGAAAATTACTTTTTTCAACTCTTAATCTTAGTATTTGTTAGTTATGGCATTAAGGTATTGCACTTGATCTCAATCCTTAATATCACATATTATCAACTTATCTAATCAGTAACTAATTACCCACCTCCAAATAAAAATAAATAAAAAGATAACCTAATTACTAGGTCGAAGTTGGATCCCAACTATGACTTTCTCCCATATTTGAAAACTTGACTCAATTACATGTGTACTCACTTTAGAAAAAAAAAAATACAAAGAGAAATTTGTCAACTAATAATGCTACAATGTAATATCTTTCATAATTATTGACATACTATATGGTTATTAGAGCAACATCACTTTTGCTTTCCATGCTCTGTGGCGGTGTCCTGAACTGGATCCGGTGTGGGCCAATGCGAAGTTATGGGGTTTCAGAAGTTCAGTGCAATTTCTGGACTTCAAAGAGCTATTGTCGTGGTTGATTCTGCAGAAAAAGGATGTTGAATTATTTGCAGCTACGGTATGGATGATCTGGAACCAGCGGAATAGAGTAAGACTTAATATACCAACTGATAATCTTCACCAACTTGCTCTTGCCGCCAGGACGTGGCTACTGGAATTTCAAAGGAGGAATGTAGATCATGCACCCCAGGTACAACAGGAAACACGACGGACCAGAAGCAGGTGGAAGCCTCCGAGGAGTGAGTTTTTGAAAATAAATTACGACGGCGCGATCTTTCTGAAAGAAAATAAATCAGGGATAGGTGTGGTGATAAGAGATGGAGATGGTGAAGTGATTGCTACATGCTCGAAACTGTTGCATCAAGCCTATAGCAGTAGAGAGGTTGAGGCGATGGCGGCTGTTACAGCCCTTTCTTTGGCATCAGACATAGGAGTTCAACAAGCTATCTTAGAAGGAGACTCACTGGAAGTTTTTAAGGCTCAAACAGATGATTCGGTCACTTTAGCTCCATTTGGTTTATTCATAGATGAGGTGAAAAGTTTATCCTCACAATTTGTTAAATTACTTTATTCTCATACATTTAGAGAAGGTAATTCTTTAGCTCATGGTCTGGCTAGACATGCCATTGGCATACCAGATTTCCTAGTGTGGATGGAGGATGTTCCACCACATCTTTATTCTGTAGTTCAAGCCGATTTAAGAGGCGCTTTTTAATAAAAATTTCGATGTTTCCCCTCAAAAAAAAAAAAAAAAATTGCTTTTATTATGGTCGTATATTATCATCTAATCAAATATGTAATCATATACCCCCCAAAAGACAAAATAATGTCTCAATTGATCACAATGCCAAATTTAGAATTCTTTAATTGTTATTAGAACAAGATTACTTTCACTTAAATCCATCATTGAAACAACTTTTATGATGCATAAATTACAATGACATATAAGAAATTGTGTAAAAAAAAGGTTATAAAAACTCTTGTGTCCTTAAACTTATTATTACATTAGACCATATTTGAGCTCGTATCCCAAATTTATGAAATGTTTTATATTATTATTATTATTATTATAAAATTACAAGTGTCATCCATGAGATGAGACGCGTGTAATAGTCATCGATGGTCAAAAAAGCTAAAAATACCATGATTAACAAGTGATTGATAACGTGACAATTCATTGTTAAAGAGTGCAATTATGATAACTTTAGAATTTAAAAGGAGTTTTTTTTTTTTTTTTTTTTGATTAAGGAATTTAAAAGGAGTTAACATCTTAATAAAGAAAAATGATATAACACAATGGATAATGGTCCTAGATAATCAAGATTCAAGAATGATGGCATTATATGACATGAGTAAGTGCAGTTAATCGTAGAGCCTAAAAATAGGCTCACATTCCATTCAAAGGATACATTATCTTTATTACCGTTATCTCAAGTGTGTAATATTCTTTCTATTTCCCTTATCTAATCCCCTAACACGGTTTCTCGGGAAAAAAAAAAAAAAAAAAAATCCCCTAACACAATAAACATTATCTTAATGTTATTTCGTAATAGCATTTAGCATTGATGTGGTTGGTTGGTTACGAATGCAAATACTTTGTACCACTTTTTATATACCATTTTATGTTTCACCAATTAGTATTTGCCATGTTTTGATTTTATTTTCCTTATAAAATAACTGAAGTTTAAAATGAAGAACAATTATACACGGTAAGTAGTAATTGGTAGAATATAGAGTGGTATAATATACAAAGGATTTGCATTCGTTGGTTACATAGTCGTACTTATTGATTACTTTTATTATACACAAACTTAGACATAATTAAGGAACGTTTGTTACGTACCGCGTTGCATTTGTTACAATTTTTTAACACGGATGTAGTTAGTTACTAAATTACATTACAATCCATCTTGTTAGATATATTAGTGATTTTTCGATATGAATGGAAGATATTCCTCCATATCTTTGTGCTGTATGGTTAATATTTCTTAATAAAGTTACAATATTCTTCTATAAAATATATTTATATATATATATGTATATATATATAGTCCGTTCAAAAAATAAAAACAAAAATATCAACGTAGGGTTCGTTTGGATACAGCTTATTTTGCTAAAAACTGAAAACATTGTAGTAAAATAAATTTTAAATGTGTAAATAATACCGTGAGACCCATTTTTAATTTTTTTCTGAATAAAGTGGTTGTGGGTCTCGTGCATAGTATAATCCTCGTACATGAACAGTATGGGTTACTATTCATAAGCTAAATGCACGGTTCATATCCCATGAACAGTGCAAGAGGCGCTGAAAAAAAAAAAAAAAAAAAAAAAAAAAAAAAAAAAAAAAAAAAAAAAGAAGGCAAAAAACGCAAACGTGAAATCATCCGTATCCAAACCTCACCGTAGTGTATCTACAGTAATCCATTTGTAATCATCTAACAATCATAATGTAATCTTTCCACAATAAATAGTAAGTTGCGGCAAAAATAGACCTATAAACTTTGGGAAATGAAGTCAAATTATGGAATCGATACCAATCAAAGTGGTTTTTGGACACATCAATGTGTCCAATGGGATGATGCCGGTAATGACTAGAAGTAAGGAAATTGTGTAACGTACAAGCAACAAAACTCAGAATCAGTCGGAAAATCAACTCGACGAGTTCTCTTATTTGATCGTACTAAATTTATTTATTTTTTTGACAAACCATAGCCATTCAATATATCCATTTTGCGCATTGTGGAGACCAAACCATCAATTAAAACCAAAAAAAATTAAATATATATTATCATTTATTCATTGTCATTAGCTCCACCGTTAATTGCCACCATTTTGTAAACTTATAGTTTTAACTGTTTTATAGGTGTCAACTTGCTAATGGAACCTTTATTGACTGATTGCAGGAACTTGCTGAGAGAAATCTCCAATAAACAGATTGTTCATGCCTACCGAGAAGCTAACCAATGCGTTGATGCATTGGCAAAGTTGGGAGCTACCTCCCTGTCTTCTTTTGCTGTATTTTTTAATTCACTGCCTGTGGTGAGTAGTATATATATATATATATATTTTTTTTTTTTGAGAAAAGGGTAGTATATTATCCTATGATAAAGCAAATATGTATTGTAATAGACTTGTTAATTCCTAAGTTTAATGCATTTTCCATGGTTTACCCAAAAAAAAAAAATTTTTATAGGTGGCCTGCTTAATTAAACAAGGTCAAAGAAGCCATCCTCTTCTATACCGGAAATTGCTCAATCTTTTTTATTTTATGGATAATCTTCCGACTCTGTCAATTTTTTATTTATTTTTTAATTTGTTTTATGATACTTTGTCCATGTTTGATTGTTTGTTTTCTTTTGTTGTTATAAATTATAGTCATCGGCACAAATATATTTGAAGAAAAAGAAGGAAATATGCTAAATGTACGTGTAAACACCTCAATTCTATGCAAACAAAGACCAAATTCCTATCTACTCCATGAACGTGTTACACGACTTCCTGGACAGTAGAAGAATTGTAAGATCATAGAGGAACTCCTCAAACTAAAGGAGATGGAAATTATGAAGGCACTACTTAATAACTAGTGGTGAAGGTTAAGGTCTTCTATCTCATTATTATACATTTGATATGATGTTTCAAGTTTCATATGCATGAAGGGAGACAGTGGAGCTGAGTTGGAATGAATGATATGAGCTGGGTGTGGGATTGTGTATTTGATGTGCCTATTTTTTTTTAGGACTGTTTAAGTATATATCAGTTTATCAAATCCCTGAATGTATGACCAACAAATTAATAATGAAAGAAGGCCTTTGGGTATTTCTACCTTTGGCGATTGATTTTGGGCATGAGAAATTGAAAATCCTTTTATTGATTGATGTGATAAATGATAGAAAACCACATTTTGTTGTAGTGAAAGAACAGAAGAAATACTGTCTACAACGATTTCATAATATTTTCATAACAAATTATAAGTGATAGATTGTTATGGGTTATGGCAAAAAAGTCATTTAAGTAGTATATTTAAATTTAAATTAATAACAACTTACTACCTATGATTTGTCGTAAAAGTGTTTGTGAAAATGTGGTGTAACATAGCACACCTCAAAGAACAATTCCAATTGTTGAGCTTGCACCGGGTTCAAATTTTATGTGACCATTTCTTACTCAACTAAAGGCTTCAGCTGAACTTCAAAATAATAAAAGGCTTCAGCTAAATCCGTAATCCAGCCCAAGTTTATATTGGGTTCAGATGCGTGGTAGCCCAGTTCATTCTAGTCCAACGTTAATAATATTTCAGCTTGGGCCTAACACTTTCTTCCCTTTGTGACTTGGGCCCGACATTTCTCTGACTTTGGTTTCTTGCCTTAGGCGTGTTAGGGGACCCGCCTAAGGCCCCCAAATTTTAAGCAATTAGGCTAGTTCTTTGATTCCAAAAAAAAAAAAAAAAAAATCCTGTAAAATGAATAAATCAAACCTCCAATTAGAGTAAAAAAATTGGTAAAGAAGGCCCCAATCTAAGAGTAATAAATTATACCTAATATATATATAAAAGAAAGATCAATTTCCTTTTGAACTAGAAGCAGAAATCAATCTCTTTCTCTTTTATCTCAACAAAAGATAACAAAACATACAAATATTCACACACAAAAAATAAAACCTCGTTTTTCTGGTAAACATTAGTAAAAGAAGGTTTCTTTTCTTAATCTTTCTTTGTATTTGCTGTCACTGAATTTGATTTAGTAGCTGTGCTTTGATTTGCCAGTTAGTTGCTTCCTTTAAGTTCGTTTGAGACTTAGAGATATTTTCTCAGATCTATTTGCTTTAGAGTTTACATTGTCTTTGTTTGTTTCTTTACTACTGATGAGTGATGTGTTTAGTCTGTCTAGGCTGTGGTCTTCTTATCCTTGGAAGATGCGTAGTGGACATCTTTTATTTGGTTCACATCCTTCTTTACAGACCACACGGTTTACTAGGGGTGTGCAGAAAACCCACCGACCCGTCAAACCCAACCCAACCCAACCCGACCCGCCGGGTTGGGTCGGTTTTTAAGGCTTGGTGGGTTGGGTTGGGTTACAAAAAAAAAATTTATGGCGGGTCGGGTTGGGTTTGGGTCATAAAATTACAAACCTGTCAAACCCGACCCGATCCACCCATATTTAATATATATTTAAAATATATTTTATATTTAATAATTTTTTTAAATCAATTGTAGGGCACTTATATATATATATATATATATATATATTCAAATATATATTATATATTTAATAATTTTTTTAAAAAAAACCAACTGTAGAGCAGCATTTCCTCAGTTTCTCCTACTAATACTAATTTAATATATATATATATATATATATATATAATATTATATAATTAATAAATTTTTTTAAATAGCCAATTCTTCCTATCCTATATAAAAGCCAATTAGTTCACACAAATCCTAATAAATTACTATTGTTGTTTAGTCATTAGTGTTGTTTGCCTTTAAGAAGTTACATTGATACTAATTTTTAGGTTTTTTAAATATATTAATATATATTTTTTTCTACTCAATTTAATAATAATAAAAAAAAATTTTGTCAAACCCATGGGTTCAACCCGACCCATGTGGGTTGGGTTGGGTTGGGTTGGACTTATGTGATGGGTTGGGTTGGGTTGAATTTTTTTTGACCCACCATGGTGGGTTGGGTCAAAAAATCTCCTCAACCCGACCCATGCACACCCCTACGGTTCACCATATTAAATTCCTTATTTTTTGTTCAAGCAAAATTCTTTATCCATTTAATTTTTGTAAATAATAAACTGAGTTTTGTGAAAAAATAAAAAATAAAAAATATATATAACTAATTACAACTAAATAAATTTATAATCAAAATTAACTTATGAAAAATATAATTTCATTATAATTTTCTAGTATTTAATTTTTTTAATTGTGTTGTTCTTTTTAGTTGTATTGTATTGTTTAATCCAATTTATTGAATGATTTAATGAATACATTGTTATTGTTTTTATTTATGCAAGTTGAGACTATAAGATGCTTTCATGGTTAAGTAGAGCTAACATTTTATAAATCAAGTTCTATTGCTCTAAGCTTGAAGTTTTTTTTTGTTGTTGTTGTTGTTGTTGTTGTTGTTGTTGATGGTTTAGTTTATTTTTAGAGTTAAAAGTTTTAAAAGAAGTTCTACAAACAAAAGAAAATACCCCAATTGATGTACTAAATTATATTAAACGGTTGGATTCTTTTCCAAATGCATGTATAGCTTATAGAATATTATTAACAATACTTGTCATAGTTGCTTTTGCAAAAAGAAGTTTTTCAGAATTAAGATCGATAATGTCACAAGAAAGATTAAGTGGATTAATCATATTATATATTGAAAAAGAAATGTTAGAGAAACTTAAATACAAAAATTTAATAAGTATTTTTGCATCTAAAAATACAAGAAGAATAGATTTTAAGTAAAAAATTATTTAAGTAATATTTAAAATATTTAAATATATAAAAGCTAGACCACATTTTAATATTTGCCTTAGGCCTCAAAATCAAGGTTGTCAAAATCGGGATCTTACGTAAGATCGTGGGAGGTAGGTAGGATTGTAGATTGTAAGATTGGATTATAAATCGTAAGATCCTACCTATTTTCAGATTTTAAACAAAAAACCTATTGATAGTGACTTTGTATGTTATATAATCACTTAAAATATGAATCCATCCATTAAAAAAAAAATTACATCATAAAATATAATTTGCACACACTACATCGTTCTTATGTCATTCTAATGAAACAAAATATATTTAACTTTTGAAATAATGTATTTAAAAAATTCAGTACATGTTTAATTAGCAACTAAGTACCAAAATATTATCTACACATATGGAAAATGTTTTCCAAATTCTAAGTTCCAAATTCAAAATAAGTTAGGCTAGTTAGCATATAAAAACTAGCTAACTACAAATTTACAATATGTAATCCAAAAGAAAATTCTCAATCTAAGGTAAACTAGCTAATTACAAATATGAAATCCAAAAGAAAATTCTCATTCTAAGATTCTTCTAATCTAATTACTGTCATTGTCATATCCCATTTCATCATCTAAATATTTTAGGTTTTGTTTTTGAAAATGTTAAATTTAAGTACTATAGGTTTTTTTTGAGATTTTATGTTGACATAGGGGTAAATTTGGGACTTCAATTCATTATTGGGTTTCTGATAACCCGTTGGGCTTGTAGGTTTAGGTGGATTATCTTACCCAAATGAATCCCACTTAAAAAAAAAAAAAAAAAAAAAAAAAAAAAAAAAAAATCAAGCCAAATGGTAGGATCGGTAGGATCCCATACGATCCTACGATCCTATGTGATCCTACACGATCTTACATATGATCCTACCATTTTTGCGATCCTGCTACGATTTTAAACTTTTTGGTGAGGTGCGATCGTAAAATCGTGCGATTTTACGATCCGGATCGCGATTTTGACAACCATGCCCAAAATGCACAAGGCTACCCTTGGGTTTAATTACCTTTTCATACTATAGATGAGTTTGGCTATAGCTTTAAGTTAACTTAATTTAGCTAATTATTGTTTTATTTATTTATTTATTATTTTAACCTGACGATACCAGTAGTGAGAGTTTAGAGTGTAAATGAACTAATATTGTCAAATTCCATTTACTTTAAATTTTTTCTGGGATTTCCCATTGAATTTCTTAATTCCTTCTATTTTTATTTAGAAGTAAAATATGTGTAGTATTTAAAAACCAAATAAATTCCATATGTCTCACATTAGATTAAAAATAGGAAAAAATTGGAAGATTCAATTGGAGGAGATCATTTCCCAACTTTTTTTTATTAGATAGGTAGACAATGAAGGAGAGAGAGGTGGGGTTCTAATGATTTGATATAAAACATATATGTTATTGCCACTAAGCTATCATTTGAAACCTGTTTACTTCAACCCAAGCCTTAACACTTATGCCATTTTATTGCCAACTAATTAGATTTTGGATAGAATCCCATTCTTCCGGTGTTAAGAACTCAAGGTATCTCTATTCGAACTAGCTAACATCTAAAAATTTGGCCTGTTTCAAACTAACCCTTTCTTGGTAGTTGGTAGTCCAAGTGCAGCTGAAGTAACAAATTCTGTAATAATTTCATTATGAAGTGCTATTTTCTCTATTTATTTATGAGAAAATGGATTGTATTGATTCAATAAGTTCTGCATATGCAATTAGATTTTAAACAAAAAGGTAAAGAAAAGTGAGCGATATATATGTTCTGGTGAATATTATATGCAATAAGATTTTAATGATATAGTTCCCTAATGATTCTAGCTACTCTCTTTTGATTCAAGGCTGTTATACGAGTCTAATCTTCCCAAATTGTCTGTTTTCACTCAGTAGAAGTTTAGAACCAAATGGCCTACAGAATTTTGAGTATCCTCATTTTATTCTCTCCTTCAAGCAGGTGAGACCTGCACTAGTACTACCTCAAACACATGAAAAAATTCAAGAAAGATCAACTAAAAAACCATTAAAAAAAACACTATTTGTAACAAGAAGGCAATCTTTATGTTCACTTTGACGAAATGTACAGATTTTTCTAAGCACATTGACACCAAACACAACATACTGATTGGTTGGAAAGTGGCTTAATTTATGCACTAAAATCAACTCTGAATAGTGTTTAAAAAAAATAAATAAATAAGGAGTGCCGTGGCCCAAGACAAAGCTGGGAGCAAGTTGTTCAGTTATCTTGGAATGCACCCTAATCATGCACTGATATAGAAAGGAAAATAATTGAAGTTAAAGATTGTCCCATGGAAAACCCTAGTTTTCATTATGTTAACACAAAGGTGAGTACTACTAAGCACGAGTCCAAGCATCAATTGGACATCTGCTCTAGCTTGTTGTACTTTCATTGTAAACAACAAAATTATACCATAAAATTGAAGAAAAAGATGCAGCTAAAGCTACTAGGCTTTCTTCAAAATTAAGGCAAGACTGTCAGTTTTTTATTTGTTATTAATAAATTTGTAAGGTTCTAAAGCAAGTTGCTTGGTTTGATACTTAAACTACAGATCCCAACTTGCAAATTTCTTGCTATTTTTCCTAAAGATATAATTTTTTCATATGTTGATTGGTTTACTATACAACAAATTGTTCAATTTTCCTCGACCAACCACATGAAGTAACTTGGAATCAAAACGATGCACGATGCGTTGATTACACGTGATAAGAACACTCATTTTAATTTATATTATTCACTACAAATTGAGATCTTACGTTCATTTATTATACACAATAAAACACTCATTTTAATTTATATTATTCATTACCAATTCAAGCCCTGTGTGCGTTAATTGCACACAATAAGAACACTCATTATAACTTTTATCATTCACTACAAAATTGAGGCCCAACATGTAGATCGAGTGGAGACATGATTTAAACTTAAGATCATTTACTCTGATAGTACAATAAACTATGTATCATTTGTCTAAGAAACTCAAATTGATACTAAAGAATGAGTGATCATTTAACTTTTTTTCTTCTAATAGAAATAAGGTCTATATATACTATATTTTCTTAAAAGGCTTTCTTTGAAAGTTAGCTTGTAATGGTTTTCACCTTGGGGAGGGATGAATTGGCAATGTCTTTCTTCCTACATGTAACATGGCTACATCATCACTTGCACTCAATCTTAAGATTTTCATTCATTTTTATTGTCATGTTGAAGGAACACATTTACCATGGACAATAAATGAAAGTAGGAAAACTTGCACATTGCAGTCAAAATCTTAAAAATCATACAGTACCATATCCAAAAAATGTAAGTATATTTCTTGTCCACGACCATCTCACTAAAGTTGTGGCAAACAGAGGCCCTGAAATCTTAGAAGGCAATCTCTATCACATCTTTCACGCCTCACCTCTTCCCACCTTATCTCTTTCTTGACTGTATCTTTCACATTTTCAGACTTATATATTTTCATGCAAATTGAAATATGGCTGTGACTTTATTGCGTTGGCACCTCTCATGACCACTAAATTGTGCTTTGTCTTGATCTCTTTAAGTGATCCAATGTGTGTCAATCATCAGAGGACTTAGTTAAGATTGTAAAAACGATTTATTTAGTGTCAAATTCTGCATAATTTAAAAAGGGCACCCAGACAAGATAAAAGAATCAAAGGAACATTGATAGTTTGATACTCTTTTTTGATTTTAGCTGCAGTTCACGTCGTTATCGAGCTCTTTGTCCGCATCAGGCAAATCTTTCTAAGCATTTGACACTTACCTAAAAATCTAATACCTCATTTTTTTTTTTAATTCGAAATTATATAGAAGTTATGGTACATTCCTTTATAAGCATTTATATAAATATCATATATATATATATACACACACACATATATTCAGCAAAAAAAAAAAAAAAAATACACACACATATATAATAAAATTTGAGTTTTAACAATTGTAAATGCATCAAGTGATAATCTTCTTCGACAAGCGTCTTTACTCTTATTGTTTAAACTATTTTATTTTGATTATACATTATAAGTTTGTATATAAATATAGTAAGATTTACTTACCATATACTGTGCTTGAGTCTTAAGCCAAGTGCCTCAATATATGCATGTATTACATATGATAAAATTTATGTTTTTTTTTTCTTTGCCATGTAACTCATTAAGATAGTTAATTTAGTTTAGATAAAAATTTATTAAAATTTCAAGTGACTCAACTAATTATTAGTATAATTTGAGTTAGTTATAAATAATTTTGAATTAAGCACGAACATAATACCATTTTCAAAAATAATTTGCTTCATGTAAAGTGACGGAAATGGTTTTCAAATTTTAATTATAAGATATGCATATGATTCATTTTTGAAAAATGTTTAGCTCCAACATGTGTAATGTTATCTTACTCTATGACAATTTAAAATATCATATATGTGTATTTTTAGTTACATAACATTTTAATACACTTAAATAATTTTATAGTAATAATTTGTCATGTAAAAGGTTTTGACCCAATGCTTTGTCCTTCATTTTTAACCCCATACCAATGTGAAATCCACATAATTGTTTTCTGTTAAGAGGTGGTGGGGTTCTCTATTTTCCTAAGTCCTTAACCACTTTATAAAAATATATTTTTATTTTTTTGAGTGAGTTTTAACCTATAACGTTTACTCTTGATGATAGTTTTTTATCATCAAACTAAGACACTAATCGATTTTTGGTGTAAGCAGAGATTGACTCCATATATTTTATTTAACTATAAAAAACTTTACCAGTGAAATTACTTGAAACCCACAATTTTTTAAAAATATTGTTATATATACTAGTAATTTTGATTTTCTCCTACCAAATTTATTTATTTATTTATTTTTGATTTCTATGAAATGGGCCCCAAATAAGATGAAGGAGAGGCTGTCATTGAAAGTGAGAGAGAGAAATGAGTGTGGATAAAACGTGCATTCCATCCGCCAATCAGAACTCAAAGAAATCACAAACTCCCTACCCATTACCCAAATCCCCATTCATTCTCAATTCACTTTTTTCTCTCATTTAGACCATTTAGTCCCAGAGCGAGTGCACACTCACCACACGACACGACACCCCAGTACCACTCACTCACTCACTCAGGGTCAATTTTTTTAGTACCCACCAAAACAAATCCAAACCAAACACCTTCTTCTTTTTCCCACAAAAAAAATATAACTAAAATCAAACTCACTTCCTTTCCTGTATTTCAACGAACTAGTTAAAAGTTAAAACTATTTTTCTTATTCGTTGAAACTCAACACCACCCACCATTATCAAAATCTCAAATCAATCTCTCTGAAAATCTAGGGTTAGGGTTTGGCTGACTCGATGGCAGTCTCGACGAGCTTTGCTGGTGCGAAATTGGAGGCTCTGTTCCTCAAATCTTCGTCTTCCTCATCCTCGTCGAGAGCCTCGCTTTCTTCTCAGGCGCCTCCTCAGATTTCTGGGAAGCCAATTCGGAGCAGGAAAACCCTAATTCGGAGAGGTGCTGTGAGGTGCGAGGTTGCTGCCTCCGATGTTTCGCTTCAGACCGATAAGCTCTCCGCTCTTGAACAGCTCAAAACCTCTGCTGCTGACAGTAATGCCTCCATTTCTCTCCCTCTCTCTCTCTCTCTCTCTCTCTCTAATGTAGCTTATTCTTATATATTTGAATTTTGTTTGCTTTTGTTTTGTTTTTGTTTATATTTTCTGTTGCTGTGGTGAATGCATTTCTGTATTTTATTTTGGATGTTTTGAGTGTGAATTTGAGTAAATATGTTTTCTTTGATTAAGAAATCTGTGATTCTTTTGACAAAGCTTGGAGAATTTAGTGTTCCACAAGTATTATTTGCTTTGGATTATTGGGACTTAATTATCAGTAGCATGCCTATCTTTGCCTATAATTATGAGTTCTTTTGGTTAAGCGATTTGGGAGCTTAAAAGCGTGTTTTTAAAACCCAAAATAATGTTTCACAACAGCAACTCGTAATAGCTTTTTTACAAAAACGCTCGTTTTAAACCCAAAATGCCATTTTGCAATAGCTCATACAAACACACTCTATGTAGGGAAATTGATGATTTTGTTATATATTAAGAAACCTAAGGAATATTACGGATACAATCACAATGACATGCCCAAAATTTTTTCGTGAGAGGCGAATGAGCCTTGACCCAATTCACACTCTTCACAAATGTGGGTTTCCAATTAAAAGAAAAAAAAAAAAATTGTGAGAGATTGTGTGGTTTCTTATATCGACATTCTTATGAATATGGTTATTGGGGTTTTTTTTTTTTTAAATTTTAATTCTATGAACTTTAGCGTCTTTGAAGTATTAAGAAAAGACCTTGGCTAGATTCTTGTACTCTCTCCTCTTTGCTCTTAGTCTAGAATATCCACAATTATTACCTTAATGTACAGACTACAAAGCCTCTAGACAAAACTTAAAGTTTGTAAGTAGATTGGTATAATTGTTTTTTAGTGCATTTCAGATGTTTCTTTGTTAGCTGATGGGCATCAGCTATCACAAAAGTTGAAAGACGACCGCTTCCTTATATAATGTTTTGTTCTTTTCAAATGCTCACGCATTTTTGTTGATTGCATGGTGACTTTTGGCAATGGAAAGTTGTGTTATTAATTGTTTAAACTATGGGTGTTTATTTTCTTGACAGTGTTATGTAAATTCATTGATAATGTAGCCAATTGAATTGGATGTTCTTCTCTATCCTTCTGAGTTCCTGATAACTTTAACAATCTAATATAAGCTATGTTCAAATAATATTTTCAGATTTAAGCTTAAAGTGGGGGGGTTTCCTGTGATGACTTCCAAAATATGTGATAATATTCACTAAAGATAGATCCCAATTGATAGATTTGTGATTTTAACTGTTAGATTTCAGGTGTCACTTATTTAAAAAAAATGTTAGATTTCAGTTATCAGGATTATCATAAAACACCCAACTGGGACAATACCTGAATTAATCACCAGATAAAGTTTAATGTAAGATCTCTTTCCAAACAACAAATAGGGATATGGCTGCTTAACTATTAATGCTCAAATTGTAATATACCAAAGCAACGTTGATCATTTTTTTTGTTTAATGGTTTATTGAGAGTTTTGCAATTCTTTTAGTAATATTCATTACAATGTTTTTCGTACTATATTTTTACTGAAATGTTTAGAGTAATGTGTTTCAGGATATACAAAAGAAAGGAGTAGCATTGTGGTCATTGGGCTTAGTGTTCACACTACCCCTGTTGAAATGCGTGAAAAACTTGCCATTCCAGAAGCAGAATGGCCTCGAGCTATTGGGGAGCTGTGCAGTTTAAATCATATTGAAGAAGCTGCTGTTCTTAGCACCTGCAATAGAATGGAAATATATGTTGTAGCTCTTTCTCAGCATCGTGGTGTCAAAGAAGTGACCGAATGGATGTCAAAGGTGCTCTCTTTCTCTTGATCAATACTATGATTTGTTTTTAGGTGCCACTAAAATTGTTCAGCTTACAGAATTTTGTTTAACTTACTAAAGAAAACAGAATATCCATGTGTGATAGTGACACATGAAATGGTTTGGTCATGTTGAGAATGGTTCCATGAAAGACATGTGGTGCAGATGCTTTCTGAGTGAGATCTGTTGGCCGTTTGCCCTTTTGAACGAGTTATTTTATCCATTTTGTCCCAGGGGATTTTGTTGTCCCATGATTTACATCTTATATGGAGCACTTTTTATTTTTTCAACTCTATTTCCACTAATGCTTTACTCTTTAACCATGTAATTTATGCTATTTTCCTCCACCCATACTGAGGGTCAACATATTGTTTGCTAAGTTGCATGCTTGGCAGTAATGTGTCTGATTATCACATTTTTATGAATCTTATTATAGTAGTTAATTGTTCTTTGCTTCTTGTTGGCAGACAAGCGGAATCCCTGTTTCAGAACTTTGTGAGCATCGCTTTTTGCTTTACAATAAAGATGCTACACAGCATATTTTTGAAGTATCTGCTGGTCTCGACTCTCTTGTCCTTGGAGAAGGTCAAATTCTTGCACAGGTTAAACAAGTTGTCAAAGTTGGGCAAGGAGTTGTGGGCTTTGGGAGGAACATTAGTGGGCTGTTCAAGCATGCAATCACTGTGGGAAAGCGTGTTAGGACTGAGACTAACATTGCTGCTGGAGCAGTTTCTGTTAGCTCTGCTGCCGTCGAGCTGGCCTTAATGAAGCTGCCTGAATCCTCAAATGCTACTGCTAAAATGTTGGTAATTGGAGCAGGCAAGATGGGTAAACTTGTGATCAAACACTTGGCTGCAAAAGGTTGCACAAAGATGGTGGTTGTAAATAGAACTGAGGAGAGAGTTGCAGCCATCCGTGAAGAGTTGAAAGGTGTTGAGATAATATATAAACCCCTCACAGAAATGCTAACGTGTGCTGCTGAATCAGATGTCGTGTTCACCAGCACAGCATCGGAAACCCCACTATTTTTGAAAGAGCATGTTAAGGACCTTCCCCCTGTTAGTTCCGAAGTTGGGGGTTTGAGGCTCTTTGTTGATATCTCTGTACCCCGGAATGTGGGCTCATGTGTCACAGATATTGAAACTGTGCAAGTTTACAATGTTGATGACCTTAAGGAGGTAGTGGCTGCTAATAAAGAGGATCGCCTTCAGAAAGCAATGGAAGCACAAGCAATTATTGCTGAAGAATCAAAACAATTTGAAGCATGGAGGGATTCATTGGAGACTGTTCCTACCATTAAGAAATTGAGGGCTTATGCGGAAAGAATCAGAGTTGCGGAGCTAGAAAAATGCTTGTCAAAGATGGGTGATGATATTTCAAAGAAAACAAAGAGAGCTGTGGAGGATCTTAGCAAGGGTATAGTGAACAGGCTCCTTCATGGTCCAATGCAGCATCTGAGATGTGATGGGAGTGACAGCCGGACCCTGAGTGAGACCCTTGAAAATATGCATGCTCTTAATAGAATGTTCAGCCTCGAGACGGAGATATCTGTGTTAGAACAGAAACTTCGAGCCAAGGTGGAAAACCAGAAGTAAGCTCCTTTGTTGAATTTCATTCATGCCACATCTTTTATTTCCTCAAATTTGAATAAGGGGAAAATTTCCTCACCTTGTCATTGTGAGTGTTGGCACTGTTGTGATCTTCAATTGGATAAGGCAAACAGCGTTGGCCCCTGTGGGGGGACTTCTTTCACTTCATTCATTGGTGTAACACTTTGGCCAAATTCTTGTTTGGTGTTCCTTCATATTTCTCAGCCTAATCTGTAGAGGCCACTCGGCTATGTAGGATACAAATTGAGGAATAATAAGGCGGTTAGTTTATGTATCAATTGATTGTCCCTAGAGTTTATTGGTCTGTATCTGGGATAGGTTAATCCTTGTAATTAATATACTGATTATTTCAATATGTAGATGAACTTGTATTTAATGTCCTTGATGGGTTTCCATGCTGAATGTGATTACTTTTGTCATATGTATTATTATTACATCCAGCTCTTGACAATATAGATCTTGTGATAACTTGGCTGGATATGAGTTTTCCAGCAGTGTGGAAGTTGTGAAGCTTTGATTCTATACATGCCGTTAAGCTGTAACTCAAATGGTACCTAAACGGTTCATCCACTTCTAAAAATAAAGTGTAGGGTCAGATCATAGGTTCATCATCTCACCCTACATTCATTTTTTTTTAAAAGGGATCATTTCTATTCCTTCCTCTCTTCACTTTTTGGACCCTAATTTGTCAAAAATTCCGATCTCTATAAACGTGAATGTTGCAGACAGGTAAATCAACTACATCACCTTGTCTTCTTTAACTTGTTAAATATGTTAGAATAAAAGGTGATTGGATTCACAAGCACGTGATATGACAGGGTTAGGCTTCACAGTGATATATATAAGGCCATATCTAAAAAATATCAATTAGAAAAAGTCTGCAAGAGTATATACTAAGAAGTCTAAAATTTGCCGAACTTAGTAATGTAAGCTTGTAATCAAGTTGGGGCATTAAAGTGGTTGAATGTATGTTGGGATTGGCTAAGTAGGATGTTATTAGTATGTTGATTTGTCCACCACAGAATCAATATTCAGCATGCCCCTCGCCATTGGGTTAAAGGGCACCCCCACCCACAATAGATGGGTAACCCACTTCTCAAAATGAAGTCTAAAATTCAATTTAATCCCTAAATTTTACTTCACTAGTCATATTAGTCTTGCACTTTGTCAAAATGAGTCTAAGGTCATTTTGTTCAAATATGCTAGCAAAGGAATTCATTATATATATTAAAAAAAAAAAAAACTCAACAAACAACTACATCTATTAAATGGCGCATCTTATGAATAATTTTAGTTAAACGGTGCTGTCTAATAACATATTTGAACAGAAGAACCAAATTGACTCATTTTTACTAAAGTGAAATACTTATTTGATAGAAATTAAACCTGAAGGACTTATTTACTAAAGCAAATTAAGAACTCATTCTAATTAATGCGGGACTCAAGGAAAACCAGAGACTTTATGAATTTAGTCCATACCCATGGCCATGATAAGACAACAAAAGGAATGGCGCTTTCGAACAAAGGCAAAGCCCACCTTTTTCGGCTCCATTTTCGCATGGGGACAGGTCCCAATTTCGTGAAAAATGGTCAATGTTGAAGGCAAAACCCAACGTTCCGCACCATCTTCGCAATGTACAGGACCCCTCGTACTAGCTGGGCCTGAAGTCTCTAACCAGAACCATTGAAATCAGGTAGGCCCAAAATGTGTACATGGATTGAGATGAGACATTACAAGTGACTCTCTCTCTACGCGGAATCTCTGGTTTTTAGGCCTAATCTATACATGGATTGAGATGAGACATTACAACAGACATTCAATTGTCATTTGCTAAGAGTAACTATTAGATATATCCAGAGTATGTTATCGTGATGCTCCTTTCTCTCATATTTACAGTGAATTAATACGAGAGGAGGGAATACTGTCACTGTACTCCGACAAAAAATTCTTAATAATTTTCCTTTGCCAATGATGGCTCCTTTACAACCGTGAAATATTTTGTCCCTGCATCTTACAAGAACAAACAAAACTATATGTGGGGGAAGCCACAAAAATAAATAGTTAAATTTGAGAGTTGAGACGTCCCTTCTGTTGGGTTGTTTGTACGAGTAAGGACAGAACTCCCTCTGCTCTCTACACTGTTATCGACCATGCTCTATCTTTTAGTTTGTACTATCTTTTAGTTTTGAAAGTGTCCTGTAAGTCAAATTTCCATGGTAGAACAAAATATTCAATCCCCATAAAATGGTCCAGCTAGCTATCCCAGCGAATCCAAAAAGTTGAGCAAATTAATGATCTTGCAATTAGAATATTAGGGCACACTTTTCACTATGTTATAGAATCTAATTTATCTTCATTCGAATGTGAATAGTATTAATCGAAACTGTAGCACAATTTTTTTTTTTTACATGTGATATAATCATAGTTGTCAAAACGTGAATCGTATCATGAATCGATTTTTAATTTTTCCGTATCATGTATCGTATCATATTGTGTATCGTAAGAAACACAAACACTTAATAAAATTATAAATATACATATATAAAGGGTATATTCATTATAAATTTTGAATATATTCAACCAATGACTAATTTATTCATCATTTATGTAATAATATTTAACAAGCTAACTAAATAAATCAAGCTAGCATGTATTCATAACATACACATTCAAATTACTTAAATTCAAAAGTGATAACATATTACAAATGACCCAAAATTAATAATTTATTTTCATCATATTCATCAAATTGCCCAATTAACCCTGTAAGGGCAAGATTTGAGTCCCAAGCCCAAATGGTTTTGGATTGAGGCCCAAAGAGCCCAATACAATGAATTTGTAGATAGTGGGCTAGAAACTAAGCTTTAATGAAGTGGATAACGCTCACTTTGGACTAAAGATGGTAAGAAAGTAAGAAAAACAAGTGTTAGGCAAAGAAGTTCTTCCTCGGCAATATCCGAGGAGAGTAGTTCTTGAATCTCTATTTCTCTTAAACTAGGTTACAATTAGGACTGTCCATTAGACCCGGAGACCCGCTCAACCCGGCCAACTCGCTCGCGTCCGACTCGCTGCCACCCGATTCGACAACTCCGACGGTCGGA
The DNA here is from genome assembly GCA_028535165.1 of Quercus tomentella. NCBI lineage: Eukaryota > Viridiplantae > Streptophyta > Magnoliopsida > Fagales > Fagaceae > Quercus > Quercus tomentella. The sequence continues at coordinate 36,269,904 of JAPQVY010000023.1, read as the reverse complement.
CGCGGGTTCCGACGAAGCTAACCCGACCCCACGTGGGTCGATTGTCGGTTTTTGGTTTCCAAACCCGTGACAACCGACCCGAACCGAATCCTTTATCTTTCCGGCGAAGTATTATGATTTCCCGACCAGATCCGACGAGATCTCGCCGTTATCCGACGAAATCTAGGCCAGATCTCTACGAATCCGGCCAGATTTCGGCCAGATCTCGCCAGATCCGGCCAGATTTCGTCCAAATCTCGACGAATCCAGCCAGATTTCGTCCCCGGTGATAAACCCGATACCGACCCGACGAGACCCGAAACCGACAAAACCCGAATCGAAAAATCCGACCACCTTTCCGGGTCGGTTTCGGGCCACATTTTCCTCCACCCGAATCATTCGGGTCGGTTCCGGGTTGGGCACAAACCCGACCTGGCCCGACCTGTGGACACCCCTAGTTACAATTATAGTTCTCAATGCTACAATGTTTTTTCACAGATTCTCCGATCCCTCTTTGTAATGGGATTTCTATCCTTTATATTGCCCTCCTTTACTCTATCTCAACCCTCCACGTGTAGATCAAAGGGCCGGCTCTTATCTTTGTCCCATTAGCACCTTCTTGAAACTGTTAGTGACAGCTGTAAGGCTAAATATCACTGTTCAGGTATCACTTCCACATTAATGCGGTCAAAGAGTTAGCTACAGAGCATTTAATGTGGTGGTAGCAGTTTTGCCTTAAATATTTCTTACCTTCCCCATTGTCTTATTCCTTCCTAATGCTTGTCCTTTCCATTAAAACTGCCCAGAATGTTACCGTTGACGGCATGTCAGCCCTTTTGACCTCTGCTCTGTTAAGCCGATGATGCATTTGTCCTTGGACTACCTTCCTGAACTCTTATGACCAACCACCTTTCTCCATTCACTAGCCTGTACCTCTATATCAATGTTCCTTTGTTCTCAAACTACTAAATGTCATCGGATAAGGCCCAAGACCCAATATACATTTCTGGGCCTATCCTCCCTACAAACCTCATCTAAGTCAACGCTATTATCATGTTTATAATTTTGCAAATTTATTTCTTCATTAAAATTTTCTTCATCGTCATTTGTTATTAACATTTACTATCTCTTCTTGTTCTTTTTATTTTAATATTTTTTTTTTTTTGGCATTCTAGTTTCTTGAACTTATAACAATAATGATAAAAATAAATAAATTTTAAATAAATTTTTAAATATTAAAGTGAAAGGTAAGTGCGTACTTTGTAGTCCAATTGTAAGAGAGAGGGGAAAAAAAACTTATGAATATATTATTTTAGTAGGCTAAATTAAGTAAACTAATAATTTTGTGTTAAAAACAAGTCTAATAACTTGTTAGATTCAAATAAAAATACAAATTTTAACAAAAAATCTCATTTTAAAGCATTTTTCTATTTATTGTACGATATGTACAATTTTACAATATGATAAGATTCTTACGATACGTACACTGCATCGCACGATTCATGAGCACTTACGATACACTAATACGATACGGAACTTTTTACACATGATACGATATGAATCGTATGATATGTATCGCGTATCGTACGATACTAACAACTATGAATATAATACTTAGCCACTCAATCATTTACATGTGAATTATTTCATAAATTTAACTAGACAATGATACAATGCTTTCTATTTTTAACTGTATGTAATTGTTTTTTCATACTGGTTGATATATTCTAACACATAGTGTTCATGTTCAAAATTTCATGCATGATATTCATTTTTTTTAAAACAAGGTACAATAAGAGGTGTAAGAGAATCAATGCCTTTCTCTAGTCCTTGAATTAGACAGTCTCACCACATGACCATAAGAGGTGTAGAGTTAACAGAAACACACGAATGAACCTTTTCATTTCCTGATTAGCAAAAGTAAAGAAAGAGAAAAAAAAAAAAAAAAAATAGAACAATTTTTCTCACTTCATTCAAGCAGTCAGATTGTTCACAAATGTACGTACGTGTAACTGGTTGTCCCATCCCCACATGTAGAGAAAACTCTTAAGCGTGCTTTATTATTGTGTACGATAAGACCACAAAACTGGTCCCGGCTTAATCACAAGAGTCTTTATCTACATTTGTGCCAGTATGTTTGATCTCTTGTCACCATATTGGACCACACAGATCACTCACTGTTTGCATTTCAGCTCAGAGAGAGAGAGAGAGAGAGAGAGTTTTAATAGTACAAAAGAAAATGCTAAAAGAAATTGGCTGATTGGAAGCTGGGCCAAGTGCCAAGGACAGCATGGGCATCATCAGATCATATAGATGCCGAAAGACTGGTTTGGACGCTCGGTATTACTGGGATACACTGTGACCAAAAGCTAGAGATGCTTTTATATGTGTACTTGAAATTTTCATCACTTTGAGATGCCAGTGACATTTGTGACACTCTCCTATTGATCAGGCCCAGTAAACAGTAAACACAACGGGTTTTTACTCTTCATGCTACACGTGATTTTGTTTGTGAGAACCATATGTGTAAATGTAATGCACATATTACTGAATAGGCAGCAAAATTGGCACTATTTTGAAGTTATTTTATAATTTTGCTTCCTCCTCTCTTTTTTTTCCTTTCAAAATCTTGTTTCGGAAACACAATTGCAATACTTAAAAAACACAATTTATGTGAAATCGTATTTTGAAAACACAATTTTAACACTTAATTTTTTTTTTTAAGTCTAGATTCCAAATAATTTTAAAGTGTGCCAATTTCACTACAAAAAAAGGGGTCTAAAGCTGCGTTTGAAAAACGCAGCTTAAGACCCCAAAAACGCAGCTAAAGGCTTTTAGCCGCGTTTCCTATGGCCGCGTTTATAAACGCGGCCTAAAGTCCGCAGCTCAAAGCCTATAGCCGCGTTTTCAAAAAACGCGGCTAAAACCTGACCTCTAGCCGCGTTTTCTAACCGCGGCTATAGGAATCTGCCTATAGCCGCGTTTAGTAAAAACGCGGCTCCAGGACAGCTTCGAGCTGCGTTTCAAACGCGGCTATGGCGATGGACCTATAGCCGCGTTTTTAAAAACGCGGCTATAGGTATTCCAAACAACCTGAATACGACGTCTGTAGCCGCGTTTGAAACGCAGCTCAAAACGGAACCTATAGCGGCGTTTCTAAGAAACGCGGCTATAGAGCCAGCGGGAGCGGCGTTTCAAACGCGGCTATAACATTTCCCAGCAACATTTATCACGCTATAGCCGCGTTTTAAGAAACGCGGCTATAGGTTTTTTTTTTTTTTTTTTAATTTTTTTTTTCTCTACTTTCTGAACTTCCTGCTATACACACTACTTCCTGCTATACACACAACTCCCTTCTTTCACAACTTATTACATCCCAAGAATCACATATTCCATAAACATCACAAGGGAATTAAACAACTTCCATTCCTACATCACAAGTTCCATATACATCAAACAGAAAATAAACAAGACAATATCAGTCATTACATCACAAGGGAATTAAACGATCACCCATTCCTACATCACAAGTTCCATATACATCAAAAAGAAAATAAACAAGTTCCATAAACATCACAAGGGAATTAAACAACTTCCCATTCCTACATCACAAGTTCCATATACATCAAAAAGAAAATAAACAAGTTGCATAAACGTCATTACATCCCGAGATCACAAGTTCCATAATAAACATCACAAGTTTCATGAACATCACAAAGGAAATACACAAGTTCGCATTCCTACATCACAAGGATTTTTGTACATCACAAAAAATATACCAGAATGATTTTTGTACATTCTAAATTGCTCTCAAACAGCCACAGGTAGCAACCAGTTTGCTTTGTTGTCCACTTCAAAATAAGTCTGCACAAATTATTCTGGCGGGAGTTAAATTTGCCAAATTTTTGCCCCCAATACATAATACTCTAAACATGAATTTGAAATTGTAATTCCGCAATGCTTAGATGCACAGTTGTATCAAAAGGCCTCACAATGGAGCAATTTGGGAGAATAATGTTATGAGGGAGAGAGCTCATTTGGATTAAAAAAAAAAAAAAAATACAAAGAGTAACATGAGAGGAAGACTATGCAATAGTTCAACTATTCGTTAAAACAACCTAGTCAAAACTTCGAATTCAATCAAGTTCAGCAATACTTTATCCATCATAGCATGGTATGTTTATATGAAGGCTACTGTTTGTAGAGAAAATTTTAGAGAAATTTTGTTTTACCTCAGGATTCACAGTTCCATTCCCATCAAGCACTGTCATCCTAAAATATATTAAAGGCATCGTATTAATATCACATACCAATGCGTGTGCAAGATATTAAGTTCTTGGCTAAATAAAATTTGTTTAGTACCTGAGAATGACCCCAATTATGTATCCCCTGGCTAAGTGAAGCAAACATGGTTTTCATCGACGCCATCATTTCAGCCATCCGTGCTTGGGCCCTCGCCTCAGCTTCAGCCATTTCCTCCCTATGCCTCGCCTCGGATTGAGCTACTTCCCCCCTACAAATTGCTAGTTCCTCCCTAGATTTAGCTAGTGCCTCCCTTTGCTCTTCATGACTCGTCTCCAAGTCTGACATCCTTTCGTGAGTGCTGCTTGACAATGGAGTAGTAGTCGAGGTAAACTGTGATGCGTTTTTGGCACTTCTTCCTGATGGGGTGATCCCAAAGCCTACCCCACGTACACGACCTGGGCGCTCATCAAGACCTATCACCCGAGCATATGCGTCGTCCTTCGACCAGAGGATTCCATTACCAATCTCTCCGTGTAGTCGTATGTCCTGTTCATTCAAAAGTACTGCCATCCTATCCTGTTTTCCCACAAAAACCAAACAACATATTACACACCAGAATTAATACAAACACAAAATACACTAAAATTCAATTCGATTAAATTGTCCTTACCATCTGATCTTGCACACGGTCACTAACAGCAACCCCATCTTTCGTACGGTATACTTTTTGAAATACATCCGCGCGTTCGACTGCCGCCCCTTTATCTTTCGCCTATATGATGAACAAACATAATTACAATAAACACTAACTATATAATGTTGTTATGCCACAATTAACACAAGTCCACAATGAGATAGTCATAACATAACAAAGTTACTGAAATAAAGATAAAGCTGAGAGAGTAGTAACATAATGAGAGGATTTAGCTACCTTCCAAATACACATGGGGTTGTTAAATGAAGAGATTAAAAATAAAAATGACATGGACAGTTAGAAAATAGGCATCATAGACTTTCTATAATAACACTCTATTTGAGATAAGATTGAGATGCGCATCTCAAATTACCCATGAGTAACCTAAAATGTTTGGACTTAGTAAAATTACCCATGGGTGATGTATACATTAAGAGGATTAACAACGTCATCTCTATATATTACAAGGATGCATAAAGCTATGTATTGCATTTTTTACTTACCAAAAAACCTATAATTTAATTAACTTATCCTTATTCCTAAAACATATGAAATGAGATTAAGTTGGTAAATTTGACCTCAAAATATCAGGAGACATCATGTAGGCATTTATGAATTCTAAGTTTACTTATTACCATTTGAGCAGAAATTTGAGCAAAACTTTTGGCCCCACATCTTGCTATGTCTTTCTGCTTGTCTCGACTCGCCTTGTTTTTCAGACTTAATGTCTGCAACCACATTACCATCAAAAAAAGAAAATTTAAAAAAATCAAAACATCTCTTCACTAAATTACCATGAACATGAGTAAGACGAAGAAAGTAGCAGTACCTCAGTTTTTTCATTGAACCAATAATCAACCATCTCCTTCCACTGTGCTGGGATAACCCCAGGCGGTTCAATAGCCAATACTTGTTCATGTGACAGCCCAGGTTTTTTGTGATCCTTCTTCAGCTTGGTCCTGCGATTCCTCCTTAGTTCTCCTAGCTGACTCATTGCCCATCCCATTTGATTGGGTGGTTTGACAATAGTGGGATCAATTATATACCGTTGCTAAAATAAGACAGTGGAGTTAGCAAAATGTAGTATTTTAATTCGGACAGCAGGTGTAAATAAAAATAACTAATATTTTAAATTCATACTACCTCAATCTCCGTCCAACAATCCTTTTTAAACTTTTGAGGGACACTTGGCCACCCAGCAGGCGTAAGCGGGCATAATAGGCCATTCTCGCAAAACGAGCCCAACCATCGAACGAACAATTCCCCGTCATCGCCAATCGGTTGGCCTTCAGCATTTAACGGCAACTGAATTTTGTACTCACCAGTCATTGCCCATATGTCAGCCAACCTTGTTTTCCCACGTTTTCCAGGCCTATTTTCTGATGCTCGATTTTGTTCCGGTGCTGGATTTTGTACCGGTGTTTGGATTTGAACATAATCATCTGTATCTACAAGACCAGCAATATTAGAACTGATTTCACAAAGCTTAGAACTAGTGAAAAATGTCACCACGCAAAAATTATGCATCTACCAATTGAAATAATAAAAGGTTTACGATTTCATGGTTACAAAACATAAGTAAATTTAGGCCTTTCTCCCACGCATTCATGTAACCCACTTACGTAGCTTTCTGAAAAGACGAGCAACCATGCTTCGTCACGGGTTGCCTTCAATTATCCTTAATAAATTTGGATTTAGAATATATAATTTCAACCCGATCTTCTCTTTGATCATTCAACTTCAGCAAATTTGTTTACCAATTTCCTAAAGTTAACTGGTAATTGGAAATTGCTAGCTTAATTAAGCAAGTATAACAATAATCTACAAGAACATATCACATTTTTTTTTTAATCTCTCTCCGGATAGAATGATACCCAAGATGGAATAGATCCTACATACTTGGAATTGATAATCAAGGTTTTGCATTTTTCCACACTTTGTTAATTTGGAAATATAGAGGGAATGTCTTGGTTATACTTTACTGCATATAGTTGGCTTCGAGTCAAGTATATAACATGTCAGGAACATCCCAATTGAAAAACCAATGCCATGAAATTGGACTGAAGTGATCGAATGGACCATAGTGGACCTAAAGGACCGAGGTAGACACTGTAGGACCAAAATAGACTGAGCAGAAATGAATGGACTGAGCAGACCAAATTGGACCAAATAGACCAGAACTGACTGAATTGGACCCAAAGGAAATTAATGGACCAAACGGACCAAAGTCAGCAGAATATACTCAATATACCTTGATATTTTAATTATATTATGAAATGATGTAAACCACCAACTCATAATTGAAATTGCAAACATAAATTAATCCTACAATATTAAAAAACTGTGAACCAAATGAATTCCTATATGTATTAGCTAGAATTGATCTAAGCATCCAATAATAAACATCAAACCTTACATTCGAAAACATGACCAATACCTGGAGCTAGTGTCTCATCATCGTCACTTGCCACCGGTGTTGCCACCGGTCTTGCGTCCTCAGAAATGTGGGGTTCCTCATCAGCTGCCTCCACCCGTTGTCGTGACTGTGATGATCCTTGCCCAACGTAAACAAGTCGCAACTGACGTTTCCTCCCCATTGTTGCGTCCAACACCTTTTACAACACAAAGAGGAAAAATGGTTAAGAAGCACGGCCAATAATTGTTAACTGTAGTAAAGATAATTATGTATGTTAAAACTATTATTTCTTAACAACACGTAAATATAACAGTTATAACATATATATGCAACAACATGAAGAAGTAACAGTTTCACCTAATAATTATATATGAGTATCAATCCGATTCTTAAGTCATGAGGACACATATATCCTATAACAAAGACACAAGTGTAACTAGAGTCTTCATTTCAAAGTAAGAAAAAAAAAAGACAACTCAACCCCATACCAAAACCATGTTGAATGTTTTTCCCTACAATTTTCTCTTTTAGTATAGGTAAAGATTTAGTCTCGTTTGTAGCAACTTTGTTATGTAAATGAAGTAAGTTTTATTTTAGCCTATTAATTTCCTACTAAAATTATGTTCACACTTTGTTTGAGTTAGCTTAATCACATATTAGTCATGCTCAATCACAATTAAATCATGTACATACTACATACATCCGTAGGCAAATTGTGAAAGAGGATAGGGTCATAGACTGATAGGGAGGAATTCACAATAACAACCCTTTCAAACGTCTAAATCCTTCTAGGTTGTGCTTTTCAAGTCATACGCAGAGTCATAGTGACTCCAGAGCCCTGAACGAACCGGAAAGATATGTCTATGTTATTAGTGATTACATGTTCAAACTTTTATTTTTTAACAATTTTGACAAAATAACAGTTTGTACATATATATGCAACAATGTCAAACTTTGCACGCAATATGCCTTTACAAATGAGAAATTATAATTTCAATAATAATTAACTATAACACAATTACGCATACCACAACAATATCCTATTACACTACTCATCATCACTGTAATCGACTTCGTTGTCATCTTCATCGTTGGAGTCATCATCAATGAACTCACACTCATCCAAGTCGTCCATTTCAGGAAGATCTCTTGGACCAATGATAGAGGCATCAATTATCATTCCCTCCACATCATCTCGACCCCAACAAAGGTCATCCCTACCAACATCAGGACTAGTGACAGAGTACGGGATGTTCTCAAGAAACTCATCTGTGTCATCCTCATTACGATGGGGCCCAATACCTGCATCAAATACATCTCTGGCTTTCATTTTAACGACAACATACCAATCTTTCTGCCTTTTATCTTCAACATAAAAAACTTGTGTAGCTTGAGACGCCAACACATATGGTTCATGCACCATTTCCTCCCCACTATGTACGGAATGATTAAAATTCACCATAGGAAACCCAAACTCATCAGTCTTATATCCCCTCCTATTTTGATCATCAACCCATTTACACTTGAATAACACATGTTTGATATTGCCAGAATAATTCAACTCAATGATATCTATCAACACACCATAGTACATATTGCCACCTTCAGTGGCAACACTAACTCCACTATTTTGCGTTTTTCTATTTTCCTCGACATTCGAACTCCTAAATTTTAACCCATTTATGACATAATGTTTCAGCCGATTTACTGAAGTATATGGCCCTTTCGAAAGCGTGACAAGTGTATCACTAAGTCCAGTTCTTTCCCTATCAGCAGCAGTCATTGACATCACCTAATATAATCAAACAAATTAACTGAGTCTAATTAGTATCGTCCTTCTACTTATGGGAAAGTTGCAATGTTAAAAAGTTGAATATATGACACGTACGTGAGATCTAAACCAGCCACAAAAGTTCTCCATGTGGTGCTTATGAATAGTAGCATTGGATATACGACAGTGGCCCTTTTGAAGTTCATCCTTCGTCAAACTTTTGTGCATCCTACATGAGATGGCAATTGTATTAGTGTTAATACACGGAGCACACATTGGATTCTCGTGCAATTATATTGATGTTCATAATACTTACTCACGAAACTGGTAAATGTTCTCGGAATTGAATAGCACATAGCGATGAGCTTGGGTCAATTCCCTACTTTCTAGTGCCACACTTGAAACCACCCCTGTTGACTCCTCCATCGTCCTTGTGGGTCGTGAGAATATAGTTTCAACTCCTTCCATATACCGTGAACAAAACGTTAAACATTCCTCCACTATGTAGCCTTCGGCAATACACCCTTCTGGAGCAGCCCTGTTTCTTACATAAGACTTAAGGCGTGAGAGGTACCTATAATGCGCATGACAAAGTTAGTAATTGACACTAGCTATTACAAAGCACACATGAAACCTCATACTGTACATGTATTACCTATGACTTACCTCTCAATGGGGTACATCCAACGGTACTGAACTGGACCACCAATCTTGGCTTCAGTAGCCAAGTGCATGACCAAATGTACCATCACAGTGAAGAAAGATGGAGGAAATATTTTTTCCAATTCACACAACGTCACTGCAATGTCAGCCTCAGCACTCGCAATATCAAACACCGTAAGGGTTTTCGAACAAATTTTCCTAAAGAAACAAGCTAACTTTATCAAAGGCCTAATAACATGCGATGGCAAAGATCCTCGTAAAGCAATTGGAAGGAGTTGTTGCATCAGGATGTGATTATCGTGACTCTTTAAACCAGAAATCTTACGTTCTTTGAGGTTGACACGGCGGGAGATGTTGGAAGCATATCCATCGGGCACTTTTACGTCTCGCAAAACTTGCAAGAAACCATCTTTCTCCAATGCAGTCATATGAAAACACGCAGGCGGTATCATATACTTATCATCACCTTTTCGCTGTAGGTGGAGTTCTCTCCGTATTCCCATTTCTGCCAAGTCAAGGCGTGCCTTGTAATTGTCCTTTGTCCAGTCCTTCACGTTCAGCAAAGTGCCAAGTATATTGTCCATCACATTCTTCTCTATATGCATCACATCAAGATTGTGTCGCAACTTGTGATCCTTCCAATAAGGCAATGTGAAAAAAATACTTCTCTTCTTCCAAACACACTGGTTTGCCTCACCTCTCTTTCTTTTGTTGTATTTTTCTCGACATTTCTTTCCCAGACAACGTGTAAGTAAAGTTTCAGTGTCCACAATTATGTCTGACGCAACTGGTGGCACAGGAGCCACTCGCATATCAGTGAATCCATCAAATAAAGTATCTTCTTTCCGAAATTCGTGGTCACTACCCAACCATCGCCTATGTCCCATGTAACAGAATTTGCGGCCATTTTTTAAATATTTGGAGTCGGTCTCTGAGGCACAACAAGGACACGCAAACTTACCCTTCGTACTCCAACCCGACACATCTGCATATGCAGGAAAGTCATGTACCGTCCACATCAATGCTGCATGCAATTGGAATACATTTTTTGAAGATGCATCGTATGCTTCTACTCCAACATCCCATAATTCCCTCAATTCTTCTACTAAGGGTTGCAAGTACACATCTATTGCAATCCCTGGCGATTTAGGTCCAGGAATAACTAGTGATAAAATCAAAGATGACCGTTTCATGCACAACCAAGGCGGGAGATTGTAAGGGACTAGCATGACAGGCCAAGTGCTATGAGTAGTACTCAGCATTCCGAAGGGGTTGAATCCATCCGCAGCTAATCCAAGTCTGACATTACGAGGCTCAGACGAGAACTGTAAATGCGTAGTGTCAAACATTTTCCATGCATCCGAGTCAGCAGGATGCCGCATTACCCCGTCCTCTGTACGACCATTAGCATGCCATTTCATAGAACTAGCCAAGTCGGGTGACAAAAATAATCGCTGCAATCTTGGCTTTAAGGGAAACCAGCGTAGGATCTTTGCAGCTTTCTTCTTTCCCTTACTAGATGAGGCATTATTATTTGTAACAGATGCCTCATTCGGTTTCCACCTACTTTCTTTGCAACAAGGACATGCCTCGAGGTTAACATTCTCCTTCCAAAATAGCATACAATCATTGGGACAAGCATGGATCTTCTCATACCCCAAACCCAAATCTCGAACTATTTTCTTAGCTTCATAATGGTCCTTTGGCAACTTAGCGTCAGAAGGGAGCATATCCATCAAGAGTTGAAGCAACATAGTAAATGACTTGTTCGTCCAACCACAAAGAGTCTTCAACTGGAACAACACAACGATGGCTGAGAATATGCTAAATTTTGTACACCCAGCATATAAAGGTTTGTCCACATCATCTATCATTTTATAAAACTTTTGTGCACCATCATTTGGACCTTGAGCCGGTTGTTGCACAGTTTCCCCTTCGTCCATTGGTTCAGGTGGCATTCCATGCGTGGGGCACAAATCATGCAACATCCCACGAAAGTCACCATATTGTTCTAAGGACTCTTGGACATGACTACTCCCACATTCAGTGGCAGTTGGCACAGCCGCCGATTCCCCATGCCATTTCCAAAGTGTGTAATTTTGAAGCATCCCCTTACTCCAAAGATGTTCACGTGCCACCCCTGGCAGTACCAAATTCATATTCACACATTTGGTACAAGGACAAAAGATTTTCCCATCGCTTGCATGTTTTGATGCAAATTCCACAAATTTAAGTACACCTTCAATATATTCCCTTGAACCCCTCTGCTTCTTCATCCAACTTTTATCCATGACTATACAAGATAAACAATATCTGACCTACAACAACATTTGGTAATGCATAGCTAATAAACCGTCAAATTAGATTCAGAGGTGATCTGAGACCTATTACTGATTTGTAAAGAACAAACATACCCAACTATGCATAGATTTTCATAGAACATATATATATCACTACATCAAGAATAACCTATACTTTCAATTTTCTAAATAGTAACACTAAATGAAGCATAACTCAATGTGATATGATTGGAATATTTTAAGCATAATTGTTGGAATAAGATATTAACAAATCACATATGCATGCAATTGTAATAATTATAACCTCCAGAATACCAAGATAACTATGTCCAACAAAGAAGTCGTCTCCTACATGTGATAATCTAAGCTAAAATCATTTTCCTATTTGTATGTTTCTCAATATGTACCGAATAACCCCTGTGGATTCAATAGTGGTGATTTAACCTAAAATGGCTAATTACTATAATACTACTTTCACTTGCATCTGTAAATATGACATTTACACAAATATTAAATACTGTTATTATGGAAAGAGGAAGAAAACATTTACTGACATATATAGGAACTATGAAGTGTTGTCATGTTCATAAATTACAAGTAGGTTGTTAAGAAGGTTGTGCATTTCTCACAAGTCACAATATACATGTAGCAATAACGCAAATGTAATAACTATTTCTATTAAGAGTAATGTATCATAATTTTTTTTTTCTATTAAATTATACAACGAAATTAAGATTTTGTGTTGTGAATCTTCAAAATTTATAAATTAAATACAAAGATTGACTGTGTTGGGTGATTTAAAGTTTTTAAAGCCTCACTTATTGTAACTATAGTCGTATTTGTAACATACAGAGAAGATAGTCAAAATGAATGCAGCTATGATCATGTGAAACTTTGTACTTCTTACAAAGGATACCTATAGCTACGTTTTTAAAAACACTGGTATTTGTGGTGGGTTTTAGCTACATTTATAAGGAACGCGACTATAGGGCAACTATAGCTAAATTAGGGAATAAGTATTAATTGTAATCAAATATTACACCCAGGTGCATTTCCCAGAAGGCAAGTAATGAAAAGAAAGCTACCTTATCTTCAGCAAGCCGTGGAAGTGAAAAATCACAGATGGCTCAGTGTCTTCCTACCTGAAACCCCCATTACAAAGCAAAAATGAAGCTCAAGAATTCTTAACATAATAGAAGATTGGACCACATGTACACAATGTAGTACAATCATGTAAACATGTAAGATGTATAAGAAAGCTATATATTATATTACACACCAACTATGAGTACTTTTATTTTTGTTTGTAAGAAAAATCTGCAACTACATACTTATGTCACCGCTGACCTCAAGGACTTCATTTTAATTGTTATTTTATTCGAACTCATTTTCAGGGAACTGATGTTTGGTTAATGACAAAATATAATAGAAAAACGATTATCTTGCTTACACAATTGATTTTCTATAAAATTGTATCAGAGCGCATATACTAAATGCTATGTATGATGATATTGTAAGTCCAAAATAGAATATATTGTTGCCCACTGCTTTGAGGTTCCAAGAGTTGGTCTAAGTGAATTGTTACGAACAAATCGATATGATTTGTTGATTCCATATTAGCAGGAAAGAACCGAATGCATCCATGTAATTAGGTATTACTTGTTGGGAGTCGATTGTCACATTTTGTTATGGAGTTTAAAGTTTATTTAATTTATGAAAAACGTTAGTCAAGAAGAAAGTTGTATGAAGGGTTGAAAATAATTTAATTTATGAAAATTTATTTCATTTATGAAATAAGATAGTCAAAAGAGAAGATGTATGAAGTGATAATATCTATATTTAGGTACTTCCCAACTTATTAAATTAAGAGGAAATTGAAGTTAATTGCATATACACACACACTTAGGCATCTCTTCATGCAATTAATATGAAGAGTGAGATATTCACCCATTAAAATATAAAACCACTTCCCTTTCCAATACAATACTACACGTTGGGTATGTTCCAACTGTGTTTGTTTTACAAGTATCTTTTCAAAATTTGTATCATACGGCTACGTACGTCTCAGATACAGCCCTATGATACAAATCTTAATCTATATAATTAAAAGAAAAGAACAATTACAACAAAAAGAGTTACAAAGATGCAAGGACGCATCAAATTAAGAAAGATAGTAAGCACAACGAAGAAAAGGCGTGGGAATTGGGCGGGTACCAAGATAAAATGATAGAAAATGAAGGTGAATGGCGACTGAGAGGCGTCTGGATTTTCTTGCACAGTGATCGGAATTTTTTGTGAACTTTGTGCCTCTGACTATAATTTCAAATCTTTGCGAACAACATCACCTGTGAAAGACATGTAAGGAACATGTTAATTAATAGATACATGTACACGTGTTCAACAATAGTAGCTGCTTATCAGTTGCAGTTTCATGCAAATTAGAGTGGATTGTGCATACAAGTACATAGTTAGAAACCTTTCTCAAAGCTAAACAAGTCCATTTGGCAAAGCATTTTTCCTTTAGTTTTGAACTTATTAAGTATAGATTTTTAAAACCTCTTTCTTTTTTTTCTTTTTTTTTCTGGATATAAATTAACAATACTTTATCCAACTTTCATAAAAAAAGCTTTTAGTATATAACTAGTAACAAATGCAGTAATGTGTTTGACATGAAATTAGACGTTGGATCAGCTAACATTTGTTATTGGATAACATGAGTTTAAAAATTAAATTAGTGCACTTTACCTCCCTAATGGATTGGTTATTATCATAACTAGTTGTAGGTCTATGCAATGCATGAGGCATTTACAATTGTTTGTATCGATATATATATGTTCAATAAAAAGTTTGTGCTTCTTCCAACCACATAACAAGAGTCTTCAACATAAAAAGCTACTTTGTATGGCTTTGTTTTATCATATTAACTAGTTTGTGTGATTGTATGAAAATATTAACGGCGTTTATTGTTAGAGAATGAAGAGGGCAATAAATTTATTTACAGATGAATTTCTGCCATGATATGTTATATAATTTATACATTGTAAGATGAGCTTCACAATCTTCATATGAAATAGAATTCCATTGAATAACTTATGCATTAGAAGATTGTAGATTATGATACTAAATTTAATACCATAATCTTTAAATTTCTTACCCCTATAAAAAAAAAATAATAATAATATCATGTAGGGGGAACATAAACAAAGATAGTAAATAATACCACAAATAATTAAATTAAACAATTAAAAATAATTATATTACTTTTTGTCATTTTCGATTGAACTGGACCAATAAGACCGAGTGGATGAAAGGGCCAAATTGGACCGAAAGGACTGAAGTGGACTAAAGGGACCGAATTGGACCGAAAGGACCAAAATAGACTGAATGGACCAAAATGACCGAAGTGAACTGAATGGACCGAAAGGACTGAAGTGGACTAAAAGGACCGAATTGGACCGAAAGGACCAAAATAGACTGAATGGACCAAAATGACCGAAGTGAACTGAATGGACCGAAAGGACTGAAGTGGACTAAAAGGACCGAATTGAACCGAAAGGACCAAAATAGACTGAATGGATCGAAGTGGACCGAAAGGACTAAGGTGGACTGAATAGACCGACATGGACCAAATTGGACAAATTATCAATAATTCTGAAATGTCATTATTAGTTTATTACCATCTGCATATTATGAGACAAAATATGTACTTTAATAATAATAAAAATTCTAACAAAGCATTTGAGTTATCACACCTAACATAAATGAGATAAGTTGTTCAAATCAAGGTTCTAAAACTTGTTTAGCAACACACACACACAGCAGCAGCACACACACAAACACAGAGCAGCACCAGTAACAACACACACACACACACACACAGAGCAGCAGCAGCAGCAGCAGCAACAGCAACATACACACACACACACACACAGCAGCAACAACACACACACACACAAAGTGGAAGAACAAGCATGCCATACAAAAGTTTTCAGCTAGACAATTATATTCACATTGATTTCATACTTAATCATGGTAGGGTATGAAAATCTAGTCACAATCGATTTTATGGACTTTAAAAGCCACGATTCTCAATTGATCAAGCCTCAATCAAAGAGCAGTTGAACACTGTTTTTCCTGCACATCTTGAGCTGCATCTTCCACACAAAACACATTCTCTTGAACATGAAAAGACTCTAGTGAACACAACAGAGATGGCTTGAAAGTTACAATGTTATGGGATTTGCCAACGCTAAACCTAACACAATCCACTTTATCAAACTTCACAAGTAGATTATTTTTGTTTGTTATTTTTGGCTGTCAGATTTTGGACTATTTCTAGACATTCTCTGCAATAGTAAAATGTTTAAGTAAAATTTTACTAAGAATAGAAAAAACACCAAACAGTACATTGGTTGTGTAAGGATTTGGTCATCTTATATATACGAAAAGATGAACTGAAAATACAAGCTACAACAAAACAATGATTGATTCATTCCTAAGAATTAGTTCACAGGTTTATTGCTTCTCATAAGTCATGATGGCCATGTCAAGTGTACAAACCAAACACCAATGTTAACCGTTTTTGCATCTGTCTCGTTACAGATTCTAATAGCAAGGTAATAACAAACATAGCCAGAATAAACCACCTTCAAGATTAGACACCAGAAGCAGTAGCATTTTACCTCTTCAATCCTTTATTCAGCATTAGCAAATCTAAAGAACGGATATAATAATTGATAGTTAGATTGAGGAGCAAAGTTGGAGGAGATACTTTAAAGAAAAAAATGTTTCTTACTCACCCAAGCTATGAAAGCTTCAAATGAACTTCAACATAATTTGGTAAAGAAGGCATGAGTTCCTGAAGCAAAATTAAGAGAACATGAAGTTGAAGCAGCGACACACACACACACACACACAGCAGCAACAACACACACACACACACACACACACAGAGCAGCAGCAGCAGCAACACACACACACACACACACAGCAGCAACAACACACACAGACACACACAGCAGCAGTAGCAGCAACACACACACACAGAGCAGCAGCACAAGCAACACACACACACAGAGCAGCAGCACACACACACACACACACACACAGCAGCAGCACACACACACACATACCCACACACAGAGCAGCACCAACAACACACACACACACACAGAGCAGCACCAGCAACACACACACACCAGCAACACACACACAAACACAGAGCAGCACCAGTAACAACACACACACAGACACACACAGAGCAGCAGCAGCAGCAACAGCAACATACACACACACACACACACACAGCAGCAGCAGCACAAGCAACACACACACACACACAGAGCAGCAGCACAAGCAACACACACACACACACACACAGATATCAAAAACCCACCAAGCAAAAGTGACAAACATGAATAAACCCAATATGAATTCATCGATCAAACATCTCCAAAACCAAATATTGAAATATAAAACCAAATATTGAAATTGAACATTTATACCCAAAATCAAAACCCTAGATCGACGGCCGAAACCCTAAACCTAAAATCGAAACCGTAAAGCAAAAATAGGAACCCCATAACAGGAATCAAAACAAAAAATTTTGAAAAACTTACTGCTAGTCGGCCTTGCGAGAATGGGTGTGTGCCAGCGATCGATGAGAAGGAAACGAAGAGGAGGAAGAGCGGAGGGAGGAAGGGGATTCACATAGGGTTGAAGTGAGGGGATTCACATAGGCTTGAGATCGGTGAGAGTGGGCTGAGATCGGTGAGGGGAGTGTGAGATCGGTGAGAGTTGTCTGAGATGGGTGAGAGTTGTCTGCGATCGGTGAGGGGATGTGCGAGCGGTGAGGGGACTGTGTTGGAGCGGTGAGGGGAATGTGCGATCGGTGAGGGGAGTGTGGGCGATCGGTGAGGGTTTTGTGCGATCGGAGAGCCAGTTTTCTGTTTCGATGGTGAGGGATTCCACGTTTCGTTTTTTTTTTGTTTATACTGAAACTTGAAGCTGCGTTTCAAACGCAGCTCCATCCTTGTACAGTACGTTTCAAGCATTTCTGAAGCTGCGTTTTTGAAACGCAGCTCAAGCTACAATTAAAAAAAAAAAAAAAAAATTTAGCCGCACGGCATGAAGCCGCGTTATTGAGCCGCGTTTTTGGAAAACGCGGCTCCAGCCTTTCCTTTGAGCCGCGTTCTTGGAAAACGCGGCTCAAAGGAACGGCTGGAGCCGCGTTTTCCAAAAACGCGGCTTCAGGACCCGTTTTTTGTAGTGTTTTAATAATAATTATTGTGTAAATTTTGACTTGAATAAACTGATTTAATATTCAGACAAGCAAAAAAAAAAAAAAAATCATGCAAGCTTCAATAAAAGTATACTCCTTCGGTTGGCCAAACTGTCAAAAAGAAAAACCCAATGTGATAGAACAAGAATTAAGAAGAAAATAGAAAGCAATAAAATATTTTTAGCTAAATAAAATTAAGATCCATGAAGATGGATTGGGAAAAGGATGCTTGCTTTCCCTGGATACGATCTTGAATTGATCCTAGAATTGATTAGAGGGTGGTCCCTAATTGTGCATGATAGCTACATTGCAAAATTTTGGTGCTTACTAATAAGTATAGGCTAGGCTGGTGACTCAGGTGCTAAAACCAATTTAATTAAGGACAACTCATAGGTTTGACCACAGCACGAGGGTCACTTAAGCATACCAGATATGGTAAAAACATGTAGTATATATGATAGTATCTGATAAGTGCATAAGTAAATATAATAGTACAGTTTAAATATTTGTAGTCCAGACAATTTGGAGTTAGGACACAATGAATTAATTGATAAAGAAAAATAATAATAATGCTACAGAAAAGCCCTCCCCAGTAGAGGAACAACAAGGCAACCAACACCAAATCGCATGATGATTAAAAATAATTATAGAAGAAAGCAATCATAGTCAGTTTGACATAGTTTTTTTGTTTTAGTCTTTTAATTTAAGTACTTCTGTAAAAAATTTTAAAACCTCATTTTATTTCGAAGTGTAACAATATTTTAATCAATTTTCAATAAAAAGTTAAATAAATTAGTGTCAAACTCACTAGCAAGGAAGTGCAGAAAAATATGTAGTTAAATAAAAAATAAAAAATAGTAAGGCTGGATAACGTTTCACTACAATTTATAAATTAATTTACTCTTTTTTTTTTTTTTTTTTTTGATAAGATTAATTTACTCTTAAGACCAAGTCAAAAGCAATATAATTTTTTGGGTAAATTTACTTTGATAATTCAATGCGACTAAGTAAAATCTATAGGTTATTGAATGTAATCTCAATTATTTAGTTTTTTGTTTTTTTTTATACTTGATATAGGAAAAAATAAATCTTTAAGGTGTAAGGGACAAGTACAAAGTTAGAGAATAAACAAGAATACGAGCTTTAAATTTTCTTAATACGCAAGTTTAGAGTCTAATACAAATGCTTTGAACATCCCATTTACTTTTCTTTTTTAAAAAGCAGACTTTTTAAAATCACACAATTCACCTCAACTATTTCCATAACTTACAAAAATGGCTAATAATAAGTGTTGAATAATCATTTTCATGTACTGATCATTTACAAAAATGGACGATTGTGAGTAATAAAAAATCATTTTCATATATCTACCACGTTTATTTTTTCACCACATGAATTAAATGAGAGTAGAAGTAGTGGCAAAAATTGTGATTCATTACTCTCTAAATAAAAATATATAAAAAAGAAAAAAAGAAAAAAAAGAAACCTAGATGCCCTCTAAATGATGACTCAAAATAGGGTCCACTTTATGTTCCATGAGAGTGCCAATTCAATCGGGAGGAAGAAAAGATGGGTAAAGGGGACACATCATTTTCGTGTGGCAAGGGTCTACTCTAATAAGGTTCTTCGAAGTTCTCAAATTCTAACAAAAGTTGTCACGTTAAACAGATTAAATAGAATAACACAAAAAAAGGAAATGATTTGGTCATCATTCATCTCGTACCTACTCCATCATTCTGTTCTACACTTTTTCCAAATTTTAGTAAACAAATCCTAACTCGCCACGCTCCTCCCTGCAATACTCCAAATTACACCACGCACCTATCAAACTACAAGTACTCGATAACTGAATCAAATTTTAACTCATCACACACAAAATAAAAGTGAAAGAAAAGATACGATCGAAGAGTCATTTTTTTTTTTCAATTTTCATTCAAGCACAACAACAACAACAACTCCATTACATTACAATTAGAGTTACACTAGCTAGCATTTTACGCCCCTTTTTTTTTTTTTTTAACTTTTGTTGTTCATCATGAAATTCCCTACAAAAGTACCAAACGGAGTCTCTCAAAAAAAGAGAGATCATGTGGGATTAATATTCCCATATGAAAAAAGCACAAGACAAAAAGACAAGCTTTAAAACAAGCCACCCAATCTGATCCAAAATCCAATCAATTACTAACTCTGATCTCATCAGAAAGGGCCGCGCCGTCTGCTACCATCTTGTCCCTATTTTTCATTTCATATCATCCATCCCCCAAAAACCAATGCAACCCTATTTTCTCTCTTTTTTTTTTTCTTTTTTTTTCTTCTTTGTTTTTTTTTTCCTAATAAACATTGCTTTTTTTTATATTTATTTATTTCCCAAAAGTCAGAATTATTAAAATCTAGCATTTTCAAAGCCGTGCAAATCACTGACTCGATTCATCGACTTCTTCATAATAGCTACCTTAGCCAACTTCTCAGCCGCTCTCCAAGCCGATGTCGGCGTAAGCGGCTCACCATTCTCATCAACCAATCCACCACCACTCATCACATCCCTCTCGTGCACTCTCCTCCGTTGGATCATCATCACTTGCTGTTGCTGTTGCTGCTGCTCTAGCTGATTCTGTCTCCTCCAATGCAAATCCGCCAGCTCAGCTTCCAATCCCCGAACGTATTCCTCAGCTGAACTCGAATTCGAACTCGACTGCACTAACAAAGCTCGAGCCGAAGCGAGCAAGTGGTGAGCACTAGACAGCTCGTTGTGCTCGATTAACCGCCTCGATTCGGCTATGGCTCGAGTGGTCACGAACAAGCTCCTCAACCGTTCGATCTTAGGAGCCGAGGATCGAACGGTGTGGGGACGAGGTACTAGGAGAGCTTGTTCCTTCCCATACACAACTTCTTGAGTGGCAGGATCCTTATAAAGGCATCGAACAGACATCACGTGGTGGGACCCAATTGCCGACGTGGGAACCTTAACCTCCACGAGTAATTCCCTCTCTTCCTCGGCGTACAAGTCACCGAGCCGCACCGAGCCAGAGCCGTGCACTGTGGGCCGTCCGTTGCATGAATAAATAGCCGAAATCTCCGCCGTTGATGGAGAAAACCCAAGCTGAACCCTTAAATCCTGAGCCACCACACTCAGTAACCCACCGACGCACTTGGCAAACGCATCCTCAGCTGGCTCGTGGCTGTAGCCACCGTTTTCACCAAACCCAAAAGAATGAACAGGGATCTCAATGTGAGAAAAACGTGTAGCTGACACGTGGCTTGAACCCTGCCGTTGATTAGCTTTGCTTGAATTGGCTCGCTCATCTTGACCGTCCGATAAGAGCATGATACTCGCAACTGGGTTTCTCTCCCTCCTATCTTCCAACACCTTTGTAGCTTTTCTCAAGGCATCACCTACACTACTGCCTTGACCAGACACGAGCCGGTCAACGATGCGCCGAGCCGCGCGCTGACCTTGGACAGTCATTCTTTTGAGAGGCAATAATCTTTTGGGAACGGCAGAGAATGCCACAATAGAGAGCCGATCGGCTGAGCCGAGTGAGGAAATGACTAAACGCATAGCGCGCTTAAGCATGTACAGCTTGGCACCAGTCATGCTTCCACTCACATCAAGCACCGTCACCAAATCAATCGGAGCACGGTGTGTGGGGTCTAAGAGCGCGGAAGCCGCCGTGTTGCGCGCCGGAGGTGGCGGAGCTTTAATCCTCAGGGCCACCACGTAGCTCTCGTGGGTCTTACATGTTGATACTACTGCTGATTCGGGTAATAATCTAACCCGAACCACGTTCTTCGAAGAATCTCTGGGATCATCCGAGTATTTGATTGAAGAAGAAGAGTTTGGATTGACGAAGAAGCCTTGAAACTCTTCAACGTCGTCGTTTTCTTCGTCTTCTTCAACATTCTCGTCTGCCTCTGGGATTGGACTAATCCTTGAACCAGCTGTGGGAGATAGAAGAGGCTCATCGTCATTGTAGGATCTCAAATCGGACGGCTTTGGTTGCTGTTGGTGTTGCTGTATCTCTTGCTTCGGTTTGAGGAATCTAGGAGATGACTCTATGATTGCTTTGTCTTCAATCTTGGGTTTGATGATGTCAACGTTGTTAGTGTGCTTGTAGTCACTGTCCACGGCGGCGACGACGTCGTTTTGGTCGGGAAATTGCGAGTCGAGATTCTTGTGTATAGCGAGCAAAGGTACGTCTTTCCAGTTAGCGTTGCAAACTGGGCAAACCAGTTTGCCATGTTTGCGTACGTGTGCGGCTATGCAAGGAAAATGAAATGCGTGACCACATTCCGCCGTGTAAATCGCCGTGCCCTGACCTGTCTTCACGCTATTCAAACAAATTCCACAGCTACTCTGTAATACAAAATACAAAATACAAAAAAAAAAAAAAAAAAAAAAAGAATACAATTCTTAATGATTTAGATTTGCTATTGATTGGAAAGAAAGTTATAGCTCAATTGATTATATCTTTTGTTATTTTCAACAGAAACGATCAGGATTTGATTGAAGAAAACATAAAAAATAAGGTACTTACCCTGAATTTGAAACTGTTCTTGAAGAGGGACAACTTGAGAGGAGAACGAGGAGAAGTTTGGTTTGAGGCAAGTAGTGTTCTTGGGCTCTTGGAGGTCTTGGGAGTGCTGGTATTGCATTGAAGTCTCGGACTTTCATTGATAATTTGTGCTTGAGCTGCCTCTGATGTGGTGCGGCAACGAAGGCTTGGGCTTGACACTGGCTGAGACTGTAAACGAGGTGTGGAAGGGTTGCTACTACCAGAGAAAAATCCCAACCTGGTACAGCTTCTTGGGCTTGGACTGGAACTAGGGCTTCTCTGTTGCTTGTCAGAGATTGAAGAAGAACCTGAGTCTCGAGGGATTGTAGTGCAAAAGGCTCTTCTCCAACCAGTACCCATTTCTCGGACTAAAAAAAAGATCCGAAATCTAGTAGATACTTCTTGTGTTTCTTTTACTCTTTTCTCTCTATCTTATTAAGTATATCTCTCCACCTTTGTTTATCTTTTCCAGAGACGAAGTTGTGAGTGAAAAAGAAGTTTTGTTTTGATCGATCTGATGCTGGCACAGAAGACAAAAAGGCAGGATCCTATTTTGCGAGAAGATCATAGGGATTAAATGAAACCAAAACTATGTGACCAAAAAAAAAAAAGCACTGAGATTTTAAGATAGAGAGAGGGAGAGAAAAACCCAGAACCAAAAGCCAGACCTTTCACTCTCTTTTTTTCTTTGTACACACACTGTTTCTTTTATCCTTTGGTTTTCTTTCTTCTATAGTTAGCCCCTAAAAAAGATCTGTGCAACAGAAAAGGCTTGAGAAGTTGAGATCTTATCTACCATCTATATTTCTTTCTGTGAGATACGGAGGAAATGCTTTTTCTCTTGCAATCAATATTTATATTCATTGGAAAATGTAAATTAGGAATTTACAGTGCAACCGGCACGTGTCCGTTGATTTTTGGGTAACCAGTCAACGTTTTTACCTTCTTTAGAGGATCAGATTACAGCCACCGACCTGTAACCTGGTGACTGTGCCTTATATGACCCATGCTCTTAATGAATTTCTTCAGAATTTTCATCCCCACGCGCGTGAATGTAACTCTATCTAAATTCTTCAAGTTAATACAGCGTGGCTACCAGTCTCCATTCCCTGCGAGTTAATTCGAATTGCACTGTGGATGGTTCAGTCTAGAGTGGGGAGATATATATATATATATATATACGATTTTACTGACGTGTGTTGTAAGAGCACACAATAGTATACTATTTTTTGTAAAAGTTTTATTGAGAATTGAAAAAATTTTGACAGTTTTTTCAATTTTCGATAAAATTTTTTTAAAAACAGATTTGTTAATGTGTATCCTTAAGGTATATATTAATAAATTTATTTTTTAAAACGTTTGATTGAGGATGAAAAAGTTGTCAAATTTATTTTAATTTTCGATCAACTTTTTTGAAAATTAGTTTACTGTTCTGTGCGCTTATGGATACATTAATAAAATTCATATATATATACTGTGCACAAGTAGTACTTGGATTCATTTATTGAGGTATCATTAGCCGTTGATTAGGTGGGTACTGTGTGGTGATGATGATGATAATCCCAAACACATGCAAATTCACGTGAACTTTATTGTACAAAAAGTGGGGGCCAATACATTGAAGCACAAGTTGTACGGTGTGCACAGGTTAAACGAGCACCCAAATTTTCATGCACTAAGCAAAGTTGAGCAGGGTAGGAACCTAGGATTGCAGGCATGCTAGTGTGTTAAATTTTTGCAGTAAAAACATTGGGTGTCAGAATCCAGCTTTGCATATCTTGGAGTGTTAATTACCGTATCAGCGTGAAAAAGTAAAGGCCATTAATATGGCAATTAGAGGTCCAGAATATCAGAGGCTGAGAGGCTCGGACACCCACATGACCCGTCCCCTCTAGGGTTGTGTCAGTGGTTCGGAGTCCACTATGCACAGGCCCTCTATGTACAACCCCCATATATCTTTTTTTTTTTTGGTAAAATCCAACCCCCATATTTCATGTCCATATCAAGTTATCAAGAGGTACATGAATAGTGCAATGTCGACTTTGGAACCCATATTGGAAGTTAGCTAATTGATGAGCTTTTCCATGGATAAATATGCGTTTATAGCATTTCTTAGTAAGGATGGAATGGTGGGCATCCATGACAATTAATTTGTACCCACAGATTATTTGTGACAAAGGCAACATGAATATATTGGTTGTGCTCGTCTGGAAATATACATATAGCCAAGTTGTTTACCAAAAGAAAAACAAAAACAAAAACAAACAAACAAACAAAGTTTGACTCAAAACATAGACTCTAAACATTAATACAAAAAAAAAATTATTGTACATGACTCATTTGCCATCTACTTATTGGAGGTTGGAGATTTGGAGTCCCAAGACTTCAAACATGGTAAGAGCCAACTTAAAAAAAAAAAAAAAAAAAGAGGCTAGGTTGTTTACTAAAAAGAGAAACATAATTAGCTAAGTCATTTATTTAATTACTAAAAAAAAAAAATTGGCTGGTGAGGCATCTACTTAAGCACACATTAAATGGTGAGTCACCTGCCTATTATATTATTAATATTATTTTTTTGTTTAGAGTACAATTAAAATAGCAGTGTAATAATACACAATCAGCATACATTTCCAATTACATTAGTTGGTGTATTTAAATGAAGAGTATCAATTTAAACTCCGAATGTTTTCATTTTAAACACTAATTAGTATTATATAAGGAAAAATTAACGGATACTTTAATGGTATTGGTTTAATTAAAAAATATTTTAAGAAATTTTTTATTAGAGAATAAAAAGTAAATTTTTTTTTAATCTGGTTAACAAGTGCCGTAATGACATTTGTTAATACACCAATTTTAAAAAAATTTAATACAATTTTCATGGAAAATATAAAAAGTTGTCCAGAAAATCAATCACTTTTTTTTCGTAAAAATATTTCCTAAATCAATGCTCTTAAGAGCATTCGTTAACTTTTTTTTTTTTTTTATAGGATTTTATATTTCTCATAAAATGATATCAAAATTTTCTTAAAATAGTTTATTTACAAATGTCATATTTCGTTCCGCTCGTTTCGATGGAAAGTTTTTGTGTTAAAATAGTTTTATGTATTTTCCAGTATTTGGTAGCATCACAAAAAATGGGTCAAAGAAAAATTATTTTCAATCAACAGAAATGGTATATGTGGCTTAATTTTAGAGATTGTTTTCAACTTTTTTTTTTTTTTTGAAAACAACTCTATCTCACAACAACCTAAATAGGGAAAGTTAAGAGATTTTTTTCAACTCATTTAAGGTTGTTAACAAGTATAGGAAAATGAGATAGTTTTATAGAAAATACTTTTTGACTTTTTTCGATGGAAAACTTTGTGTTAAGATAGTTTTCTGTATTTTCCAGTGTTTGGTAGCATCATAAACAATGGGTCAAAGAAAACTATCTTCGGTCAACAGAAAATGTATGTATGACTTATTTTTAGAGATTGTTTTCCTTTTTTTTTTTTTTTTTTTTTTTGTGAAAACAACTCTATCTCACAGCAACCCAAATAAGAAAAGTTAGAAGATTTTTTTCAACTCATTTAAGGTTGCTATCAAATATAGAAAAATTAGATTGTTTTATAGAAAATACTTTTTGAAAATTCAGTCATTTTCTAGAAAATATTACCGCCAAAACAAATAGAGCTTAAATAATATATATATTTTTATACAATATATAAATTCTACTTTATAATAATTTAAATGTATATGTGTATGAAACTCCCTTCTCGAGACTTGAATCTTGCCCTTTGTCCCCCACCGCCCACAATAATTTTGTAATTGTGGAGTGGCCATCACGCCAAAAGTGCGTAGTGGTCAAAGTGTAAATAATATTAGTTATTTATAGTTATAATCTAGAGATCATTATTACAAGCTTTATTTATTTATTAGTAATTAGTAAGATTGGGGTACTAACATTTTTAAGGGGATCAAAAATATGGTGCAAATTCCTGGACATGAGACCGAGCTAGGGAGTAATTCTTAGGTATTTCTTAAGTATGGAAAATGGTTCTTCATCTTCTCACATTCATAATGAGGTCCACACATTAAATTTATGGTGGAGTTTACCATGAATATGATAAGAAGTAACACCATTTTTTCATACTCCGAAAATACCTAAGAATTTTCTCAAGTTGGGCCATATATGAGTTCCTTTAATTTATGGGTTATGCTATCGAGTGTTCTTAGGGTATTGGTTAACAATTCATTTTAGGAAAATTTTGTCACCACTTTTATAAAAAATGAAAAAAATTATCAAAATATTAATTATTTTTTTTCTATAATTTTTTTTTAAAAATAAATTATTAAGAGTGTTCGTTAGATTTTTTTTAATTTATTTATTACAAGGCCAACTCGGTTATTGAAAATCTAAACCCAAGCTTCCATAGTAAACCACTGAGAGTTATAATAGATTGAACTTAGCAACCCAATGCAACAGGAGGAATGGAGAGGTTCACACGGCTATGGTACCTTCCCGAAAAAGAGAATCACAGCGTGCATATGATTTTGACAGCAAACAAAGATCGAGGCCTTGAGTGAGTACTGTGACATCAACAGTCAATAATTCCGACACTCACGTGGGTCCCTGTTTTAGGTCTCTGATTCTAACGCCGTTAGCCTATCTCCCATGCATGCTGACGTTTTTTTTTTTAAATAAATTATTTTAGGAACAGCCACTGCCGAACTGGGTTCGTCAAATGTCAACTCCTTCCGGGAATAAAGTATGAGCAAAAATCTTACCCTAATCATTATTTAATTACTAGCTCCCTTATTTTTATTTTAAAGTTAGGCAGAGTAAAGCCACTTTAACTTGTTTTTCTATGCACTTTACTTGGTTTTCTTCTAGAGGAAGGTCAAAAATTTCTGGATAGAACGACTTTGATTTTGTTCCTTTGGAGGATGTGCTGATAGAAGAAGAAGCCTACTACAAAGCTAGGTTTACTGCTGTTTCACCAATTTATTTTATTGCTTTTATGCTTTGGAAGACAACACTCAACCCCTTAAAAAAGACTCACGGGAAGGAACGAGTTTTTATGTAAATTGAAATTGGCCAAACAACTGGTCTTTCACTCTTTCTCCATATTTTTCATTTTCGGGCTCATAACTGTCCTGTCTGTCCATATAATAAACTTGAATTTTCATTCAAAAGTGCACGTATTAAGAAAAATTTGTGCTTGCATTTTATTATATTTAGGACATTAAGTACATCTCAACACAAGGACCGAAAACTCGTTAGTGTATTTTGAGTTTCCAAATAAGTTCCATGGTTGATGTCATGGGACATGGGCCATGATTATCGTTTAATTGTGGGCGATCTGTGAGAGCATGCATATCATTTGTTTGCAAGTTATGTCAGTTGCTTTGGGGATTAAACTCACGTGCTTTGGGAGTTGAGGTTCGCCTCATCAAAGTGAGTTCGTTCATCAATGGTGACTATGAATGAAAATACTTGACGATTCCTTGATCTCTAATCAACCATCTTTTTTAGGAGGGAGGAAAAAATAAACCCAATTGTGTTTTCCCTTTAAGTTTTAAGATAATTGTTTGGCTAGCTAAGTGTTCATGGTATCAACAATGCTACTTTATCACCATTGGATTATGGCTCTCTACAAACGAATATAAGAAACCTTAAAAAATGATATATATAATCTTTAAGTGTTCATGATATATACAATTAGTCAATAATAAGATTGTGAATCTCTAGAAATGAATATAAGAAAACTTAAACTAATAGAAATTATAAAAGAATACTTACTTTAGTGTCATTCTGTTCTATGCTATCAACAATGTTTTTGAAGAATTAGATACCCATTGGAGAGTACTGTTTAGAGACTGTTATATGAAGTTTCTATGCATGATTGTGATCTTCTTATTTTCTTTCTAAAATGGCCAAAAGTAAGAAGAAATTTAAAATAAAGAAACATGAGTTATCATGTAACATGATAGAACGCATAATTTAATTTAACACAAATATTGTCTTTACTTAACCCTATCGCATTTTAATATGACAATAATACAATATCAAAATACTGTAGAGTTATATTATGACAATGTAACTATCATCTGTTACGAGGGAGAGAGAGAGGTAACCAAATATGGACTACATTCTAAAATAAAAAAATAAAATTCAGTAGGTATGAAGTATATATCTTATTTTGGATTGTTATAGAAGTGTAAAATTATAATTTAGAAACAAAAAAATAGTGTAGAATTGTACTATAAGATTAAAATTATGGAGCCTTCTCCATTTGGGGCTTTTAAGCAATTGTTTAAATGACCAAAATTAAGAGTCCATCCTGAAAATTGGATTAACTCTTTTCTTCTAAAATAATTTGCATAATGATCCTCATAAAGGTAAACGTTCAACCTCAGCTAGTGATTTGTTTGATTCATCAAAATCCACAAAATACAAGTGATTTATTTCCTCTTGTAGTTCAATTATATGTTTAAGATTTTGGATGTTGAAAATGAAATGGCTACCAATTAGATGTAGATTCGTAATCTCATGACTCATTTAAGATTGCGTGTGCTAACGTAAGTTATAGAAAACTAATTAATGTATGAATGTATAAGAATCAAGGTTCATCTTTATATTCCCTCAAAAAAAAAAAAAAAATTTAAGATTCATCTTTATATGTATAATTTTTTATACTTTATTATATTGAAAAGTTGTGATTGGAATAATATCACTTTTACAAAAATTTATTATTTTTCACATATTTATTATACTTCATATATGATTGATAAAAAATTTGTAAAAAAAAAAAATTATGAAGATTTTGTGTCACAAAATTTATTTGGCATTTATTTCCCAATGTGGTGCTAACATTCCACTTGTGATGCCCAAGTTATCAAACATTACGTGGACCTACCACCACGTCGTTTAGTCAAAACATGTTGACTAAGGAAAAAAAAAAAAAATCTCCTAACCTTAAAATAATAATAATAATAATCTTATAAGAAATATAAACAGTTTGAATTTAAATATTTATTTTTAATAAGATTATCCAAAAGTTACTCAACATTTACTGCATGGGCGCAAGGGTTCATGAGAAAATATTTTCGTTAATGTTTAGCGGAAGCTTTTATAAGATTTTGATGTCTTATATATTGAAATCGAAATTCAAAGAAGATGGGCCACTTAAAAAGTTTTAAAAAAACGTACTCATGGTTTATTTTAATGATACCATATTTTTTATTAAAAAAAAATACAAATTAAGAGAAATTACGTAATTGATAGTCTTGAATATAGAATGACATATAGGCTTTGACGTAAAATATGTTAGAAAGTGTTCAAATGAAAGTAGTGCCTCTCTATAGTCTATAGTCTATAGTCTATGATCTATAGCACTCCTTCTATAATGAATGATGGCATCACACTCTATAGCCTCATGCGCATCCACGTGAACGGTTTCCAAACTTCGTATCTCACTCCGGTTAACGGTATGGCATACATTAACAAATCTATTTTTAAAAGAAATTTATTGGGAATTAAAAAAGTTGTCAAAATTTTTTCAATTTTTGATAAAATTTTTTCCAAAAATAATATACTATTGTGTGTTCTTAGAGCACACGTTAGTAAAATCTAATTTATCATAACTAATAAGTACCCCAAAAAAAAAAACCCATCTTGTAATATTTAATATCTATGTAAATTTCTTCACAAAAAGGAAACGATCATATGAGGGACACCCACATTATGTAGCTAAAAAAATTCTTGATGGAACTCAATTTGACTTAAATAAAAAGCATGATTGCTGTTGATATGGCATGAAGATGATTTTCCATGATTGAACTGAAGCAAGTTCCCATTATAATACAATGGGTAAGGCCCCATCTAATCAAAACTTCAAAGAGGCACACCCATATCACCCTAGGAGGACGTTAGGAAGCATGAATGATTGTCAATAATGGAGCAGTTTTAAAAGCGGGACCCAATAAGTGAACATTAAAAAATCATAAATCATTGTGATTGCGATTTCGATTGGTATATAACTATATATATGATTAGGACCCACCAACATCTGGGTGGCTTAATTGGTAACATACCGAGCTAATAAGTTTCAGGACTTAAGTTCTATCGCAAACAGTCTAAAGAATATCTATAAAAAAAAAAAATCAGGACCCCACAATATTAGACCTTACGTTCATCGTTTTTTATTTAGATTCCCCATTTCCCATTTTCAGTTTTGAGTGATTGTTTATACAATATGCAAAAGTTTTAATATTGCCAAGAGATCATCATAGTACTTACTCAAAACAATGCATAATGATTGATTAAAGTTTATGCAATATACATAGTATTTTCCCTTGGTGATTATTTTAGTAGGCTTGGCAGAGACAGATGCATCTGCTTGTGGAAGAAAACCCTCATTTTTCATCATTATACGGCTATTAATTTATTGTTTTCTCTTCGGCTGTACCATTTATATGATTCAAAGGGGCTTGTTTCTCAAATATAAAAAAAAAAA
Source organism: Quercus tomentella (assembly GCA_028535165.1). Lineage (NCBI taxonomy): Eukaryota > Viridiplantae > Streptophyta > Magnoliopsida > Fagales > Fagaceae > Quercus > Quercus tomentella. The sequence continues at coordinate 36,238,502 of JAPQVY010000023.1, read as the reverse complement.
ACTATATAATATATAGTTTTTTATCATTACATTTATCTGACAAATGACCAATCCTTATACAGCTAACATGACCAACCCTACCACCCCTTTTTGACCATCAATGAGACAGCACCAGAAATTTTGGCACTTAGTATAGGTTGAGATGAAGAAAGTCAGAAACACCTGCTTGTTTATTTTGTTTTTGCAAAAACAAATTAGAGGGAGCTAGCCCTTGAGTGTGTTTGAAAAGTTTAAGATACATACCCTCACTGATTGACACCTGGGCTGACAGTAGATTAATCCCATCAATCAAGAAAGATGATCTATATTGTCAAGGGGAAAAACAAGAAAGAAAGAGAAGCAGATTTTTTTGGGTAGAAAGAGAAGCAGATTTGTTTGCCAAAGAAAGCAGCAAAAGTATATTATATTTGGAGTTTTTTAGGAGTCCAATTGAGCAAGTACAGGTTTGTTAATAGTGATGCTTTTTCTTAATGACTTTGATTTTGGAGTCTATATAGGTCCTAGGAGATGCCCACAGAGCACATGACAAAATTGGACACCCCATATGGGAGAGATCCGATCACAATGCAAACAACAAGATGAAGATTGTTGCAGCAATATTTGATAGTATTTAAGATTTCACATCCAATTGTATATATGCAACTATCTATTTGTCTCTTAACCACTCTAATTCAGTCACCATATGGGCACGTAGTGCCATCACATGATGATACTTGATGAACTTACACTTTTTTTCTTTTTATTAAAAAAAAAAAATACATGTATTGTAGTCATTATTTAATTGAGTTTTATATGGGATCCTAAATCTCTTAACCCATTAGATAATTAAGATTACTCAGATTTGGTGATGTAATCAGGATTAGAAAAAACTTGACATTCCTTTTTCTCCATTGACCATGAGGAGAATCATATTCCTAGACTTCAAGAACTCTAGGAAAGTCACTATTGTCCAAAGATCAATTTCAATATTAATTAATTCCCACTCAAAATTAAAAAAATTGAAAATTAATTAATAATAGTTAGTTGAATGAATGAAGATAATAACGTGATGATAAGAGGTTTGAGAAGATGGAGATCAACATTTTGTGATAGAATGGTTTGTTTAAACTAACATAAATTGGTGGGTGGCCTTACATGGTCACATGGGTGATGAGGCTAGCTTAAATAGAAAGGGAATTGGTTCCAAAGAGAATATCCTTATAAACAAGCTTAATTAAAACATTAATGGAGGAAGACATTAATGGGTTCGAAAATGAAATTTTTTCTTCCGAATGTTTGTTGAGTTGTTGCCATTATTGGGGCGATTCTCATGAACTGATAACTGCTAGCTAGTCTGCTACAAAACCCTAACGACCATATAATAATTTTTTTTTTGAAAGTCAATATAATAATATTTAATCATATTATAACTTACAATCTGACATGGATCTTTTACTTATATATAATTTTATTATTTATTTGTGTCAAAGAGAAGATTTCATTTAATGTACATAGAGGATGGATACGTATACAAATTGGGCTCAGATACCAGGTGTATTTAGGGTATTTGTTAATAATTTTATGAAAGTTTTAATATTATTTTTATGATAAATATATAAAATTGTAAATAAATAAATAAATTACTTTTTTTTCCCATAAAAAATTTCTAAAAATATTTTATAAGCCAATACTTTTAGACCATGTTTGGGATGTGTTGCAAGTTTCAGCCTATTTGAGTTTTTAGTTTCTTTTTTGGTATTATTTATGGGTCTCATTACACTTTTTGGTACTATTTATGGGTATTATTATGCTATTCAACTAGTTTTTAATTTTTTTTTTCTATAATACTTTTAGCAAAAAAAAAAAATAGTTTTAAATAAATAAACTGTTCCCAAACGGATCCTTAAAGTATCTATTAACTTTTTCAATACAAATCAACTTGACTGCTTTAGCCCTCAGTACTAAAAAACGGGTCTACAACAGCATTTTTTTATGCCGATCACTTATTTTTAAAATTGAGATCAAATCATCCATGCAATGCGTAATTGCTCTGGAGGACTTTTGTAAATAATCATTCTTTATTTAGTCGAGTAATGTTAATGTAGGCTTGCTCATACACAAGATCAAATTGATCTGACTAATTCAAAAAAAATGATGAAATTCTGCACACAACAATTGCATGCAACTGTTAGTGAAATATGATTTCACTGTGAGTTATAGCCTTATTGATAAAGTATCCAGTGTACTAGAGCACTGAACCGGATATAAAACCAACATGTGATTAATTTTGAACAAATGTAGTATATTTGAATGTCTAAGTGTGTCAATGCATTGAACATGAACCAAACTTCTCAATAAAAATTAGGTTGATGAAAAAGACGTTCATATATGGTTCTTGTTTTGAATCAGAATATGTGTCTATCATAGTGTGACAATGACTAGTGTCAATCTGTAATAAGAATTTTAGTTCAAATAATCTCACTATCATTATGATTTTTTTAATTTTCAATTGATATTATGAATGCTGCATTTCCCTAATTATTTTTTCTTCTTTGAGCGCGCTTCTTCAAAATATTTTTCTGGGAAAGGAAAAAATTCTAATTGTAAAGGCAAACTAAAAATTGCAGTAAAGAATGAGAAGTGAGATTAAATAATTTTGGTAGTCTAACATCTTTGTATTTTATTCAATATATGCGATAGGATCTGAAATTTTATAGGGTCTATTCTATAACGGTTATTTTTTACCATCATGCTTAAGGCACCAATGAATTTCTTTTTTAATTTAGCCGAAATTTGAATTTAGATCTCTAATTAAACAACCAAAGATTTTACTAGTTGAAGTAACCGAAACTCACAAAGTCCATTATTTTATACAAATGTCGACTTTGAATTATACGATGATACACTTGAAGCAATCATATTTTATACCAAAGTCTAGACACAACTTTTGTTTACAACTATTCACATGAACTGTTGTAATCAATTTATAAAAAAGCTGGTTTCAACAGTCAAAAAATCTTGTACCACAAATTTAGTCACAATTTTTGCTATAACTCTTCCACATGATAGGTTGTAAATGGTGAATTTATGTAAAAATATTAAGCTGTCAATTACAGTCTTTTACTTAAAAATGTTGTAGCTAAGTTTGTGGTACTAGAAGTCTAGAACAACTCTTCGATAATAAACCCAGTTAAAAGTACGTAACGTGGGCTCCAATCAAAAAACCATGTTAGCATAGCAGTTGTGAAAATTGTGGTGCTCTAGCATTACTAATATACATAGAGGGCGACCTGGGGGTTGGTTATTACCGCGTCCAAAAACTTCTGAAATTTACGGCCAATTCATAGTGTTATGTTATGCACTTCTAGATTTCATCCTCTGTGATTTTAAAATTAAAAGTAAAAAACCATGGTGATGATGAAATCTGGTGACACCTAAAATTAATAAATGAAGTGGCAATTTATATGTATAGCTCGGTACTAATGTATTTGAAATCTGAATTTGACCACCGCACATCTTTAGTGCAATAATCATTCTACAAGGATAAGTGCTTGTGTGGTGTGAGGGTAAGGGCCGGAGTTTAAGTTTCCAGGAAGGACCTCGTACATATACAATTAGATTAAGTTAGAGTAAAATTTATATCCTGTATAAAAAAAATTAAAAATTAAAAAAAAAATTCTGAATATGCTTTCAAAAAATTTAAAGCTTGCAGAGAATTTTTGGCCCACTAAATATTATGTTAGCCGGACCTGAAAGCAGCTCTGGCAATGATCGGACAGTGCAATAAATTGCAACCGTGCGGAGGATTGAATATTTATCATCATGAGTTGAAAATTCCCATTGAATTATGAAGGATTTTACTAATGTGTGTCCTTAGGGCACACATTAATTTCTATTTTTGGAAAAAAATTTCTCGAGAATTGAAAAAGTAATGACAGCTTTTTCAATTCCCAAGAAAATGTTTCCAAAAATAAAAAGTTTAATGTGTGCCCTAAGGGCACACATTAACCGGACCCAATTATGAAAGCCAGGTTTTTGCCTACGCACCCCAACTGGCTAAAGAATTTATAAACCCCTAGATAGGTCAACAATGTTGCTAGGTAGGTATAGAATAGAACAGTAAGGGATAAGATTGTGAGAACCAGTACTTGTTCTACATGTGATGTGATTGATTTTAAGTAAAGAAAAAATAAATGGAAGAAAAAGTAGGACTCTAATAATACCAATCTACTACTGGAGGTGGAGGGTAACATATATATATGTTAAAAAATTATCATGTTCTTCCCAACTTTATTTTGGATAAGAATATTTGAGCTAGAAATTGGATTAAGATGATAGAGACATTTAAAGTCTCTCTTTGAATGTCAATCTTTAAACTTAGATGTAGAAATAAGATAATTGTATTATTAGATTAACAGGTGGGATGATAGATATTTGTTCTTTAAAACTAACTCATTTATCATTATCATTGGTTTGCCCTCTATTTTTATTTATTTTTTTGCTAAGTCATTGATTTGCCTTCATTGTACTTATAATGTCAATTTCTGGCTCCACTACTGAAGGTACTTGGCAATTGAAAATTCAGAAGAAATGTTACATTTTTTGTTGTTACACGCAAATCTATATGTTTGATTTGTATAAAAAAGCAACTCGATCGGTTTATAATTGACCTCTGCAGCAAGCCAGCAAGTATCGTTGAACATTCTCATAGCTTTTAGCATACCTACCACATAATTTCACTTTTTTGACACTTTTTTCCCCCAATCTAAAAGGATTTCCTTTGTTGAAGTGCAATTTAGATATATTCCTCTCTTAACCTAAACACATGCTCAATTAGGTGATGAAAAAAACAGATAGTCACAGGTGCTTTATGGTTCGAAAAGATTTGAACAAATTGTATTCAAGGGGTCAACTCATGTTTCGCATGACATAAACCCATTAACCTAACCTGTGGGACAAAGCGGGGAAGGTTAGAACAGGTCATGTGGAATGTTTTTGAAGACTGATTAGGACATATTGCACAAAACAATTCATGATCCCATGTACATTGCCAGGTTTGGAAAACTATTCATTTGTGCTGAAAGCTTGGGTGAAGCTCATTGCAATTTCTCTGTCTAGCTAGCGAAGCCTAAATATACGAAAAGCCTTTCAAGACTCCAAAATCTAGTACCACTTGACAGACATGCAAAGTGCAAGATGCATTGTGCCTTCTAATTAATTAAGAGTTTGTTTCTATAGAATTAGTCTCATGATTCATTATTCATTAAACCTATTATGGAATAGAAGAAGTTGATGGTAATATTATAATGAGTAATGCTCATGACACTATTAAGAGGTTGTGATTAGAACAATATAACTTTCTATACTCACCCACCAATAACGTCATTTTATTATACATTAATCACAATATTTTATAATAATAATTGTAAAAAATCTATGAATATTTTTGTGTCATTAGTTTTATTGTTTTATAATTCATGATAAGATTAGGAATTTTGTGATTCATTGTGAGAAAAAAAACTTCATTAAACGGCCTACGTTTCATGAACTTCAAATCCATATTAACCACTCCAACTACATTCAAATCTATTAATTTATTGAGAAAAGAAGACCAAATTAAAAAGGTACGTAGTTGCGTATTAGAAGAGAGACGAGAGTTGGATTTCCACAAAGCAATGATTTGCCAATTACCAGACATTATTGTTTATTAGCTAAATTAAAAAAGGTCAAATCATTCAACAAGAATGCTCCCTCATTGGTTTTTCCAAAGGATGTTATCTATTTTCTGGTCACTGAACTTGTTGCAGTGATACTAGCTAGCTAGCTAGCTAGCTTTTGCAAAAGTTCTTCCACAGTTCCACTACTCTTGCTGACTTCTCATCCAGCAGCAAATGGGTGTTTTTATCTTAGCCATATCTACTGCCACTTGTGCAGAAGATTTTTACTTTTTGAGAAAGAGTTAAAGGAATGGGCAATTGGGCATAGATTTGGAGGCAGGTCATGGGTTTTGATCCCTGTGGATTTGATGCAGAGAAAAAATGTCACATTTGGCCGGGAAATTGCAGGCAGAAGAACAAGGACAAAGGCAAAACTCAAACAATATATTCTATGTATATAGACAGAAATTAATCTCCAAAATAACAGGCTAAGAACTGCAGTACGACCTTCCAAAAGCAACCCAACTAATGGTCCGTTTGGATTGAGGGAGAGGGAGGGAGCGTAGAGTAGAGTAGAATAGATTTAACACAAAATTAGCTTATTTTTAGCTAACTCTACTCTACTCTCCCTCCTTCCTCCCTCCATCTAAACATGCCTTAAGTGTTAGAACTTTTAGGTCCAAATTTGATTTTTACATTGATAAGTTGAGCTGTGCAGTAATTTTTCTCTCGATGATTGATAATTAGACCTTTTTTTACTAAATATCATCCATACAAATCACCCGTATCATAGATTAAACGTAGACACGATTAAAAAATATGAACACGTGAAATTATAGACATTATGTGTATGTAATGTATACTAACAAGTCTATAAAGATATTTTTCCTTCTATTAAGCATGCAATTACAATTCTCCATGACTTTAGTTCATACATATAATTCATTCAAACAGTCACCAAGTCTAAAAGCAAAAGCATATCCATGGTTTCACATATTAGAAGTCATATTGACAAGCATATAAGCGGGAAAGTTCATACTGAGTCCAAAAGTTTTATTAAGATTAATCATTCTAGTCAAGATAAATCTTGTAGAAATTGAAGGCTATATATTCTTTTAATCCGCACTAATTTCAAAGTAGTTGATCAAGCAAGCATTGTATCATAAAGATAAGAGACAAATGTCAACCTATAGGTGATATAAATTTCAAAAAGGCTAATTTTCTAATTTAACACCCCCATCCCCGTGAATAAAATAGAGAACAGAAAAACTAAAAGAAGGTTAATTATGGATGAGGTATCAATTTATCAATGATTAATTATTTGATGATTGAAGCCATATGATAACGATGTTGACATACAAATGAGTAAAACAAAGTTTAAAATCATTGCTCTCACCTGCTAAGATTGCACTTTAGATTATAAGGTTTACAATAATACTGCATGCGCAAGAATATTGACTAAAAGAAGAGGCCTTAACACACGCCATTACACAACCCTTTTGGGACCATAGACTTTAATGTTCAAACTTCAAAGTTGATTCTTACTCATTAAGAGTGGAAGCTGATTCGTTCTCGCAAGGAAACACATCTGTAAGGACACACAAGAAAAGCAAACTTGCATTAGAAAAGTTAGGTCGTTTGCCACAAATATGAGCAATAATCATTAATTAAGCGGAGTAACGTTACAGACACAACAGTTTTTACAATAAATTTTACGCTTACTGAGTTGATAGGTTATTATCGATTCTTATATGAGTCCACTACTGTTAACACTTTAGACAAATGTGAAATTTGTTGTCAATTTTATTTAGTTTTAGACTTAGGGTCATGCTAACGAATGTCCTTAGAGCATTAGTTAACAATCCATTTTAAGAAAAATTTTACACAATTTTTATTGAATATAAAAAAATCTATCAAAATATTAATTTTTTTTTTTCATAAAAACTATCTTTAAATAAATTATTAACCAATTCTCTAAAAACAACGGTTAGCATTTTGACTTATTATATTAAACCAGTAACATGATTCTTGATTGACGGTAAACAAAAGAAATGTCATTGTTTCAGCAATTCTAGGCAGAGAGTTACCTTGCTGTCAATGGTGTCCACATATATCCACTGCCTCACCAAACATGTCTTTCATAGATGGATAATAATTAATACTGATATGATATAAAATTGTCGAACATTGATATGATACATGTAATGATCGTTAATGGTCGAAATTCATGCACTGACAACTGACTTCCCCGAAAAAGGCGTAAAATATCTTTTGTTTTCAGAAAGCCTTTTTTCCCGTTGTTAATGTGATAATGTGAACCTTGCACGGTAGTAAATTTAAGTTATTCAATTTTCTATATAAATCCTTCTGAAAAAAAAAAAATTATCTATATAAATCAATTGTCAATGCCAAATAACTATTTGAAAATATTTTTTGATTTTAGAAGATGTTTCTCCAATAAGTTGAGCAAACTATATCTCCAAAAAGACCCATCATGGGAGGCCCATAGGCCCATTATCACCCCGAATAGAGAAGAGCCCTGGGCCCATAATTTTATTTTAAGTGAAACTCTATTACCAACATTTATAAAAAAAAAATTAGATACTAAATAGTATAAAACTCAATTATCAAAAGTTTTATCAAAAGTTTCAAGAGATTGGGAGGGGTTTTTTTATTTATTTAAAACTATTTTATAATCTAATATAATATTTGGTTTTTAATAAAAAATTTCTTCGATAAAATATGCATTTTTCATCTAACTTGCAGTAATTTTTCTTCTTATATTTTTACTATTTATTTTATTATTCAATTTAATTATATTATCAAAACATTCCCTTTAATTTTACATATAATTCTTGATTAAATGATGCATTGCAAGGGTATAGTACAAGATAATAAATGTCGTGTTATACATGTTATGGTTGTGTTAAGTGACTCAATGCAAGTATTCCATGTGCTATGACGTGCTTTCATCATGTAGCAAACTATATGTACATTGAAATTATTAATATAGTTTGTTTAAAGTGAAACTTTTTTATACTGAGTTTCAAGATGTATAGGAAAATTATTTTGATTAACCAAATGTGTAATGTATATAAATTTAAGATAAGTTTCACTATTTAATTTAATTTAATAATTCATTATATTTGCTTTTATTTTAACAATAAAATTTGTATATTGTGTTTGGTTTGATTAGGAATCTACTAAGATTTCAAGGATATGAGATTCCTATATTTGATTTATTTTTAAGAATCTTATAATAAATATTTATTATTTTGAAATATCCTTTTATTTATAAACACAATATCAAGTCACTATGTTAGTATCTTCCTACAAATAAATAATGAGAATATAAACTATAAGATAGTTCAAAGGGAAGAGAAAAAAAAAACAAAAAAACAAAATCGGAAAACATTCCAACTTGCACTTCTTCAATTACTTTTCTAAATAAATTGTAAAGGGGCAAATCTGAAATTTCAAAAATAGATTTAAAAACTTTTGGTGGGGCCACAAGGGTAATTCCACCCCTTTGAACAAGAAATTATTTAGGCCTCAAAAGTTTTTTATTTTTTATTTTTTGAATCTAACTCAATTAATGTGCACAAATGACATTTTATTATTGGAATGGAGGACCACTAGGTATTGCTGATGTGGTCCTCTATGAGAACTGAATAATTTCTCCCTTCCAACCCCTAACTCTGCCATTGTAGGGAAACTCAAACTTCACATCCCTATATCATTCAAGCTTTTTGGCTTTTGGTGAATCCTTCAAAATATTATATTAATATTCCAATAGTAGCATGTCATAACATTAAGCGAACTAGAAATTATTGATATTTTTTTTAACCATTCACTTGTGAATAAGATCCATATACTAGCCAAAATTTAGTATAAATCTTTCCCATAGGCCAATAATCAATAATCACGAACTTATTGGGAAAGAAAAAGAAAAATAAAGTACACTTTTGAACTTTAATGCTGGGGATATTTTCAATTTCACTCTTATGGCCTGTTTGGAAGTTTAAAAAGAGAGGAGAGTAGAGGGGAGGAGAGTAGTGGGGAGTAGAGTAGAGGGAAATAGTTATCCACTATCTTTTTTGGATGTTTTTAAAATTAAGTAAGAGGGAGGGGAGTAATTAGTTTTATAATTTTGTTAATATAGTAAGGGCAAATTTAGTAATTCATTTTGTCAAGTATTTTAATCCTCCACTCTCCCTTCAAATCTTTCCAATTTGGAGGAATTAAAAATGAGGGGTTAGAAGTAATTCAGACTCCTCCAAATCCCTCTCCCTCCTTCCTTAAAAAACATCCAAACAAGGTAATTTAATTACTCTCCCTCCCTCTACTCTACTCCCCTCCTTTTTCCAACATCCAAACATAGCATTAAAGTTTCATTTTGATCTTTTAATGTTTGGTGTCATATTCAAAAAGGCCTTGTCCATCTCTATAAGTCGTCTCACTATTACATAGGTGTCATTAAGACACGTCACTCATTTAATGACAAAGACAAAATATGGGGTCACTATTACCGAATCCATGTAAAATCTCAAATTTCAGAGTGCACTAGGGAAGGTTAGTTGAGACTTGAGAGTGATCACAGATGTCTTAGCAAACTTCAGCTCCCTCTTCCATTTGTATCTTGTTAGTTTTGTTGGGTTTCAAGAGAGGCTAACTTAGCTGGCTCATGCACATTGTAAATGGGCCATGTCAAACTCTTTTGTGGGCCTGTTGCCAAGCCCAACACACAAACATAGAGGAATCTTTTTAACTCGATAGTTAAAATGGAGAGAGTGAATTGAACTGTCTCTATTGGAAACGGCTTGAAGCTGAGCTATAAAACTGTTGACATCGTTAAATTTTATTACTAACCATACAGTTAATTTTGTTTCCTGTAACCGTGGACGATTGGCTGGAATGTACTTCTGTACAATGTGGTACCAGCTCCTTTATCAAGGTCAATGGCTCACACTCACACACACTTGTGTCCCCCTCCCCCAAAAAATAAAAAACCAACTGCACTGCTACAAATAATTTTTAAATAGCAAGCAAAAACATCAATGATGCAGCTAAGGATCAGAGCACCACATGCTTAGCTCAGGCTATCTCCGACAACCATATCCAAAGGCCTGGCAGTATCTTACCAGTTCAAGTATACACTTAATTAAAGGCACAAATAGTAATATCCACACTTTGTCACAACCTCAACAACTGATTCCCTTTCTTCAATTATGAATTTGAGCAATGTGACATTTCAATTCAGCATAATCTATATATCATTTACTACTTGATTAAATAATATAACACATGCAACGCGTGTTAACTGTTAAGGTTAAATGTATGCTTTCAAAACATAAAATAACTTAAAATCAGAGGCAGAACAAAGCACTAGGTGCATATAAATACTTGAAAATGAAGTAAGGCTGACAGATAACTGGGAGGTCTTTTGCTCATACGCACACATACATAAACATTAAAAGTTCACCAGACAATGCACTTTTTACAAACTAAGGATCCTGTATATGAACAGGAACTTGCCTACAAGTACACTCCCACATTTATAAGGTTTTAGGAGTCCTACAAATACAATAAAAGTAGAAACAGACCTTACCAGAACATTTAACTCCATGGCAATGAAAAACGTAAACATAGTAACATGATAAAAGTAGCCACACGTAATTTCCTATCCAGTCCAAGCACCCTAGCACTCCTCACCCTTCAACTAAAATCTGGCTAATGTGCTTTCAGCCTCGTCATATTTTCCGTTAGGCTGCTGGAAGGATAGCGTTAATCATGTGCAGAGATGAACTAGTTCCTGTTCCTGCACTTCTCCACAGCCCTTGGAGCTGTTCACAAAACCGAAAAAGTTCTCCATGAGAATTGAACATGACACATCTAAAAGCATATGATACAAGTTATGAACATGCAAATGCACAAAGTATCCACATACATATCCTATTTATACAGACGACAAGCATTAAGAGCCATGATCACCAGCGTGACACTTGCATAACTTTGCATAAGACCCAAATTTTGTTAGGCTCACTGTTCGGTTTCATGTCATTCATATACCTACTGTGCTTTGCCAATCAAGCTGAATGAATTTACAAGCTACTCTTTATTTTGAAGATTGAATTTTTGTTTAGTTTGAGATACTAAAAAATTCTAGAAAGGATGGCAACAGGCATTCCATTGACAAAAATTGTAAGGCGTAACATAGCTAGACCCTCTTTTTAAATAAGTCAGTTGTGGCCCCAATGAGAAGGGGAAGGGACATTCAAACTACTGCCTACTCTGTGTATTGCAATAAAATTACTATAAATCATTCATGTTTAATGCATTAACCATTAACTGTTTCAAATATTAAATTAATTGTTTGAGATGTTGAAAAGGAAGGAATTAGTTCTAAAGCTAAATAGATGTAATGTTGTATGGTTGACATAATTATGATATCTTTTAGTTAATACTGACTCTGGTTTGGAGTTACAATTTTTTTATTCATCATTTGGTTTTAAATGGTTTAATTAAAAGCAGCAGTGTTTCTAATAATGCACTAGCTCTTGCAGCCTGACGTGGGTGAAACATTAGAGATGGTTATATGGAAATATAATTTATGCACCTAGTCCAATGGCATCAGAGCTCTTCATGATTCTCATCCTTTTGCATGTCTCAATAAACATCCTGCAAAACATAAAAAATTGATTAGATTCCAATCTAGCAGACAATTACTCCAGTAATTCATAATTTACAAAATAAAGTGACTAAATTTTACATTAGCTAACTACTCTGGTAATAAATAAAATAATACGTCAAACTTCATATAAACTGAGTCTCTGAGGCATATGGCTGTTAATTAGAGATGGCACCAATCAAGAGCATCATATATACTCCTCTAGTAAATAGAAAGTTCAAATTATGACAAACCGACCAAATGACTGCATTTCAGAAATCTGTAATAGGACTATAGTATGTACCCAATAGAACATGGAAGATCAATAACAATAAAACTGGGGGGGGGGGGGTGTGGAACCAAGAAACCAATCATACAAATCATCAGCTCTCCCATATCCAAGACAAACATCAACAGCAAGTCAGGTCATTGTTTAAAAGTTAAAATAAATGGGGAGCTGTCTTTGATTATTTAAGTTGAAAATCGAAGAGGAATAGTGCAAATCACATCTTTGTGTCCAAAGCAATGTTATAATATGCAAATCATCAGCTCTCATCATTCCATAATTCTCCCATTAGAAAACAATGACATGGGAGTTAATTTTTCTATGTCATGCTCACAACTAGCAAACATTATTAGTCATGGTTAAAACATTATAACATCATGATTCACCTCCATCAATCACAGGTTCGTAGGTTTTACTGAAATATTCTTCAAGTTCAAACCATTGGGAATAATTTTTTTTTTTAAAAAAGTCCAAGACCAAAGTTCAGAAATATGAGCTCTTTGATAAAGCTTCTTTCTTCGAATACAGTACATATAATGCATACTTTTTAACTCACATTATCCACATAGATCACCACTTCTTTGGCTTCTTAGTATGTCTCAACCAATTCTCAATTCTCAACTCATTACCATCTACCCAACATGTCCATAGAATAATATCAAAACCCCAACAGATATGAATTTTAACCAAAAAAAGAGTTTATTATGGAACTGATGAAATTCAATTAGAGAAGTAAACAGTAAAAGTGGACCAGAGCTTACTCCCAGGGGACATCACCCACGAGCATCCAGTCGCCATCTTTATCTTCATATGTAAGAACATATTCTGAGCCATGAAGCAGATCCTTCAGCTTGCTCTCACTCAGCATCTCCCTGCCCAGAGTTCCATGAGATCCATATTGACCTGACATCATATCAGAACAGCAGTAACTTGATCCATGCAAACCAGGACATGTAGCTTTAAAGTGCAAAATATACTCTCCTGATAAGTTACATTATACGTTACCTGACCAAGATCTTTTTGTATTAGATTGAAACTTTAGAGTGACTCACCAATGGTAAAGCAGCTGAACATCTTCTCGAGGGCAGACGAGAGTTCCTGGTACTTAGAGTAATTCTTTAAGTCCACTTTCCTCAAATAAGGAGCACCATCCATGCTGACCTTGACAAAGATAGCACCAGGCACTGCTTTTCCTTCTACTTCATCATTGTTCTTTGAAGTAGAAGCCAATGAGTTCTTCCTAAATGATCTGATAGGTGGCCAACCCACAACCTGCGCCCTGCCACACAAGGGATGTCAGAAACAATTTGCATGGTTAAGCCCAAACATATCACCACAGCCCAGTTTGCACTCACTTGGTAGCAGGTGCACTGCTATTACCATTTGCAGAGCCATTATGATTTGGTCTGGGTTCATTAGCAGCACGAGGCCTTTCTTGTACTATCTTTGATGGTGCTACCTCTTTTGCATTAGTTGGTTGAGTCCCAAGGTTCTCGAGCACAGAACCAGTTTTTAGTCCCAAGTTCGAAGAAGGCCTGGGGGACAGCATCGGAGCTACCTCCGACTTAGCAAGATATTTTTCCTGCACCAAACACAGCTTTGTATTTAGTACTAGATCGAACAGTAAACAAAATCCAAATCCTTTCAATAAAAGCAGTGATTTTGACCTTTGTGAATCCATCCATAGCATCTGAGAACCCTCTTTTGCTGCCCGAACCAACAGCCTTCTGTGAAGAAGGGTACTGACCATCATTCAAAGGATGCAGAGGGAAGAGGGGCTTTTCATCGAGTTGAGCTGAGCTTAGCAAGCGGCGTTCTGGATCTCTTTCAGGAGACTGGCATCCAGGAAGCCCAAGTCTCAGCTCTGTAGCTTTCAGATTCAGACTACTTTTATTCTCATCAGATACCATGGATACTCCTGAGCTGTCCACTGATGAACAATCAGATAATCCCATGTAGTTACGCTCTTTCAATTCAGAACTGTTACGGCATAAGCTATCAATGGAGGCAGGGGAAGCCAATAAAGTCACATTGCTCTGATCCTCCTCCTCCCCAACACCGAGCAGCGGTGGAGACATTAAAATTCACACTCAAAATTTCCAATTTTTTCTAACCTGCCAAAATTTACAAAACCGCAAAACAGCCAAATCCTTTTTAAAACTACCCTTTAACATTTCATCAAAAACCATGAAAAGTCAATAGATAAAGATGAAAATAGAAAGACATGGAAAAAGAAACAGCATGCCACTTTTATTGAGCAAAAATACATTCCCACCACCCCCCCCCCCCCCCCCAACACATACACACATATATATATAATTTCCATTATCTAATTAAGCATCCTTGAATCACAAACCACAGTCTCTTTCTTACCTAAAATCCATGGCAACACCGCAAACATGGGTAACAATAGTAAATCAAAGTTGAGCATGTATTTGAGAATCCCTAATAAATATACCAACCCTTTTGGCACAGGAGCTGAATAATATCAAAGAATAAACCATATCCAAAAGCAAAAAAAAAAAATCATAGACAGTTTATTGAACCACAACTAATATTTTCTCAGAAGCAAAAGGCCACTTGAACTAATTATAGCTTTGCATGAAAAATCAAAAATAAAAAACAAAACAAAACACAAAGCGAGATGGAAACAAAAAATAGAGCAAGAAATTTAAGCATATACTTACCTTTTAAAGCAGTGGGAAGAAAAAAAATTTCCCAGTATATGGGACTTGAAAAAAAAGGGAAACAAAAAAAAAAACTCGACTAAACACAGAGTTCAAATGTAATATTCAGTGTACGGAGAGACCAAAGTAGAAGCATCAACAACAAAAACAACAACAAAAGATATGACCTCAAACTTTGTAACTACTACTTTTAATTTATTCCTTCAATTTCTCAGAAGCACCAAAAAAAAAAAAAAACGAAAGCTAAAAATGAAACAACAAAAGTACAGTCACTAGAAAAATGAAGATACAACCAAAACTGGAAAAAAAGAGAGTCAAATCACGAGGTTTTAACTCATGGAGTTGAAAGAGAAAAAATCTTGGAAGAATATGAAGAAGTTGAAGTGATATACCTGAAGAAAGTAGTGTGGATCAGTGGCTGACGAAAAATATCGATTTTCACGGTTTGGTTTAGCAGAGAGAAGAAGAAGCTATGAGAGAGAATGAACTAAGGACCCTCCATTTGGCACAAAGTAACAAAAGCTCATTTGCTGTCCGATGTGAAACTCTATGCATTAAAATAAACACTTCTGAACAAAACAATGCCCCCAAAAAAAAGTTTCTAAAAAAAAAAGTATTTAAAAAATATATATATATATTGTTTTTTTTTTAATTTAACTAAATATTATTCTGTCTCCTTTTGTATAAATAATATAATCCGCCGAACAACTTGATGGAACGCATATCAAGGGCTGAGTTTTGTTTCAGATGGTTGAAGGCAGGCCATTGATTATCTTTCAGGTCAGGTAAAAAGTTAGGTTTTTACTTCAGAGTGGAAATTTCTAACTGAGAAAGTTATAGTCTAGTTTAGATAAAAGTTTGTTTGGGGTGTAACAAAAAGTTGAGAATATTTGAGTTTTTTTTTAATATTATTTATGAATTTTACTTTATTTTTTTGGTACTAATTAGCTAGTTTTTTAGAATCTTTTGGGTTAATATTGTAAAATCTAAAATTAATTTGCGTTATAGGAACTGTTGGAAGTTATTTGGCAGATTAAGGAGAGAGACTGAATTTCGGCATCACCATTGCCGAAATTCAACCAAAAAGTAGGAGAGAGAAGAATCAAATGGAGGAAAGAGAAAATGTTGAATTTCGGCAACGTGGATGCCGAAATTCCACTGCCCCTATTCAGCCAATTTCGGCATCACCATTATGAGTAAAAAAAAGTTTCATGTCCACAATATTTTCACAATAAATCACATGCAATTAGTTATTATTAGTTCAAAAAAATTTGTGACAACTAATTGTGGAAATGGCATTGCCGAAATAGGGAAAAAAAAATTTGTGGCAAACTAATTGTGACAATACCATTTCCGAAATAGGGAGAAAAATAAAAGTGACAAACTAATTAAGGTAATTGCATTACCGAAATAGGGAGAAAAAAAAAATTTGTTACAACCAATTTGTGGCAATACTATTGCTGAAATAAGGGAATAAAAAAAAAAAATTAAGCAATTGTGGCAATGGGATTGCCGAAATAGGTAGGGAAACTTCCCTATTTCGGTAATGCCATTGCCGAAAATGTGAGGGAAAAAAAAAAATTATGACGCATTGCCGAAAATGTGAGAAAAAAAAAAAAAAAAAAAGAGAAGGATTGTGGCAATGGAATTGCCGAAATAGGGGAAAAAATTTGTTTCCCTATTTCGGCAATTACATTGACGAAAATGTGATAAACAAAAAAAAAGATAAGAATTACGGCAATAGCAGCAATCCTTTTTTTTTTTTTTTTTTTTTTTTTTTTTTTTTTTCACATTTTCGGCAATAGCAAGTAATCGTTTTCTCTCTTCTTTTTTTTTTTTCTTCACATTTTCGGCAATCCCATTGCCACAATTTTTTTTCCCTCACATTTTCGACAATTCCATTGTCACAATTGCTAAATTTTTTTTTATTCCCCTATTTCGGCAATGGTATCGCCACAATTAGGTTGTCACAATTTTTTTTTCTCCCTATTTCGGCAATGCAATTGCCTCAATTAGTTTGTCACTTTTATTTTTCTCCCTATTTCGGCAATGGTATTGCCACAATTAGTTTGCCACAAATTTTTTTTTCCTATTTCGGCAATACCATTGCCACAATTAGTTGTCACAAATTTTTTTAACTAATAATAACTAATTACATGTAATTTATTGTGAAAATATTGTGGACATGAAACCTTTTTTTTTTACTCTTCCAGAGATTTCGGAACCATTTTTTTTTTCTTCCCCATTTTCGATAATGCCATTGCCACAATTGCTAAAAAAAAATTTTATTCCCCTATTTCAGCAATGGCATTGCCGCCATTGCCTCTCTTTTTTTTAAGAGCACTCCACACTCGGACACACAGCACTCAGCAGCAAAATTGGGTAGTGGAATTTCGGCATCCACATTGCCGAAATCCCACATTTTCTCTTTCATCCTTTTGCTTCTTCTCTCTCCTACTTTTTGGCTGAATTTCGGCAATGGTGATGCCGAAATTCAGTCTCTCTCCTCAAATTCCCAATTAACTTCCAACAGTTCCTATAACGCAAATTAACTTTATATTTTGCAATATTAACCCAAAAGACTCAGTTTTTTACTTTTTTTTTTTTTTTTTTCTTATAGTCAAAACTTAGGAGAAGTATCTTAGGTGCTATTCCTTAAATTCTCCTCTTAAAGATTCAACCATGTGACTACTTAATTTAAAAATACACTTTCATCCCATAAGAAAAAATTCACATAGGCAAAATTTTAAGATAGGAACTTAAGGAACAGCATCTAAATACTGTACCTAAGTCTTGCCATTTTTCTACACTTTCAGTTTTCAGTTTCAGCTAAATAAGTTGTTCCCAAATTGATTATAAATTTGATATTTGTTGATGTGTCAGATTATTAGTAGCTGATAAAAAAAAGTGATGTACATGGTAAATTTAATTGAGAATTAGTAAAAATTTGTCATTTCAACTTATCAACTATTTTTAAAAAGTTGTCAACGTTGTTTTTTTTTTTTTTAAGATTAAACATTTGGTGTGTGTTAAGTGCTTGATAATATTTTAAAAGTTTGAGAAATATTCTTTTTCAGCGAACCATATAACTAATTCATAGACTCCATTAGGCAGCTCACTAAAAGTATTCTGGGTTGTATTTATTTTGCTAAGGATAGTAGAACTAGTGGGTAAATTTGTTTTTTGTGAAGGAGATGCACTAAATGTTGTTCAAGAATTACAAATCACATCGACTTCCCCACAATGGGTCATTGAAAATAGTACTATTACTACTAGAAGTCTAGAACTATAATTGTTTTAGATTCTTTTGTTGAATGGTCATGTTAATCACATGCTATTTAGATAAAGCTAATTTTGTTGCCCATTGTATTGTGTAACTTTGAAGGAAAAATCCTCATACATTCCATCCCTTATTTTTCCCTAAGGATTCATGATTGGGATGATTTTGTTCCCTGCTTTTGTACTTTCTCTTGTAGGTTCCTTTTCTTTTAATGATAAGTCTTATTCACCGAAAATAAATGAATATATATATATATATATATATTAAAGGATTGATATACTATAATTTTTGGTGTTTTACTAGAGTTAGGTTAATTTTTGTTACTATTTTCAATTGTAGAAAACTAGCCTTAAAATTTATAATTTGTTATTAGTATTCAATTAAGAAGTATTAGTCTATTTATTAGTTGAGACTACCCAAATTTAATATTAGTCATAAATTTGATGGAAAATGTCAATTAGGTGATATTCCACCTTCTCATAAACATAGCAGATTTTATAATGAATTTAATTAGTTAATTTTACTATAAAATGAGAGAAGAAAATACTATGTCGTTATACAGCTAAAATACCAAATAATTACTACACTTTTGATAACTTTCTATGTTGATTCATTGAATGTAATCTGTTTATCTGATTTGAACTTTTTTGAATAGTTGATTTTTATCTGATTTGAACTTTTTTGAATAGTTGATTTTAACTGTCGTGGTCTTCTAACTGTGCACCAGTACCATATCCCTTACTTTATAAGTCATCAATGTCAAAATTTGGCAGTTTGGTGACAAATTTGCATCATAGGACTAGTTTTGTTTTGTATTGTATTTTTGTTTTTTTGTTTTTTTTTTTTTTTTTTAATCAAATATTACTAGTCTTGTTGTTTAACGGTGGGCTGCTTGAAAAGTATTAAATATAGCTTGAAATATGGGTTATAAGGAATAGGACAAAACTTAAGAATAATAACTTATGTGCTATTCTTTAAAATTTTCTTTTAAAATTCAATTATATGACTTTTAACTAATGGAATGGACATGTATTTTTAGTTAAATAGTTATATGACTGAATTTTAAGAGAATTTAAAGAACAACCTTGTAATTTGGAGTAGAACTATTTTGGTCATTCGTTGGCTATAATTTGGATTGTCCAACATTTTTGTATTGTCCCCTCGTAAGTGTTTGATTATAAGATTAATAAATTTGAAGAGTGTGTCCTAAATTTGGAGAAAATTTCATCTATTAAGTTATTCTGCGATCACAATTATTTTCACACTCATTTTCATAACTATCATATATAACAAACTATAATTAATTGTTTGTCATTTTCACGTAAACTTACAATTTTTTCTAGTTATATATTTATATATTTTTGACTCTTCAGGGGATGTCATGTTTATGGTCACCCCTTTATTAATATAACTACATTATTTTATATTATTTTTATTTAACGGAATTCCTCTTTAGCAAAAAATAATTAAAAAAAAAATTGTAAATATATCATCCAAATTGTAGAAGAAAAATGGAGGAAAAAGAAAAGAAAAGAAAAGAAAAACCAAAGCCTCTTTGTGCAAAAATATGAATTTCAGTGCGTTGTAGGGAGGCTGGGTGCCTCTGTTGCCGACACTAGCACATACTCTCGTTTTATTTGATGGAATCCACTATTACCAGAATCCTGGTGGCAAACCTGTCTTTTCAGCCTTACATCTCATCAATCAAAAACCAGGACGTTGTCCAAAACTCAAAAACCATTCATGCCCCTCACTGTCGTTTTTCCAACTTATTAGTTCAAGATAAGCTAAAGATAAGAATCATACTTATGTCCTAATCTTTTTGGGCAGTGATTACTGTTTTGTCATAAATTGTGTAAGCACACGAAAAGACCATGTTACCCAAATTAACCACAGTTTGACTTTATTGACAATGCGCATTACAAATATAATCATGGTACTATTTCTCTTTCTCTCTCTCTTTCAAATTTTTCTTTCTTTTTTAAAAGGTTTTTTGTTCGACACTACAAAATAGTCTTTATTTTGTTAATTTTTTTTTTATAGCACTATAGGACAATGTCCAATAAATAAAAAGGGAGCAATGTGATTATGAGAAGCATAGAAAATAAGTTATTGTTCATCCAAATATATCAAATTCAACCACCCCACTCATTACACTAGTAGTATTATTTTACAGGGGAGATTCCCTCTTCATTGCCCCATGTTACATGCAAATTCCTATTCTATATTGCCATAAAATGCCCCCACATTCACATGTGCATGACTAAGATCGGATCCCACCAACTACTTGTACATGCCGTAGGGCATCAAAATTTGGGTCCACCAATTGCAAAGGAAGTCTAGAAGGGCAAGTATATGAAATAGGAATACATCAATAGATTTAGCCAAAAAATACATACACCAACACAATTTCCTAAAGCATTAGTATTGTATTCAATAATAAAACACTCAAAATACTATTTTAACACACCAAATGGGAAACAAATTAAAATAAAAAAAATAAAAACAATCAAGTGTGTTATTTGGGAAATAAATTGCAAATTTTTTTAGTAACAAATCACTGTAGCAATGCATCTTTCTTTTTTAATATTTTTTTTTTCTCTCTCGTTAGCAATGCTATCACAAAAATAGTAGTTGAAGGTTGTTTATATGGGCGGTGGGTCGAGGATGGCTTTGAGCAACGACAATGATGGTGGGTTGTGATCACAATGGCAGCGGTGGTTGGGTTGTGTTTTGGTTAAGGTTAGGTTGATTTGGGTTTCATTGTGTTGGTTATTGGTGGTGGTGGTTGGGTTGCGATTTCAATTTTGATTTGGTTGATATGAGTTTCGGTGATGGTTGCATTGGTTGTTAGTGGTAGTGGTGAGTTTTTTTAGGTTATCTTTAAAGTGTTATATGCTAAAATACTATATGTTATATATGGTGTATTATTAAATATTGTGCTAAAATGGTAAATTTTTTTTTTTTTTTAGTGTATTAAAATGATTTTATTTAATACATTGAATAATCCTTCATCTCCCTACTATGAGGGAGATGACATATACATCTGAAATACGAAATACCATCTTCTTGTGAAAGAAAAATTATATAATATTTCAGGTGTATATGATATCTCGCTCACAACCGTCCTAGTTGCTATGAGAAAAATGACATGTACACCTGAAATACAAAATACTATCTATTTGCTAAGGTTCTTCGAATTGAATTTGAAAGAAAGAATTGCACTATATGACCGAAAATATCGAAAAAAGAAAAGTGAAAAAAAGAAGGGTTTGGGTTGGAAAAACAAAAAGGAGGAGTAGGGAGGGGATAGAGTGCAAGTTACGTAGAGGAAGAGCATTAGTGGGTATATGAGGTTAAAGGGGGACAAAGAAAAACAGGGCCAAGCGATATGATTTGTTGGGGGACAAGAAAGCGGCTTTTTATTTTGGTTTGTCGGGTTCAGACTCTGACACCTAACCTCTTCACTACCTTCTTTTCCACGCGCACTTGATCGCGCATGAATTACCCTATTCAATCACATTTTGGTAGTTTATTGGGTCCGACTGTACTACACACAATTGGCAATGATTGTGTTAGATAAGGGTATGACGTGTGTGCACGCGCGATATTGTGGTTGTGGGTGTGATTTTGTTGAGATATTTTGCCTTTGCCAAGGGGATTTACTAACCATCATTAACTGTCACCACCTTCGCACGCTTTGCCCGATAAAACCATGCATGCATACATACATAGCATCACATGCATGCTTTGTTATGATTTGGCATCATCATCATCCCATTCCCATCTTCGCATACGTCATGAACACGCTATCACTTTTTTTTTTTTTAATTTCTTTTTTTGGGGTCAGACTCAAGTAGTCACTCAACTTAGACTTTTTTGACCAACGGGTGGCTTTTCAAACATTTTCGGCCATTTCTTAACTAGTTACCCTCCATCCAAAATGAAAGTGACCTTACATGAAGAAAAAAAAAAAAAAAAAAAAAAAGAAGAAGAAAGAAAAAAGAAAGAAAAAGAAAAGAAGAAAATGTGACTCTATCAACAATAAGAGTTTGTTTGGATACCATTTATTACTGAAAACTGAGAATATTATAACAAAATAATTTTTAAATGTATGAATAGTGCCGTGGAACCAATTTTAAAGAAAAATTTGCTGAAATCCGTATTTGCGGGTCCCATAAACAGTGCATGAAACCCACAGAAAAAACGCAGACGTGTATTTTTTTTTCATTTTCATCGCAATCCAAACCCAGCCTAAGTCTAACATTTCATTTGGAAGTAAGGCTGTAAATGAATTAAGCCGTTTATAAACATGTACAGTTAGGGCTTGAATCGATAAAAAGCTTGTTCATGTTTGTTTGTTTATAAATAAGTCAAACTTAAACTTTAGTTTTAGGCACATTTAATAAACAAGCCGAACCCAAATAATAAAAATTGTTCATGGACAAGCTCGTAAACATTAGGACTCAATACAAAATACATTGAGCCTAGACTTATTTATGAGTTTGCTAACAAGATTGATATAAGTTTTGACAAATAAACTCATATCTTTCTAAGAATTTAACTAATTAAGAGTTGAGACCATTCACCAAAACCAAATAAGCTAAATAATAAGCTTGATATAGGCTTGATAATATACTTGTATTGGATCTCAAGCTCAAAGTATGATATTGAGCTCAAGTTTGAGCTTGATATTGAGCTCAAGTCTGGCTTGATTAATAAATCGAGCCAAGCCAAGTCGAGTTCAAGCTTTTATACCTTATAACAAGCTCAAACTTGAACATTATTTGTAGGCTTGATTCAAGCTCAAGCCAAGCTTAAACATTCTTGTTTTATTGTCAAGCCGAGACATTCAATACTCGACAAAGTTTAGCTTGTTTACAACCATTTTTGAAAGTTCATAAACTAAGACAGTATAAAACATGTTTAATGTTGTCTAACATTTCGTTTGGGAATTCAAACTTCTATTCTAGCTGATTTGTGCAAATTAGGTATTCAAGTAATAACCTACCACATATGTATTTTGAATCATATATCTATTCGCTCCCATCATTTATCTATAAAAAATAGTGAAAATTACAATAGTAGTCTATGTTATATATATAGGTATATACAAGGATAGGTTGTAATAATAATGTTATTTAAGTTTGGAAAATATTGTTTCATAAAGTTGTTAAAGTGAAAATTCAAGTTCTGAAATTTTATAAGTGAAAATTCAAAGTTAAGCATTTTCGATCGGTTGAAACTTTGGCTCAATCGATCGAAATGGTAAGAAAATAATCCTGGAGTTTCTGGATGTCTTGATCGCTACTCGATTATTGTTCGACCAATTGAAAAGAGCACTCGATCGATCGAAATGAATTTTCGACAAATCGAAAGTCGAAAATCAGGATTTTTCTGCAGAATTTTCTGGTTACTGTTCAGTGTGTTTAAAGAGGTTTCAAGCCTTGTGAACGGTTTTATGAAACATTTTAACTCTCTATATGTGCCTTTTGATGAAATATAACACTATGGGTATAAATAAAGGCTTATGTTCACTTGATGAAATATAACTCCACAAAATAGTAAGTTAGAGAGAAACACAAGAAATCTTGTGGTTGTTCTCCGGAATTGCTATCTGTAGAACCCAACATCTTAGTTGTATCCTGAGGACAAATTTGCGATAACTCTTTAACAACAATAGTGTGGGTGGTAAATATTGTCTAAAAAAAACGATATTGTACGTCCAAGTTATCTATTTTCTATTTGTCTTTTGTGTTAACCTTGTTCTTCCATTATTACTTTGTATAATATCCCCAACAATCTTAGATAATATTTCCTACGATGGAAGGAACAAGTGTGATGTTTCAGCGTTGAAGATGTTGAATCATGAGTTGGTGAAATTGGATCGCTTTAATGGAACCAATTTCTCTCGATGGAAAGACAAGATGAAATTCCTACTTATTGCACTGATACTTTTCTATATCTTGGACCTGAATTTGATGTCTTTTCGCGAGTGATAAAGACACTGATGAGATAAAGGTACAAAGAAAGAAACAGGAGGAAGAGAAACTGATTTGCAGAGGGCACATTCTCAATACTCTTTCAGATCGTCTCTATGATCTCCACATCAATGAAGTTACCGAAGGAGATTTGGAATGCTTTGGAGGCAAAGTACAAAACTGAGAAAATAGGTACTAATAAGTTTATTATCCAAAAGTAGTTTGATTATAAAATGCTTGATGATATCTAAGTTTTGGATCAAGTACATGAATTACAGATTTTGGTCAATAAACTCCATGATTTGTCAATCAATATTCCTGAATCATTCCAAGTGGGTGCAATCATTGTGAAACTTCCACCAAGTTGGAATAATTTTAAGAAGAAGCTTATGCATATGTCGGAAGATCTCACTTTAGAACAATTCAAAAAACATCTTCGAATTGAAGAGGAAAGTCAGATTAGAGATGGAACTAACACCGATTCTAAAGTGAATGTGAACAATGTAAGTAATGTTCAAAGTGGGAGTTCGAGTAAGACCAATAAATACTTGAAAGTGAACAAAAGTGGGAGTGGTTTCAAGAAGAACAACTCCAATAATCCCAACAAGGACAAGAAGAACCGGGTGTGTTTCCATTGTGGATGGAAAGAAAGGCCCTTACATTCGCGAATGTAAAATCTTAAAGAACAAGAAAAAGGATGAAGAAGGTAATGTCATTGAAACGAATGTCATTGAGGACATTGTTGCTATGGTGAGTGGCATACATATTGATATGATCACTGAAGTTCATATGACTGTGATTGCAAATCCTTTTAATTGGTGGTTCGATTTGGGTGCAACGGTGCATGTGTGCAACAACAAAGAGCAATTCAAGACTTATGGTGAGTCTTCCATAGAACAACAAGTACTGATGGGCAACTGCAATAAAGCAAAGGTTCTTAGAAAGGGCACCGTTGAAGTAAAAATGAGTTTCGGCAATATGCTAATCTTGACCAATGTTTTTCATGTACCCGATATCAAGAAGAATCTTATGTTTGCCAATTTGTTATGCAAGAGTGGTGTAAAAGCTATACTTGAATCGGACAAGTTAATCTTGTCCAAGAATGGGATATTTGTAGGAAATGGATATGCTACTGATGGCATGTACAAACTAAGTATTATTAATAAAGAAGTTTCTAGTTATGCTTATTTTGTTGATTCTTCAAATTTGTTGCATGCTAGATTAGGACATTTAAATTTCAAAAACTTGAAGTTTATGTCAAAGCATAGTATGATTTCATATAGGCATGATGATGAAAAGAAATGTGAAATTTGCATTCAAGCAAAGATGACAAAGAAACCATTTTCTAAGTCAGATATAAATTCTATTATGCTTGAACTTGTACATTTTGATGTATTTGAGTTGAATAGTGTGTGGTGAATATTTTCCTAATGATTTTTCTACGTTTTGTGAGAAACATGGTATAACACAGCAAAGTTCAACCCCTTATACACCCCAACAAAATAGTTTGGCTGAAAGGAAAAATAGGAGTCTTGTATACATGGTAAATGCCATGATTTTAAGTGCAGAGCTCCTATTTACTTTATGGGGAGAGGTATTGCTTACAGCATGTCATGTGCACAATAGAGTACTTTCCAAGAAGATTAAAGTATCTCCACATGAGTTATGGAATGGAAGGAAATCAGACCTTGATTATATCAAAGTGTGGGGGTGTTTAGCCTTTTATAGAGTGGTTGATAAAAAAAGAACAAAATTATGACCAAGAGCTATGAAAAGTGTGTTTGTAGGTTATTCTGAAAATTCAAAGGCATATAGGGTTATTAGATTTTAGCTCTAATACAGTAGTGGAATCAAGAGATGTTGAGTTTATTGAGGATAAATTTAGTAAAGATTTTATGGATGCTTTGATACCTACTCAAACACAACAAGGTGACTAATCCTAATACTACTTTTGATGGTATTAAAAGGATTGAAAGTGGTTCACCAAGTGAACAAAGAAAGAGTCAAATGATAAGAAAAGTAAAGGACTTTGGTTCAGATTTCATATCTTATCAAGCTCAATTGTTTCTTGTTGAAGGAAATAGACAAGTGGTCTTAAATAAAATACCTATAATGTTTAACACAGAGGATGATCCTAAATCGTATGAGGAAGCTATGGCTTCTAGAGATTCAGCTTTCTGGAAAGAAGCTGTTAATGATGAGATGGACTCAATATTATCCAATAATACTTGGGTCCTAGTGGATCTACCTACTGGTTCAAAACCAATTGGTTGTAAATGGGTATTTAGAAGAAAGTATAGTGCTAATGGATCAATACAAGCCTTTAAAGTAAGGTTAATGGCAAAAGGTTTTAAACAAAGGGAAGGAGTAGACTACTTTGAGACCTATGCACCGGTGGCTAGGATCACATCTATTCGTGTATTGTTAGCTCTTGCATTCATATACAAGTTTATTGTACATCAAATGGATGTTAAGACAGCTTTCCTAAATGGTGATCTTGATGAGGAAGTTTATATGGAACAACCTGAGGGTTTTTTACTTCCTAGAAATGAAAAGAAAGTTTGCAAGTTAGTCAAGTCTTTGTATGGCTTAAAACAAGCACCAAAACAATGGCATGAGAAATTTGACTCAGCGATTTTGTCGGATGGCTTTATGCACAATAGTTTCGAAAAATGTATGTATTCAAAATTCACAAAAGAATATGGAGTCATTGTATGCCTTTATGTGGATGATATGCTTATATTTGGTACAAATATGAAAGGTGTATGTGAAACTAAAAAGTATCTATCTTTTATATTTCAAATGAAAGATTTAAACGAAGTAGATACTATTTTGGGAATCAAAATTAAAAGACAGTGTGAAGGATTTTCATTGTGTCAATCTCATTATGTTGAGAAAGTGTTTCAAAGATTTGAACATCTTAATATAAATGAAGTATATACACCTTTCAATCGGAGCATAAAGTTGGGTGAAAACACTAGAAGAGCAATTGCACAGCTCGAGTATGCTAGTGCTATTGGTTGCATGATGTATGCTATGCATTGTACAAGACCAGACATATCGTTTTCAGTAGGCAAACTTTATAGATTTACAAGTAATCCAAGTGTTGATCACTGGAAAGCAATTGATAGAGTTCTTGATTATTTAAAGAAAACTATAAGTTTGAGACTCTTTTATTTCAAATTTCCAGCTGTGTTGGAAGGTTATTCGGATTCTAGTTGGATTACTAGTGTGAGTGATAACAAATCCATATCTGGTTGGATATTCACTCTTGGTGAGGGTGCCATCTCCTGGGCATCAAAGAAACAAACGTGTATTTCTCACTCTACTATGGAATTAGAATTTATAGCCTTGGTGACAACAGGCAAGGAAGTGGAATGGTTAAGAAATATGTTGTTAGACATAGAGTTGTGGCCACAACTAATACCAGTCATTTCGGTGTACTGTGATAGTGAAGCCACCTTGGGCAGAGCATATAGTAAAATGTATAATAGTAAGTCTAGACATATAGGTCTAAGACATGATTACATAAGACAATTAATAGAATCTGGTACCATTTCAATTGTTTATGTAAGATCAAATAGTAATTTGACAGACCCTTTAACTAAAGCAGTGTCTCAAGATATGGTTAGGGTAACATCCATTAGAATGAGACTAAAACCCTTCTTTCAAGAGAATCACCAATAGTGGGAACCCAATCTCGAATTGATTTATTTTAAAGAGGTTTAAAGGGTAACAACAAGCTATTGATACGTGGTTAGTAAGAGCACTAATTTTGTGTCTCATTCAGAATGGATTAGTGCAGATGTTACGATGTAATTAAGGATGAGTTATTATACTTTTAATGAAGTTCATAAAGTATAAATGTTTGTGTAACAAGGACATAAGAAGGAACTTCACCTTTGTGAACATAAAAGTGGTGCCGCATCTAGTAAGAGTAAAAAGTTTTCTCTTGTAAATGTTCACTAAACCGGGAAGAGCACACGGCCATAATATTGCTAACAACAGTGGATTTCTAAATGTGTTGTGGATGTTCTCATATGTGTGTTGTTTCCGATTTCAACACATAAGAGTTTTGGTTTAAGCACCAAGCCACCATTAACTCTATTGATTTCTTGAGCAATTATACTAAAGGGAGGTTTAAGTTGAAAGACATCTTCCATTATGTATGATAGAATATCAATCAAATGAGACATATATTATTACAAACTAGTGGGGGATTGTTGTATATATAGGTATACAAGGATAGGTTGTAATAATAATGTTGTTTGAATTTGGAAAATATTGTTTCATAAAATTGTTAAAGTGAAAATTCAAGTTCTGGAATTTTCTAAGTGAAAATTCGAAGTTAAGCATTTTCAGTTAAGCATTTTCGATTGGTCGAAATTTTGGCTCGATCAATCGAAATGGTAGGAAAATAATCTTGGAGTTTCTGGATGTCTCGATCGCTGCTCGATTCTTGTTCGATCGATCGAAAAGAGCACTCGATCGGTCGAAAATTAGGATTTTTTCTGCAGAATTTTCTGGTGACTGTTTAGTGTGTTTGAAGAGGTTTCAAGCCTTGTGAACGGTTTTATAAAACATTTTAACTCTCTATACGTGATGAAATATAACCCTATGAGTATAAATAGAGGCTTATATTCATTTGATGAAATATAACTCCACAAAATAGTAAGTTAGAGAGAAATACAAGAAATCCTGTGGTTATTCTCTAGAATTGCTATCTGTAAAACCCAAAATTTTAGTTGTAACCTAGAGACAAATTTGCGATAACTTTTTAGCAATAATAGTGTGGGGGGTAAATATTGTCTAAGGAAAATGATATTATACCTCTAAATTATCTATTTTCTATTTATTTTTTATGTTAATCTTGTCCTTCGATTATTACTTTGTATAATATCCCCAACCGTCTATAGGGTTGTCATTTTCAGGTTCGGTTGCAATAATGCAAAATGCAGGTTGAAAAGTATGTGCATTTTGGAAATAATCATATTATGGATGAAAACAAAGAAAATTAAAAAATTGGGGTATCTTTGTTTACTAAGTACAGATAACGCGGGTTTTGCGAAGGCAGTGGGTCCAATTTCTGGAAGTCCTCAGCTTCTGGCGGTTAGCTTAAGTTTTAAGTGCAGTGTGGATTTGGAGCCAATGGGCAATGAAAATTGCTTAGGATTATTGGGCCCTCTCATTGTGGGCCTTCACCTCCATAAAAATGTTTTTTATATTTATATATATCACTTAAAACAGATCTCGATCCAGAGTGATTTGGTTTTTCCAATAATAGAATTGCGTTTGCACGTCATAAAAAACCATCATGCCCGACCAAAGATAAATATAGACCCATATGTCTGCCATGTGACATGCCTAGCTTACTCGAACAACCTAGCTAGCTAGCTCGATGGGTTCAAATGGTTCACGCCCATCTTATCAAACCATCAAGCCCTCGTGTGAAATAAGATTTAGTGAAAGCTACATTTGACCGGACCACAAGGGTGGGGATTAAAAAAAGCTACATCCTAATTAATGGGAAAAAATTATTAATACCATGAATGACATAAAGCCACATTTCTACGATACCAATGGCTAATTAGCATTGGTTAAGACATCGTTGTTTGATTTGAGAGTTTATAGAAGATATTTATTTAATCATTTCTTTTTTTTGACAAGATTGTGTTTAAAGTTGAGAGTTTAAAGTTTTTATTTATTTAATCTTTCTTTTTTTTGACAAGATTGTACATGTTCATGTTCTTTACCAAACATGTTATTGTTGGAAGAAACTAGGTTTTACCAAATTGTTTGGACCATCATGTTCCTGAGTGATAGACTTAAAAGAGTTTTCAGAAATAACATGAAATAGTTGAAGATGCTGTCCGGGTACATTGGAGAGTGTTTTTTTTTTTTGATGGAAGGTACATTGGAGAGTGTTAAACCCAAAGTAAGGACTCTGCTGAGCTCCATTATTGCATTTGTACATGATTGTGTATGGGCTGGGTTGTATATTATGCCTAAGCATTGCTTTTCGTACCAAATTTTCTGACCTGGTCCAAACACTAAAAATAAGCTGAGATGAACCCGATTGAGTTGGGCTGATCTTCATTTTAGTCCAGTACGAAATGCCCCTCGGCCTCATGGGGGGACTACTCAATACAAATTTCGACTGGTTGGTACTTGGGGTACTGACTATTTTAAGATTTGCTGTTAATAAATGTTAAACCAAACGAACTATTTTAATAATTTTACAAATTTGCAAATCATTTTGTTATTAGCAATTGCAACTGGAACAGACCTCCTACAAGGTTTAGCTAAGTTAACATAAAAGATAAATGGTTGGAAATTGTATTATCGTACATGTTCTTTTAGCATTATAACAAAAATTCACAACAATGTCATAATACCCTCAAATTTGACTATCACCTCACACATGAGTCATTAAAAAATTTGAAACTATAGATCATTATGATTGACCCAAGTATGAGGTGGTAGGAAAATTATGAGTTATTCTAAAATTATTGTGAATTTTTGTTACAATCCTAACTTTATTGTTATTGTATTCCAAAATAGGAGTTTTAAGCTTGGTTTGGCATGAATTTTTCTGTTTCCTAATTATCATAACAATTAATATATACTAAATGTAGTGTAACCCTGCGCTAGTCTTTATATGTGTCTTTAGATGATATATATACTTCAATAGTAAAAGATGTAACATTTTGATTTAAAAAAAAATGTAGCCGATATATATATATATTCCAGTTCTATGTCTGATAAAGTTTTTAAAACTATTGTTGTCAACTTGTCATTGAAGTAATACTAATAGTCCAAACTATCCTATATGTAATTTGTACCAAGAAAAAAAAAATGTCATATGTATATGTATTGCAATTCTAGGGTTACCTTACTATATAATCCTTTCAATGTGTGTATTATAATATATATAGAGCTCAATAGTAAATAATTAGTCATTTAAGGCATTATGTTATGGATGTAGGCCGCTAAGACCAAAATACATAAATCCTTTATATTCTTTCCTTTTCATCTTTTTATTTATTTATTTATTTTTTATCCATAATAATTTTATATAAATTGATTCAGATTTGGAATATTTTTTTGATATGATAAGCTTCTAAATCAAGTATGGGGAAAAAAATATGGGGGAAGTTAGTAAAGGAGCATTGCCTAGAGAGTATGGTGAAAAATTGCTACGGTTTGCTGATTCTTTTAACAAGGTATTTTTTCATTGCTTGGTTGACTATTCAAAGTAGACTTTTGGTTAATTAGGATTTAGGATATAGTAATTCAATGAGGGTATTATGGAGAGCTATTATGTAGTCTATATGCAAAACACATTGGAAGGTAGGAATTATTTGTATTACGAATGTGCTATGTAAACAAAAACATAAGATACCGGAATTTATGAATAGTTAATTTTAGGATAACATCATTCCAATAATAATGTTAGAGGTCTCCAAGTGAGGACATAATGTAACATATTATTTGACCCACCTACTTAATCCAAAAAAATTAAATTTAAAAATTTAGACCCACTATGTTGTATTAATTTAGCAAGTTATTTTATTTTTACACAATACATGTGGGTGAGACTTTTCACTTACATGTAAAGATCCAACAATCTTTCACTTATGTGTAAGTCATTATCTTTGTCAGTTTCAAAGCTTCTTTATAGATCAAATTGACACATATGCATCCAACAATCTCCTATTTATTTGTTATTCATTTTCTTTTAGAGACTTTTGAGACCTCTATGTGAATTAAGACAAGTCCTACAAGCTTTTCTATGTGCCATTCTTCTAGACAGCCGGAAGCCCTAATGAGAGAGAGTTAAGGTGAGAAGACACCTCATAATCCTATATCCAAATCCCTTCGTTGGGCCATAGGCACTAACTCAAAATCCTTGATGTGTGAGAGAGAGAGAGATCAGCCATTCTCTTTTTTTTTGGTATATTTTGTTTTAAACAATATTGAATTTTAATATCTGTTGATCTGCATTTTTTTAAAACATATATCATTCAATTGAACTAGTTGTCACGTATGTGCGCTAATTTGACATTAAACAAACACATCACTGACGGAGATGGAAAATAGGATCATTTTGAAAACAATATTAAACTTAATGAACTAAAATGAAAACAATCCCAAATTTGAGGGTTAATTTCATCTTTTTAGATACGACTCTATGTTACAAAATGGTTTTGGCTTAACATGA
This sequence comes from Quercus tomentella, assembly GCA_028535165.1. Lineage (NCBI taxonomy): Eukaryota > Viridiplantae > Streptophyta > Magnoliopsida > Fagales > Fagaceae > Quercus > Quercus tomentella. The sequence goes on along the minus strand of JAPQVY010000023.1, from coordinate 36,205,744 downwards.
AATTGTTCAATATACGTATATATTAAACTTTTCTCTCATATAAAGGTAATTCCGACGTGTTGATCCCGGGAGATAAGATTTATATATATATATGCATGTGAGTGGAATTAACATCTTTAATACAGGAATAATTACAATATGTGTCATCATTTGCTTTGAACGCTTTAAAATTTCATGGCACAAGAAATCCCATCCTGAGGAAATTAAAATCAATTCACTAACTCAATATTTGTAGTTAAAACACACTATATACGTACACAGAAAGGTCCTGCCAAAGGCCAAACTTATCATAGTGGCACGACAGACGTGGGAGGCTTGTGTACTTCGATTGTGACCTTTTCGGCTAGCGGAGGCCGACATGGACAGGCCATTGCTATGAACTTTGGAACCTGATCTCCGGGCATCAGTACTGAAAAGCTCTGGGACTCATCTCGTTTTATTGTCTGTGTTGAAAAAAATAAATAAAAGAGAGTAAGCAAAAGAAAGAAATCTGACTTGGGTTTCTTTTTCTTTTTCTTTACGTACATAATACAACAAGCACGAATATGATAGTGCAGCACTATAATCTTTATTTGAAAGTTTATTTACCGAAAGTAAAGCATGGTTGTTAATACTATATAGAACAAAAAAGAAAAGAAAAGAAATTTGAAAACGCTGATCACAAAGGAACATACTTAAAAATTAAAAGAAAAAGCTGTTGGCAAAGGCACAGCTGGTAAAGTAATAAAAAAGAAGAAGAAGAAGAAGAAGAAGAAGAAGAAGAAGAAAATTGTCTATAAAGAACGAATCTATGGCATGCAAAACTGGGAAAAGGAGAGAAATAAAGGTACGTATACGTACCTTATGTGGAGGTAGAGGTTTCCGTGGAGAGTTAGGGATATCTGCTTCTATATCGGAATTATTATCATCCGGAGAAGATATGAAGAGTGATCGGAGCTTTTCCCATCGGAAGCAACAATAGAAGAAGGCACTCATGCAGAGCAACAAGATCAAAAGAAGAGCTAAACCTAGAGGAAACCCTATGAGTGGCCGAGTTGAGTCCTCCATAGTTGCTGCTTATCTCTTTCTTCTTCGATCTGATTATGTTAAGGAACTATATCTTGAAAACTACAGGAAATGGCAAAACTTAGTAGGTGGTGGACTTGGTTAGGTCTTGATGGGTGAGTGGGAATGGCAATTTATTGAGATTTCAATGACTGAGTGGCTCTCGGTTGGGTACAGGTGGAAGTACACTTTACGTTAAGTACGGAAAGCGTCTGGTCCTACTAATTAACATAGTTTATGTCTTTTATATTTATTTAGGAACATATAAAATTTAATGGTGGGGCGGCTTCAAAAAAAAAAAAAAATTAATGGTGGAGCTTTAGTCGATCACAAGTGCATATCACTAAAACCCATAAAAGTAAGAGATTTTGAGCATTGAATACTTGCATATTTATCTCCTAAGAGCACAATGTTTTATCATCAATTTGTTGTTGATTATTGGTGTTGAGAAAGATTTTCGTAAGTAATTAAAAATTAAAATTCTAACCACCACAAAAATTTACAACAATCTTTAAAAATCTTCCAATTTGTAATTTTGTATATCACCTCACACTTCAGTTCATTATAATTAATTATTAATTTTTTTTTTAATCACACATGTATAGAGTGAAAGACAAATTAAAAGTTGTGAATTTTTATTATGACCATATAAAAGGGCTTGAAATCAAAGTGATGTTCACTCTTAAAAAAAAGTACAATAATGCAAAAGCACGTTTGATTAAAAAAATATATATAAAGGACGTAAGTTAATCATGATGTATATGAAGTAATTAACATTAATTCGTTCTTGAAAATTTTACAAGATTTCTTTGTTAAAATAATCTTTTGCTTTAAGCTTTAAAAAACATTTTCTTACTTTAATTTGTAGCTATTGTCTAGTGTCACAATTTATTTTGTCTTGTTGAATGATTGATGAATTCTTTCATACTCTCTCTCTCTAAACTAGGAGGGGTGAGCTACCCCAAAATCATCCTTTTTTTTTTTTTTTTTTTTTTTTGGTTTCAATGTTGTGCGAAAAAACCCATTAAAAGCAAAATCAATTTAATTAATGCAAGTTATCAATCTCTCATCAGATTATTTCTTCTTCTTATTTTTTTCATCAAAAAGATTATTTCCTATATAAAATTAGGACTTCTCAAGAAGCCATAGGCTAAAATGTTTGAAAATCGAGAACAAATGAATCATACACAGTATTGCTCCTCTTTCCTAACTTTACTGTGCAATTCGATGTTTATGTGCTCTCCCACCAGTACCACAGCCCACCCACGAAGCAAAAAATTCTTCAATCCTGTGATGATATATAGGACACTCATCACAGTCACAGCTCCCCCCCTGTTCAAGTTGTTTTGACACTTTTGAGGCTCTTATATATTCTCTTCTTAGTTCTTACGTAATGATGATGTTAAGCAAGGGTGCTTATAAAGAGTTTTCCAGAACTGTTCCGTTTGTCAAACATACACACGGACGGTGCACAAAGGTCGCATGATCTGCGTTTTAAGGAAGTATATGATTAGCTAGCTAGCTACTCGATCGTGTTCCATCACAGATACGTTTGCACAGTAATTTTGATTCTTGAATATATGGTTCATGTACTTAACTTCAAAACCATTGGATAAGGTTGTTCCAGCATTTTGAAATCGAACTATTTCAATATGCACAACTTTTTAAAATCACATTTTCTATATGGAAATGTGTTTAATTAAATTAGGAATGTTTGTCAATAAATTGATCTTTTACGAGGAGCATAGCATAGTTATCCCTTAAGCTAGTGAGAAATAAACCATACGAAGCCATGAAATAAATGGACATATAAATATAATATTATATATATGCCCTCAAAAAAATAAAGATCTTAAACATTTAATGGACATAAAATATGGTGCAGCTTGAATTGCGCTTATCCAAAACAGATAGATGCATAACGACGCGACATTTTTTGTCTCAAAACTCAAAAGTGATCCTCAAATGTTACTTCAAATATTAGGTCCGGGTCGTTTTCAATATCCACGTAATTCCACTTACTACACAAAGTGGAAAGCATTATAATTTTAGAACCTAACAACGCTCTAAGAGAGATCAGGAAAACTGCCATCTGCAAAGGGCCAATAGATTTCTCGGTTTAGAGCTTTAAGGGTTCCATACGGAGTTGGCTTCATTGTAATGCATTCCCTGCAAGTTGCTCCTTATCTCTCTCTCTTTGTCTCTTTGCATGATGAACATGTGTGAACTGCTGAAGGGTTTGTCTCTTTACCTAGCTAGGGTTTTTTTGGGAGTCATGATTGTAACCCAATAACCTTCCAAATAAAGATATGGTCCGTTTGGTTAGGTTTTCTGCGATATCAAAATAACGTTTTTAAAACTTAAAACTTTGTTTTACAACAACAATTTTTCGTAGTTTTTTACAAAAGCTTGTTTTAAATTCAAAACGCAATTTTCCAATAGTTTATACAAATATATCTATAAATGCCTATTGGTGCACTTTTTTTCTCCACAAAAAAAGAAGAAGATAATAATAATAATATAAGTCCACAATTGAAGAGAGAAAGTATGAACAATAAGTGAAGAGTAAAATAGTATATATGTCTAATACTAAAATGAAAACATGATGATGGATGGCCAACAATAAGTTAAAACGAAATAATGTACTTCCAACAGTGAGTTAAAAGAGAACCAAAACAATTCTAACAGTTAGTACAGTCTTGAGTCAATTAACAAAATATGAATAAACAAGGAGAAGTTCTTTTTATGATATTTTCGGATCAAAGAGGCAAAATTACTAATCCCAAAAGAGATAGAAGTCTAGTAATAGTGGAAATCACATACATAGAGTTTCTCTCGAAATGAGAGGAACATAAATTAAATGGTTTGAAGACTTAAGGCCTATTTATAGACACCCTTGTACCCTTTCATGAAGAGTTTCATCCTCTTAAAGGTTTGTAACTCTAAAAACAAATACAACCCCTTGTAACAGTCACATTCAAGTATGACAGTGTGCACCATTGTTAATTTGTTATGGTGTGATCACCTCTATTATGCTAACACCTCCCATGTCATCACACTAAAATAATAGGTGATAACCTATATTTAGTTAGCATAATAAAACATTAGTACTAATTACAGACCACATGCTAACTCCCATCTATGACTCCTATCCCCCATTGGTACAATATTGCATACTCTCACTCCCACTATGCTCAACATCTGATACTAGCTCTAACAATTTACCAGAATTTCCTTTTCCTCCAACTATTATAAACTTGTTCCTCAATTCTTGTACTATCTGTGGGAGCTAGATGTTAAGTTTGTTTACTTTGTGTACCTCATTTTGTTCCAGTGGAGCTACTTTGGTTGGTATATACTTTCAAGAAATATAGCTTCTATACTTTCTATCAATTTCAATATATATCATGGAAGAATCGATACTCTCTACTCTTGTATTGCACATTATCTATGTGTCATATGAACCTGCACTCTCATTTTGTATTAATTCGCTTATTTATTAAGTGATCATATGATTTTACATGAAATTCCAAACTTGAGATTCACTAGTTTGAATCTCTAATTTAGGTTAACACATAGGACTTCTAGGCTTCTAGCTATTCTTTGCATATTTGCAAAGTTCCTAACCGGCCACCATTTTCATATTTCAAGAATTTATTGGATCCATTAATATTAGTTGAAGATGTTACATGTTATGCGTACCACATATTAGTCTTTAATTCTAGTAAGTAGCAAGTGCTTCAACTAACACAATGTGTCCAGACCTTGAATTTTCAATATCTAAAGGATACAAAGTGTTCCATTCCTTAATTCTCAATCCGCATACATTAAAATAAAGAACTCTAAGAGAATCCAACCATTCTTATATTTTATTTTTTTATGAACTTTTATAAAAAGGGGCTTTGGTAATTATCAAATCCATTGAATTTATTTAGATTGTGTTTGGTTGAGGTAAAAAAGGGAGATGATGGAAAAGGGAGAGAAAGAGAGAGGGGGGGGGGGGGGCAGAAAAATGGAGGATAGATGGAGATTGTTTCCCGTTTAGTTTAAAAAGGAAAGGGGGAGGAAGGAAAATAGTGAGTTGGTGAAGTCACGGAAGCCTGAAGAAAACACACACGATAATCTCTTTGATGGGATAGAAACTGTTAATTTCTGGTAGAAAACATCAAATTCACGTGAGGTTCTTTGAATCTATAAGGTGATAGGGTTCTAAAATCCACTAGAGAAAAATTTGAGAAAATTTCTGAATTTTATTAATAATAATCTGATTTACCTTTGGAAACTATAAAATATATAATTATTGAAGAAATAAAACCCTAGGATGATTAGGAAATTGCCTAAAACCCTAATCACGAGATTAGGTGGTAAAATATAGAATTTTACCAAAAATGGTAAAATTGAATTAAATGCAAAATCACAAACTATTGACCTTAAGGGTTGTTCCAAAACAAGCAGAGCCTTATTTTGATTTTTGAGTAAAAAATTACTAAGGAAACAAAAATTACTAAAAACGGCAAAGTCATTGTTTTCAGGAGCTAAACGAAAGAATTCGCCAAAATCAGGGCGCATCTCGTGGTAAAGTGAGGACTATTGATCAGAATACCATTTTCCTTCAGCCTGCCAAATTTTACACAATTTTGACTCCGTCTCTCTTGATGTTCCAAAAAAGCCACGACGGTCTGTGAGTGTATCCCCCATTGGAACAAGATTGAATACTCTCACTCCCACTATGCTCAACATCTGATACTAGCTCTAACAATTTACCAGAATTTCCTTTTCCTCCAACTATTATGAACTTGTTCCTCAATTCTTGTACTATCTGTGGGAGCTAGATGTTAAGTTTGTTACTTTGTGTACCTCATTTTGTTCCAGTGGAGCTACTTTGGTTAATATATACTTTCAAGAAATATAGCTTCTATACTTTCTATCAATTTCAATATATATCATGGAAGAATATATACCCTCCACTCTTGTATTGCACATTATCTAGGTATCATATGAACCTGCACTCTCATTTCGTATTAATTCGCTTATTTATTAAGTGATCATATGATTTTACATGCAATTCCTAACTTGAGATTCACTAGTTTGAATCTTTAGGTTAACACATAGGACTTCTAGGATTTTCTTGCATTTATGGTAGTGACATATATGGCATAAAATTTATGGGATTTAATTATGTGAGAGTCAATCCACATCTGTCTCGAAATTAGACTTTGCTAGTTTCCAAAAAAAAGAAAAGAAATTAGACTTTGCCATGGCCACAGCATATATACAGTCAAAAAGGCTTAGATTTAGCTCTAGCATGGGAGAATTACACCAAAAATCCCACTTTTTTTTAAAAAAAATCTTTGTAATTCTATCAATCATAGACAAACGTTAAACTCTTGGGTCTTGTCACTCCTTTATAAAGTTTGATAAAAAGGCACCTGGTAATGGTTTAGACTTTTGACACTATATTCTTTTATGACTTGGTCAAGGAAAATAAATTCCTTTATTTAATAACATTATAGCTTAAAAGTTAAAGGAAAATACTAACGGATGCTCTTAAGATAATAGTTAATAATTTATTTTAAAAAAATTTTATGGGAAAAGGAAAAAAAAAAATTAATGTTTTGATAGCTTTTTCTAATTCCCATAAAAGTAGTGTCAAAACTTTCTTAAAATAGATTGTTAACTATTGTCCTTAAGACACCCATTAACATGACCCAAATTAATACCAACAAATCTACTTATATGCCAACTTAAATAAATAATTTTTTTTTTTTTTAGAATACTAAGTATTTTTAACATACACACACACGGAGAGAGGGGGAGAAGGTTTTTTTTTTTAAAGAAACTTACAGTGGTGTATTTCCAAAAGGACCTAACTCTTATTAGGCCCAAATTCCTAATGGTCCTTGTGACGGTCCCTTTAATAAACACATATTCCAGTTTGCATGAGTGAAGTGCTACAAGATAGGCCCATGAACTTCCATCTTAAACCATGGATTCAAAAAATGGGTTGGTTCAAAATGAACCCTTATATATATATATGGCCCAACAACTTAAAGCATGACTCATTGGGAAAAAAAAAAAGTTAGGCTGTGTTAAGGTCCAAAATATCACAATGATGTATCAAAGCCCAAAACAATACAAATGATTGAAATTTAGAAAACATTTGGGTTTTCAAATAAAAAAAGGAAGGCCTAAATCCATTAAGAGTCCATAGGAAAGGACCCAAGCTTATGAATGGGCAAGCTTTGGACCTCACGAAACAAAGGAAAGAAGAGGTCCAGCCCAGCCCTCAAAGGTAAGAAAATCGTTGAGGAGCCTAGGGAGAAAATTGAACCAGGATACCTGGGGATTCCTAGAGGCCTGGGATCCTCAGGATGTGCAACAAGGCCAGGTTAGGACTGAGACAGTTCAAGGGGGCATGCCCAGAAACACAAAGAACGAGGATAGATATGTCCCATCAGCCACCCAATGATGCAGAAAAGGATTAGAAGACTTGAGAACCAACAACTCATAAATAGGGGTCTGGTACCTCGAAGAACCTAGAAAGATGGACCATGAAGGAAGGAGGCTGAGGATCTTTCAGCTTGATAGAAAGGAATCAGCCCATTTAGGAAAAATGACAAAAAGAAAAGCAACCAAAATGTGGATTTGAAAAGGTGGAGTCTAGAAGCCTTGGAAAAAGAAATATCAAAGGTTGGCCCTCTAGGACCCCCTAGAACGGGAAAGTCAGTTAGGAGATTTTGAAGAAGGAACCTCAAAAGAAGGAAATAGTGAAGAATGAGGAAGAGACCAGCCACTAATGTTGCTAACACAACATTGGTTCTAGTATCTAGGGCAGCAAATGAAGGGAATCAATGGTACCCCAGAAACCCTAGGATGGCACTATAAAAGAAGGGGCAGCCAACAGTGAAGAGTATTCAGTAACAATGAATCAGAGGAAAAGATTCTGGAGAAAAGTCTATTAGAATTCAAAAAGAGAAAAGAGAGGGAAAACAATGTTCGGGATCCTGAAAATAGCCACTAGAGAATACACTTGGATTCAAAGAGATTTAAACTTTGCAAGTCTTAGAGGCTTGATGAGTCATCTAAGTCTGTGATTTTTGAAATTATTTGGACCTTGTAACATATCTTAGTGAGCGCAATGTATTAAAAACTTAAGAAAATAATGAAACATTCCATATTATCCTAAGGATCTTTAACGTTTATTCAATTTTTTCTCTTATATCACTTCTTTACTGTTTCCTTGCTGTACAATACGTATATGTTTTCTATGTGTTAGTATGTATGTGTTGTGGGATTCACGCTTTGTGCACAACTTGGTTCGAAATCAGCCCAACTTAGCTGCGGTGAATCAAGCCCAGTCCCTTTAACATAAAGCATTGGGCCCAGGATCCTTACTTTCTACTTGGGCCTGTGTGTTGTTTTACCAAAAAAAAAGGAACCCACACAGGCTGTTTAACAATTTTTTATTTATTCTTAAAAAAAATTTATTTTAATTTTATAATTTGATTAATGAGATGAGATTTGGACTTTTTTTTTTCCTTAAAAAAATGTTAATTACAACAGCAAATGAGAGATTTGAATCCTAAATGTCCTCAATGACTCCTGATATAGTACTCGCATCTCTTGAAAACATCAAGAAATATTAGAATAATTATTGCCCATTTAAACTTTTTTTTTAGAAACATTAAAACTAATTTGAATCCAACTATAAAAGCTTAGTGTTGATCACACCATTATTACTACGACTTTGTTACATAACAACACCTCCCCCCTCCCCAAAAAAAAAACCTCTATAACGTAGAAAAAATATTTTGTATCAAATGATATCACATCATCTTTCAATTGTTAGTGGGTTAGTTATTTTTTGCCGACATCTCTCACAGTTATTGGACTTTGATACCGCTGACATAGTATCATTTAATACCAAATATCTTATCCTATAACCTCATATAATTTAAAAAATAAAATAAAATAAAAACCAAAACCTACGTGCAAATAATTTAAAACCAAATTAAACTAGCATATATATCTTGCTCAACTTGCAAGGTTGAAATTTCTTATCAGTAGAATTGTGGGAATTAATAAAAATAAGCAGCTTTTGCTAGCAATTGCTCATGAGATAATCCATATAGCGGTGTCCTAGTCAGAGTCAGATTGTTGTATTAGGCAAAGCTAGGGTGGTTGATTATTAGAAGATGGAAAAGTTGAGGTATGCTCAAGGAAATTACTTTTTCTGAGTTGTTCAGGATCAACAATAGTACATATCACTGGTCTGAGAAGACAATTATTATCATTCTTCTTTATCTTTAGGTGTGACAAAAGAGCACAACTCACCTCTTCTTCGAGTTCTTGAGTCTTCTTTTTCGTACATCAATGTAATTACTAGATGATTGAAAGATAGGTATTAGGAAGTTAAACTAAGTAACAAATGTATTGATTATTTGATTTCCTCCTCAAGCATTAACTTGAAAGTTTATAGCCAAGTGGCCAACATGTTAAACTGTTATGCATGGCCTCATCATTTAGGTTGAGACTTGAGAGGAATCACATTAATGGCCTTCTCATCCAACTTTTTCCTATAATTGTAACAAATCTCTCTAGTTTTCTTGTCTTTCCAAGTAATGCCTTACAGACTCGTTGAATTAGGAGATAAAAAAAGAAAAAGAAGAGCAAAACTATCTCTCACAAATACTTGGCAGCTTGTACTAGCTATTGTATTGGTATTAACTCTAGTGTGTCATTAGATGAGACAGCATTCTAGCAAAAGAATAAATTATGGCCAAAATACCAGGTATATTAGTATATAAGCAGTTTTGATTTTATATCGCGGCTTGCACTCTCTTACACAAACTAACAAACATGTCAAATATAGATAATTTTTTTTTTTTTCCAAACTAGTTCAAAGGAATTTTGTCCAATTCGTGACAATTCTTGAGATCCTCCACATATATCAATTAAACAAGTCACATGATTTATTAAAAAGTCATGTGACAACTAAAATTACATATAAATTGTGTTTTCAACCATCACGTATTAGGTTCAAAGAATTTTCCTACAATCCAATTTGAATGTAAACTTTTTCTATTAAATATATGTTGTCCCAACAAATTTTAAGGGTTCAAACTTCAAATATACATCTACACAAGCGGCTAAATGGTGAAAACGATTTTCACAATGTTATTGTTATTGCCACATAGCGGCATACGGAAACGTCTGATATCAACCAAACCAACCTCAACAAAGAAGTAATATGTGCACCTTTATTCTAAAATATAAGCCAGTCTGATATCAACCAAACCAACCTCAACAAAGAAGTAATATGTGCACCTTTATTCTAAAATACAAGCCAGACGTCACAACAATACGTAATAAACTAGTAATAGTTTGGGAAAAAATCTTTTTTTCACTCATTTTACATCTACTATTTCATATCAATATTCACAATTGATACAAAGATGTCCACATTTTAACATATGAAAGTGGATGTGAAAATATAAATGTGAAAAAGGAGAGTAAGAGCATCTAGAACCCCTAATAGTTAGTATCTAATCTTATCTCTTACAAAGGTAACAAGCAAGCGTCCAATTATTGCAAGATTTGTAAAAGCTTTTGCAAATCTTGAATCAAAGAGATGTATAATTTGATCGAAGTATAAAAAGGCAATTGAGGCTTATGAGTTTAATGTCATTTTGTTGACAATATATATATATATATATATATATATATATATATATATATATATATATATATATGATGAAGTGCAAATCGTCGGTCTTTGTAAGTGCGTCCAAATGGAGTTGAGTCCTTGTCCGTATCTTTGCAAATATGGTAAAATGGCTCCTTCAAGGTGGTCACCGGTTTGGTACCTGCCATAACGTTTCCGATGCCGAAGTCAGTATAAGGAAGCCTTTAGAGAATAACATAGAATATCAGAGTAACTATGAATGCTTTTAGGTATGTCTCTGTACCTTGTGTTGGTGCTGTGAGGGGTTTATATATGTTTCCACACCTCCTAGCCGTTGTGGTTGTTATTGTGGTTTTAATGCCTATCTTGGTAACACTTTCTGCTCAGTAATATAGACTTTAATGGGCCTCCAACGGTCTGAACAACTGGTCTTGTAACCGTTCGAGGCATTATTGGTTGCATTGAATGGCTTCCCTACCTTTGTCAGTGACGTGGATTTATTGACGGAGATATTTGATTAGCTAGTCTAAGAAAAAGGGCTCGTCGGTCCCATCAGCTGCCCCCCAGGCTCTGTGGTCGTCCTTGTGGTGATGGCCACCAAGAGGCAAAAGGTTTTTTTTTTTTTTTGACATGTCTCTTGGGATTTCCCTCCGCATTCACTGTGCAGTGGCAGCGTTGGGTGTGTTGTGGCCACGTGGCGTGGCTTGAGGGGTGAATTTAATGCTCCATTCTGTGTGACTCTCGGTTTTCCCGCTGTTTTCAGTTTTTTGTGCCTAGCTTTTTAAACTTCCTTTCTCCTCTTTCTTCCTCACTTTTCACTTCCTTTTTGCTACCATTGCTGTTTTGTGCTTCCAAGCTACCATTGTTGCTGTGAATCTTTGCGTTTTACTTTCTCTCTCTCTTGCGCTTTTGAGGTATGGCCTCTTCCTCCCACTACTTTTCTTTTTCTTTAAGTAGATAACTTTGTAGAAATTTCTGATTTTTCTTTTTCTTTTCTGTGTTTTTGGTCTATCTAGGATTTTGTCCTTTTTTTTTTTTTTTTTTTTTGGAGTCCTATGCTTAGTAGCTTTGAGGTTAGGGCCCTTTTTCCCTCTATCTCTGCACGTTTAGGGGGATCTTTAGGTGTTTTCCCGTACCTTTAGAATTTTGTATTTGAGGGTAGTAGTTTGAGCATTGCATTGGGTGATTTGTTACCCTTGCTCTGTCAGTCAATTGATTGGTTTGAGGATTTAGTAAGGGAGCAGGGAGTAATGTCAAAGGTGAGGTCAAGTGAGTTAGAGATCGGGTTATCATCCAGTGACAAACCCGTGGAGGGGGATACCACCGTCTCCATCCCTTGAAAGATTAGGGCTTTCCATGCCCTTGAGGAGGTGTGCGATTTGGACGGTGAGACACCTTCTAGGTTTAAGGATAGATTCTAGTTCCCAGATAGGGTTAGGGTTTATCTACCCCGTGAGGAGGAACGAGCTTGTCACTTCTTCCCTGGGGAGGTATGCTTCTACGAGGCTGCCTTCCTGTGTGGTTTAGATTCCCCGTCCACCCATTTATTATGGAGCTTTTAGGCCATTTTGGTATTGCTCCTAGGCAACTTATACCCAATTCGTGGAGGATAGTAGTCAGCTGTATGGGGATATGGCTGGCTGCTACGGACGGAGACATGATTAAAGTGGACGAGCTTGTCTACTTGTATCGTTTAAAGGAGCCTAAGGAGCATGAGTATTATGAGCTGGTGCCTTGGGAGAGGAGGATTAGGATCGTCTGGGACCTGCCTTCGTCCTTCAGATACTAGAAGTCCCAGTTCTTTTTTGTGTTCGGGGATGACTGGGAGACTCCCTCTAATGAGGTTTGGGGTGATCTCCCAAGATTGCTCTGTCAGTGGAGAACCCCAAACTTAGGTGCGTCATTATTTCTCTTAGTTCCTTAATTTTCATCATGTTTATTTTATCGTCACTAACTCCTTTGCCCATTGTCATGTGCAGTTAAAAGACGGCCCAAACTTAAAAGCAGGTACAAGGGACGTGTTGAGAAGGCCATTGAGTACGCGAGGATGATCGAGGATTTCGACGATCTGGTGGATCCGCGAATTCTTGCCTTTTATTGCCTTGGTCCAGAACCGTTTGCCTTCGTCCTACGAAATATTGAGATTGAGGAAAAAAAGAGTAAGTGTTAGGCTCGTCAATGTTGATTCTCTTGCCCTTTTTTTTTTTTTTTCTTCAAGTGTTTTCCTCTTGCAGGAATGACGACCAAATTTAACCAAGGAATGTATGCCTGGATGAGGGCTAAGAAGAACGAGCCCCTATCTAATCTTGGGGCCAGGACTGTATGAGTGATGGAGAAGGGGACCCCCGTCACTACAGCGACTCCGTCTACTCCTGGCATCGAGACGGTGAGGACTGCTTCCCCGGCCACTTCGGTTGAGGAGATTACTCCTCAACAGAATAAAAGGCAGCGAACCGGGGATAAGTAGAAAGAGAAGGCTAACTCCCGATCTTCCAACATCTGGGACAATGCTGGGGTTGCACTAGCTTGGGCGCAAGACACCTTTACTGCTGAGGAGATGAAAGTGCGCTCAGGGGTATCTACCAACGAGGTTGTGGGTTGTCATCTCCACAAGCTCGTCCAAGTATTTGTGCAAACTCAATTCTTTCCCCTTTGTTTCTTTTTTTTTTTTTTTTTGGTTATGAGGTCTAGTTCCTTCTTTTAGGTGCTGGGAGACAGCCTTCACATTACCTCTGAGTATCTTGCTCAGGAGGCTAAGGTCGTGTCACGGTGTCTAGGGTGGAGGCCTTGGAGGCGGAGAACTCAAAGCTGAAGAAGGACTTGATCACCGCCATGGGCGAGGCCAACACCATGAAGGATAAACTCAAGGTCATGGGGGACGACCTCAGAGATGAGCGCCAACTGACGGTGGAGAAAGACGAACAGCTTTAAGCGGCCAAGGAGAAGATCAAGACCATTGCTGCTAAGGCTGTTGAGGCCTTTTAGTAGACTTAAAAGCATAATACTATGCTCTTCAGTTGGTACTTCAAAGGATTTAAGCTCCTGAGGCGCTATCTCATCAAGCACCCAATTGGAGTGGATATGGAGAACCTTGATCTCGAGGAGGTTGACAAAGAGATGGCTGTTGACGAGGCTTCCCAGTCTGCGGCTCCTGAAGGTTTTGCCCCCGAGAATGCTCCCCCGAATGCTGTTGATGACGATGTGGCTGTTGATACATGAACCTGTTACTTGTATTTTTTTTATTTTTTATGTTTTGTTTTGGGTGCCCGTTGTGTTTTGGGCATTTTTAATTCTAATTCGAGAACAATATTTTCACTCTATTTTAAGAACAATGTTTTTGGCCCAGTGTTCATGGGCTTTTTAACTCCAATCTCGAAACAACCATGGGTGTCCGTGGTTTTTAGGCTTTTAATTGCATTTATGATCATATACTTACTTGTTTCTCCTTTTGCATGATCTCTGTTTGCTCCGTTCCTTTAATCATTTCTTCCGTGTCAGTGCCTTGTACTTAGTTAAACTTTCTGTGATGGCTTGCACCTTTGTTGAAGGGTAGTGACTTGTCAGTGACTTACTCCCATCCAGGAGGAGTCTCGTTTGCTTAACCAATTTTTGACTTGTTAGTAACTTACATCCGTCTAGGCGGAATCTTGTTACTTAGCCAATTTTTTGGCTTACACCCTGTAAGGTTGAATTTAATCAACCATTTTGTTGGCTTTATTCCATGCCAATTTACTTATAATTCAACATTTAGAAACCTTGTGTTTAGGTGGGAATCGTGTAAGGGTAGTGTGTGAGAGAGTGTAAAGAAATGCTCAAGACTGTGCACTGAAGCAGGGACTCGCGATTAGATCTTGTGGGTGGCTTGCGACTGACAAGCCGTCAGAGGATGCATACGAGTGAAGCATGCAGAGAAGCTGAATCGTCATGCCAACTGTAGCATTACAGGACAAAAAGTCCAGACTGGCCATTTAGTTAGCTTGCAGCTTGAACTCGCGACTCAGTCAAGTCGCGAGGCTAAGTCGCCAGCCAGCTCTGTTTTGAAAAACTGACTCTTCGCATTCCATTCTCACACAAGTATAAATACCCCTTATACCCACGAAATGTAGAGAGCTTCCAGAAAGAATTTTGAGCGAGAAACCCTAGAAAAAAACAAGATTAACTCATCCACAATCTTTACATAGTGACTCTTCAAATTCCTCAACTCTCACCCTCTCCATTGTTACATCCTTGAGAGGTACATTAGCCAAAACCTTTTCTCACCATACCCATATCTGTGAGAAGGCTATTTGGTGCTTGGGAAGCAGTTGGGGAGGGACCAATTGATATTGGTTGATGCTATGAGCTATAGCGAAATCCGGTAAGCTAAAGAAGACAAAGGTTCGGCGTAACCTCATTGGAGCAAGAAGTTTGGAGGGCTTAGGTACACTGGGTAGATTAGGCTTGGACGGTCTTCTGTTATTCATGTATCCCAATTTCATTCTTTAGTGGATTATTGACCACTTGGAGGGCGGCGGAGAGGTTTTACGCCGAAGACTTTGGTTTCCTCTTCGATAATACATCGCTGTGTTGTCCTTGTATTTGCAATCTTTACCATTTAATTTCTGCTGTGGTTGTGATTTTATTTGGTTTAGATTGTTTTATCAATTCTGTTTTAGCTTATGTTCATGTTTCGCACATATATTGTTTGATAATAAGTTTGAATTGGTAATTTATATTTTGGGGGTCTAAACGTTCTTAGTGTTTTACATGCTATTTGAACATTGACACCTATTTAAGGGATTCGTCAGTAACTTACATCCGTCTAGGCGGAATCTTGTTACTTAGCCAATTTTTTGGCTTACACTCATTTAAGGGATTCGTCGGTAACTTACATCCGTCTAGGCGGAATCATGTTACTTAGCCAATTTTTTGGCTTGCACCCATTTAAGGGATTCGTCAGTAACTTACATCTATCTAGGCGGAATCTTGTTACTTAGCCAATTTTTTGGCTTTTAAGTTGCTGGGTTTGCTAGTATTTAGTCGTTGGCTGAATAGTTCTTTGATTGCTTTAAAAAATGAATACAATTGTCTGTTACATCTATTGGTGGTACATCTTCAAGTGCTCAATATTCCATGGTCGTGGAAGTCTCCGCCCGTCCAAGGTCTCCAGGTGATAACTGCCTTATCTGGAATAATGGACGACTCGATAGGGTCCTTCCCAGGTTGGGCCGAGTTTCCCTTGGGCAGGGTCTTTGGTTGCCGGGGTGACTTTGCGTAGGACAAGGTCCCCTATGTCAACTCGTTTGAGCTTCACTCTCTTGTTGTAGTAATCGGCCATCTTCTGCTAATATTTCGTCATCTTGTTAGAGGCCCTGTCTCTAACTTCGTCCAGGCAGTCCAGGTTGACTCTTAGTTGATTGTCGTTGCTGTCCTCGTGGAACATCTCTCGTCTGATACTGCTCATTCCCACTTCGATTGGGATTACTGCCTCAGTGCCGTAAGTGAGTCTGAATGGGGTTTTTCCTGTTGGGGTTATTGCTGTAGTCCTGTAAGCCTATAAGACATTGGGCAATTCTTCTGGCCAGGCCCCTTTAGAATCGTCCAACCTGGCTTTGATAATCTTGAGTAGTGTTCGATTAGTCACCTTTGTCTGTTCGTTTGCCTGTGGATGTCCCGGGGATGAGAACTGGTTCTTGATCCCTAGACTTGAACAAAAATCTCTGAAGCCTTGACTATCGAATTGCTGCCCATTATCTGATATGATCATTCGTGGAATTCCGAACCTGCAAATTATGTTTTTCTATACAAAGCTCTGGATTCTTGCTTCAATGATAGTTGTTAATGCCTCCGCTTCAACCCATTTTGTGAAGTAATTAATAGCGACTAGTAGGAACTTTACCTGTCCTTTACCTTGGGGTAATGGGCCAACGATGTCGATTCCCCATTATGGAAATGGCCAAGGGGAGGCTATCGTCGTCAGTCTTTCGATTGGAAGGCGTTGGACATTCCCAAACCTCTGGCACTTGTCGCATTTCTTGACGAGCTCCCTTGCGTTTACCTGCATAGTAGGCCAGAAGTGACCTGTTCTGACAACTTTACTTACCAAGGATCTGGGGCCTGCATGGTCTCCACAAACCCCTTCATGAATCTCTTCCAGAATATACTTGACTTCCTCTTCATCTACGCACTTCAGGTAGGGCATGAAAAAACTCTCTTGTATAGGGTGTCATTCAGGATCGTGAATCTGGCTGCTCTCTTCTTGACCTTCTTGGCCTCCTCGACGTCTTGTGGGAGGTGACCGTCTTGGAGGAATGATATGATTGGGGTCATCCAGCTACTTGTGCTCTGGATTGCAAATGTAGAGATTTCTTCAATGCTAGGGCGTTTCTGGACTTCCATCTCTGAGCCCATGCTCATTGATCCTTCTTCTAACGATGCTAGTTTCGCGATTTCGTCTGCTATCATGTTCTGGCTCCTGTGTATATGCACGAATTCCACCCTATCAAACTCCTGTGTCAAATGCTTCATCAGCCTGAGATATTTTTGCATTCTTTCCTCCTCTGCTTCATACTTCTCCTTTATCTGCCCAATTATCAGCTTAGAATCACTCTAGAGGAGCAAGTTTTTAGCTCCTAGTGCTTTTCCGACCCTTAGCCCCGTCAATATTCCTTCGTACTCAGCTTCAATATTGGTGGCCGGGAATTTTAGTTGAACTCCATATTTAAGCATTTCTCTGTCTGGGGTAGTGATGATGACCCCTACTCCTCCCTTCCTTTGGGCTGACGAACCATCGGTCTGTATCGTCCACCGTTCTGTCTCGTCGATGGGGCTGTCCTAGTCTAGAAGAGTGAACTCGGTGATGAAGTCCGCCAAAGCCTACGCCTTAATGGCTGTCCTGGGGTGGTATTCGATGTCGAACTGGCTAAGCTCGATTGCCAATTGGACCATTCTCCTTGCTACCTCGAGCTTGTTCATGGACTTCTTGATGGGTTGGTCCGTTATTACCAAGATGGGGTTTGCCTGAAAATAAGGTCGCAACTTGCGTGAAGCTACTATCAATGCGAACACAATCTTCTCAATTCTTGGGTACTTGGCTTCTGCCGCTTAGAAAGCTTGATTGACGTAGTAAACTAGGAACTGTTTCCTATCTTCTTCTCGAACTAAGGCTGCGCTCACGGTTGTGGCTGATACTTCCAGATACAGATACAGATTTTCCCCTTCCTTGGACGGACTTAGGAGGGGGGGATTGCTCAGGTAACGCTTGAGTTCTTGAAATGCTGCCTCACATTCGTCGATCCAGGCAAAAGCTTGCTTCAATGTCTTGAAGAAGGGTAAGCATTTGTCCATCGCTTTAGAGACAAACCTGTTGAGTGCCAAATGTTTCCTTGAGGTCGTCTAGATGAGCAAGCTCTTCTTTACTCTTGACGAGCACGTCATCCACATATTTCTCTTGCTCTCCTTGCTGAACATTTTATTCACTAACCTTTGGTAGGTTGTTCCTGCATTTTTCAGTCCGTAGGGCATTGCCTTATAGCAATAGAGTCTTTGGCTTGTGATAAAAGCAGCTTGCTCAAGACTGTAGCCTGAGAATGCATCCATGAACGTCAGTAGCTTATGCCCTGCTGTAGAATCCACTAGCTGGTTTATCCTTGGCAGAGGGAAACTGTCTTTTAGGCAAGCTTTGCTCAAGTCCGTGAAGTCCATGCACATTCTCCATTTCCCATTCGCTTTCTTCATTAGGACAACATTGGTGAGCCAATCTGGGTAGTAAACTTCTCGAATAAAGCCTGCTAACAACAGCTTGTTAACTTTGTCTGTGATTTCTTGATTCCGTTCTGGAGCGAAGACCCTTCGTCTCTGCTGGACGGGCTTCTTCTCGGGGTCCACGTTTAGCCTATGTTGGATGACCTTCGTGGATACACCTGGCATGTCCTTGTGACTCCATGCGAAGACGTCTAGGTTCTCTTTAAGGAACTGGACGAGTCTTGTCCTCATCTCGGGACTCAATGTCGTCCCTATTCTGGTCGTCCTTGCTGTTTCCCTTTCAACCAGCTCCACTGTCTCCAGGGTTTCCACTTTATCTTCTTCCTTCTCCTCGATCATTCGTGTATGGTTTCTTTGGCAGCTAGCATTGCCTGGTAGCATTCCCTGGTCAGTACTTGATCTCCTTTTACCTCACCCACACCATTCTCTGTTGGAAACTTTACCTTCAAGCAATAGGTGGACGTGGCTGCTTTCCAACGGTTGAGTGTGGGTCTCCCGATGATCACATTATAAGATAAAGGACAGTCTACCACCAAGAAGTCCAATTGACGAGTCAGCTGCCTTGAGTGAGTCCCCACTGTAACCGTCAGTGTTACTATGCCCTTGGGATACACCCTGTCTCCACTGAAGCTGACGAGGGGGGAATTGAATGGGTGCAGCCTTCCTGGACCTAACTTTAGCTGCTGAAAAGCGGAGAGGTAGATGATGTCTGCAGAGCTGCCATTGTCCACGAGGATTCTCCTGGTATTGAATCCTTCTATCGTGAGCATTATGACCAGAGGGTCGTTATAAGGCTGCTTCACTCCTCTGGCGTCCTCTTCCGAGAAAAATATGTCATGGTTTATTCGTCTTTGCTTAAATGGGGGCATTCTGTGGATACTATTCACTTGCCTCTGGCATGTTTTCCTGAAGGATCTAAACGACCCACCCGTGGATGGGCCACCTGTGATTGTCTTTATTTCCCCGATCACACTTGGCGGACGCTGGGACGTGTGATCCTCGTCCCTGGGTGAAGATTCGCGCTGGTTTTGGTTGTCGCCTCTGAACTTACTACATTCCCCATTTTTCACATACTTCTGCAGTTTCCCTTTCCGTATAAGCTCCTCTATCTACTCCTTTAGGTCCCTGCAATCCTCTGTGTAGTGGCTGTGATCCTTGTGGAACCGGCAGTACTTCTTTTTGTCACACACGTTGGGCGACGAATGTAATGGCCTTGGCCATTTGAGGTAGTGCTCATCCTTAATCTGCGCTAAAATTTTGTCAACGGGCATAACTAAAGGATTGAATTTTACCATTCGAGGAGTTTTTTTGTCTTTCCTTTTACTCCCATCACTAGTCTGACGACCTGGGCACTCCCTTTTTCGTTCTCTATGATCGTCTTCTTCCTTCCCTTGTCTCCTGGCTTTTCCTCGCCCTTTATGGCGGTTAAAGCATCTTCAACGTTCATGTACTTCTGCGCCTTCAGGAGCATCTCTACCATCGTCTTAGGAGGATTCTTTGCGAGTGAAACCACAAACTCTCTGGACTTTGATCCCGTTTTAAAGGTTGTCAACTGTACCTTGTCGTCAACTTCGTCTACCTCCAGAGTCTTCTGAGTAAAGCGTTTCACGTACAACCTCAGGGTTTCTTTCTCCCCTTGTCTAATGGTGAGTAAGTGGTCTGCTAGCCTCTTCGGGTGTTGTCCCTCGACGAAATGGCGCAAAAAGGCATTGCTCAACTGCTTGAAGTTATCGATGGACGATGTTGGTAACTTTGTGAACCACTCCCTTGCAGCTCCTTTAAGAGTAGTGGGGAAGGAACGACACAGTATTTTGTTAGGAGGCTGTTGAAGGCCTAATGTCGTCTTGAAGGTGTTGAGGTGGTCTAGGGGGTCCTTAAGTCCGTCAAACGGCTCAAGCTAAGGCAATCGAAATTTCGACGGCACATGGCATTCCAAGACTGCCGTGGTGAAAGGCAAATCCGTTGTCCTGACCATTCTATCCAGGTTTCGGTCTGTTTTCCCCCTAATGGCGTTCCTCAGCTCATCCATCTCCTTTCTCATCTCCCGGAGAAGATCTGAGTTTGGTTCATCTAGAGTAGTCGGTCCTCGACAGTCGCTCCTTCTATGGCTATCTCCCTCATCCTCTTGATTGGCTCTAGACTGGTTCTCATCCTGTTGAAGCCGTAGTCTCATTTCTTGATTCTATCTGGTGAGCTCTTCAACGCTAGCCGCAAGAGCCTGGACTTGTAGAGCTAATGCTATAGAATCCTGGTTGGACTCCATCTAAATGTAGAAGTTAATTGGAAACTATGCTTTCGAACCTAAGTACGAAAATGTCGTCCCCACAGACGACGCCAAACTGATGAAGTGCAAATCGTCGGTCTTTGTAAGTGCGTCCAGATGGAGCTGAGTCCTCATCCGTGTCTCTCCAAATATGGTAAGATAGCTCCCTTGAGGTGGTCACCAGTGTGGTGCCTGCCACAACGTCTCCGATGCCAAAGTCAGTATAAGGAAACCTTTAGAGAATAACACAAAATATCAGAGTAACTATGAGTGCTTTTAGGTGTGTCTCTGTACCTTGTGTTGGTGCTGTGAGGGGTTTATATATGTTTCCACACCTCCTACCCGTTGTGGCTGTTATTGTAGTTTTAATACCTATCTTGGTAACGCTTTATGCTCAGTAATATAGGGTTTGATGGGCCTCCAACGGTCTGTACAGCTGGTCTTGTAACTGTCCAAGGCATTATTGGCTGCATTGAATGACTTCCCTACCTTCGTTAGTGCTGTGGATTTATTGACGGAGATATTTGATTAGCTCGTCTGAGAAAAAGGGCTCGTCGGTCCCATCAATATATATATATATATGTGTGTGTGTGTGTGTGTTGATATTGTGAAGATCCGGAGTTGTATTGTTTGTACTTCTAAGTCCCATCCCAAGTTTGAGGCCGAGTTGTATTTGGCTTTGCAAATTTGTAATATATATGGTCCCTCACCATGATATGAAAATTGTATTGTTTCGAAAAAGTAGAACCCAAGAAGACAATCATTTAAAATCTATGTGACACCAATCTGGGAAAAGAGCTAATTTGAATACCTGCACCTGCAGTACTTTGTACGCAAAAAAAAATTACTCCTGGTGGGTCTTTGGTGCTAACAGATCTTGTACTCTAGAAGAAATGCTTTATTTTAGTCATTTATTAATTGATTGATTTTTATGTCATAAAAGTAAAACAACATAAAGCTAGGCAACTCATAAAACTGGGCCTTTCGTATGTATTGTAAATTCAAGTTTGGATACATTTGCAAAGTTTGTCTTTCTGTGTTAGTAGTCAGTTGGATCCTGTTAAAAGGAAATATCTCAAGCATTTTCTTGGATGCCTTTTGGAAATGTCTCAGCTTCTTCCTTCTGTTTGGGGGACTTGGCATGGATGTTCAAATAATTGTCTTTTGCCAAAAAGTGAGGCCAATTTTTGGTCTTATCAAAAGATTCTCGCCGATTAGCCAATGAGAGAGAGCAAAGTGAGTTATGGATCATGTAATGTTGTGAATGAGACTTCCCCATGAGACAAAAATGAGTGTTGTAGGATATGACCATGATTTAACAATAGAAGAAAAAGTTAAGCGTATCATATTCTAAGAATCTATGTGTAGCTTCCTTTTTTTTGTGTGTATCTTTTAGGCGTGTGCTGGTTGAACAATTGAGGATAAAATGTCATTGAATTATGCATTTAGCATATTTATACTAACCCATATTGCTTATTTTGCCTAACAAAAAACATTTATAATAAGTGGCAATTTGGCTGCACGAATGAGTTTTCGAGGAGGATATGTGACTGGACATTAGTTTTAATAATGTACATGTTAAAAGTATTGTACAGATTGTGATATGGAAAGAAGTAGAGTGAGTTTGTGCTTTCAGACTTGTCCCACTGATAAAGTTTAATACAAAAAACAATTAAACCAATAAAATAATTGAGAAAATGTATGAACATTTGGCTCTAGAACATGTCTGATCATTGTTTCCTACTAATTTTCCTCGACAGTGTATGTCAATATTGCTGGTTACTAGTACTGCCACACGCCCACGCCACTAAAGTTGCCATGTTTATAGCTCTCTGTTGCTTAAAAAACACCATTAAAGTATCAGATGGAACTGTACGGAGTACAGAACTTTTGAGAGTATTATAACTGAATCATTGTATTGAATTTTCTAGGCCTTTTGCAAATCCTAGAAAATGTGGCAAATTAATACCATTGGCAAATACCATTAGCAAAAACAACGGCTTTTTTTTGTTTATTATGATGATTGTGATCGAAGCTGATGCAAGGTGACAATTGACCATTTGGATCTTACGGAGTTGTTACATTTTTTGTGTATGATTAAGACTACTTAGTGCTTATATTGAGACACAAAAGCAAACAAACAAACTGGTTAGAGGTTAGAACTTATGCATCGATAGAACATCCTCTTTTACTACAAGATGGAGAGTCTGTGGACATTGTTGTGAAATAACTGTCAATTGTATTTTCTGAATGTAAATCATGTAAAACTAGCTTTTTGGCAATTGCGTCTCTCTTTTTTTATGCTAACATTTTGGAAAAATTCCGTCTGTCTAGTCTACAAGTGAAAACTTTTATTGTTTTTCCCCTACAAGTAAAACATGTACTAGATTAGCTTTGCATTAGCAACAAAATTAACTACTTTTTGGTCCACTAGGCTTGTTTTACACCTCCGAATGCTTCTGAAGCTTCTTTTGATTGATAAACCTTTAAATTCTGTGCCATAGTTTGTGTGTAGGCTGTGTGCTTTCTAGTTCAAATTCCCGAAGTTGAAATTAGTAGTAGCTATAATCATTTTGCTTTTACTACGAGACACTGCCAGAAAAATTATGAAAACCATGACTGATCTGACTCCCCCCGGGGGGGAGCCCCCCCTTTCTCTTTTTTTCTTCCTTTCCAAAGCACAAAATAGATAACCCCACAGTACTTTTTTTTTTTTTAAATTTATGACACTTGTCATAAAAGAAAGGAAAAAAAACCAAAGAAATTACATCGAGATGGAACTCTCTTCTAAAACCCCAAGCGCAAAGATGAATCTTTTCGATACTATTACTCAAAAGGGTCCATCTAGTTATATTGTGGCCTCGTGGGTGATAAAATTGACTTCTCAAAAGAGCATGAACTGTAGTCCAATTAGCAAAAGAATTCAATAGACCAATGAAGGGTGGCATTAGAGTTCTGGAGTGGATGGACCACCTTTGGAGTGTCTCCTTCACAAATTACATGCTTGTGACTTATTCAGGCTTCTGCCTTTTTCTCTTTTTCTGTGTCCGTATCATCTCCTGCTGATAATTTATTGACGGAAGTCTTGGAAGATATAGGAGCAACAATTATCTTCTTTCTTTTTATATTTTGTTACACGATAATTATTAGGAAAATCAACAACCACCAGATGAAAGTTGGTTTTGTGGTAGTGGTACAACACTAGTCACTATTGAGATATAGCCTTTAAAAAATGGCTTTGATTGGGCTTTAAAGTTCCGAGAGAATCCAAAAACATTCCCACTGCATTATATGGTTATTGAATGTAGCAAACTTTTACTTTCCTTGGGCATGTGTGGAGCAAAAAAACAATTTTGCATTAAACAGACATCTTCATTCTTCAATTGAAGCAAAAATTACATAGCTCTCAAGGAATTACCCCTTATTGAAATCTGGAAAAAAAAAGAAAAAAACAAAAAAGAAGAAGAAGAAGAAGAAAACTTCAACTCTCACTTGCAAACCTCATTGAAAATATAGAGATTTGAAAACCCATCTCTAAAAGCTTCACCCAACTTTACCCGTTTTCCTCTTCCTCTCTTTTTATCTTCAAAGACATCGTCCTCCATATCCTGCATTTCTAAACAATGCTTGCTTTATGTCTTCAGAACCTAGTAGTGTTCTCTGCTCCAATTCCTATTGCCATGACAAGAATGAAAGACAAGAAAACATTAACTTCACTTGCTTAACAAAAAGTCAAAAAGATAATAAAAGTAAAACAAAAACAAAAATAAAAAACAAAAAAAAGGCACCAAAGAGCAATTGCCAGAGAGTTATTTCAAGTACCTCTGAGCAAGAAGCTTGCATTGCAAAGTCATTGAAGCAACTAATGACACATTGTTGAATCTCAAGGCCTAATGCTTCTAGGGTATTCACCGTTGATAGCAACAACCCTGGCTTCCCTGCACAGCAAATCTCAACCCTTGTATCCACATTCCTCCTCTCCACATCAAACTGAAAAGACAACATGGATAATTACCTCATTAAGGTTTTTGTAAGTTCAATTAAGTTGTACTTAGTTTTAAGGGTTACTAATCAAGCAGTGTGGATAAAGTCCTTACCTTTGGTGAATTTCTAACCACAGCCTCATTTGGTTTTACATCCTTGAAAATGCCCATTACGTTTGAATTCACTTCAATTTCTTGTTGCAAGTGGTTGATTTTGTCTAGGAGTTCTTTCATGTAATCTATAGTGTCTCCAAGTATAGATGTCCTGTCCATCTGCTAAATCAAAATCCAAACAAACCAAATTAGCCTCCACATATAAACTTAATGAACCACGTTCATGCTTAGTGTTAGAGTAAGGAATAGTTAAAAATAATTATATAAAAAGTGAGTCTTCCTACTTTACCTTGCTTATCTTGGGAACAATGGATCTTAGCATTGAAAGGCGATCATTTAATCTCTTTCTTCTCCTTCTCTCAGCCATTAGATTCTTTGATGGCTGGCCCTGTATCTTCTTAGCTCGATTCTTTCCCTGTAGGCACGTATCCATGTTGAAAACTGGGACTTCTGGAGACTGAATTGGCTCTACTTTGCAAGAAGCTTGCACCTCCAAGTTGTGAATCTCATCCCCTAGAATGCCCAGTTCTTCTTCCATCATGGACAATGGATAGTCTTCTTGAACAGGGAAAGGTGGTGTATCATGTGTGGTGAGTGAAGAATCAGTGAGCTGTGGAGCTGAGAATTCATTGCCATATGGGCAATACACTTCATTGAAATTATAGGAGGTACTATCCAAGTTCTGTTCATAGCAAGAGTTTGGAAACACAATGGCTGATGGGTTTTGATCAAAGTAATCTAAACTCCAGCCACTATTGAATAGCTCATTCATTTCTGTTGGGATTGTTTCAAAAGTGTCTCTTCTCAGAGCTAGTAATTCCTCTAAGAAGACATTCTCATTGAGTTCCATATCCATAGGTGTTGCTCTCTTGTGTGTGGATAGAGTCTATAAAGTTAAAAATACTTTGACAATATGAAGTTGCACCAAGTTGATGAATATATATATATAGGAGCACAAACAAAAGGGTTCTACTTAGACTATAATATAATATGCATTATACATTATAGTATGTGTAATGTTGTATCTATTGCCACCTAAAACCTAAAGATTAAATTGGAATCTGCTTTTCTCTCTCTCTCTCAAATTTCTCTCTACGGGTGATTTCATGTCTTTTTCACCGAAATCTCTGCAATCGAACAAACTAAATATTTAATTGGCATATTGAGAAAAACTTTGACCCAAGCATCTGTCTGAACCGAAAAGGGTGCAGTTAGCATCATAGACCATGTCAGGTTCTTTGTATGCCAAAGCCTCTGTAATATTAATTGGCCATGAACAGAAAAAAACAACCCCACCCCCCCTCTGTGAAAATTTTTGCTTAGTTGGGTCCCATGCCTCAATGCCTCCAAAATTGAGCTTAGCTCACAAATTCAAATGAGTTGGTGGGCCTCTTTTGTTCCTTCTTCCTTTTCTTCTACTAGTACTAGTATTTTTTTTTTTTTTTTTTTTTAACTGGTGATATTACGCATAAAAAGAGAAATTCCAAATGTTTGTCTTAAATTGTTTTCAATTATTCCATATGGCCAATTAGCCATACAACTTCAGGCTATATATAAATGTGTATATACTAATGCACACATATTTGCTACTAGCAGTTTTTTCTTTCATATTCTTGTATGGGGATTAAGCTTATACAACGTATAATATCTTTCATTTACATTGTTTCGTAGAGCAAATAAAATCTTATTTGCAAAATTAATTTTCTTAATTTTAAGTAAAGTGGAGAGAGTCATATTCCCTGTAAAACACAGGAATATCTATTATTTTCTTACGCTGGAATACTAGTAACATATTACTACAACATATATACATGAATATAGCCTATAACTATACTTGTGTTGGTTTGATATGGCTTTTTGGTTTTCCTATTTTGTTTGTTACTTATTTTATTGAGAAAAGTTAACGGATACCTAAATGCATTGATTTAAAAAATATTTTTACTTTTTAAAGAACTTTTTATGAGAAAATAAAAAAGTAACTAATTTTTTGACAACTTTTTATATTTTTCCATAAAAGTAATATTAAAACTTTCCTAAAATGATCCATTAACAAATGAATAATGCTAGAGATATAAATTATTTTACAAACTGTTAATGTGGTGAGTAATTTTTGGTAAATAAAAAAATAATATTAATGATGAGCCTAGATGAAAAACTAATAAGAGGTCGACCACATCAACATTTTGTAAAAATGTTGTAAAATAGTTTGTGGTTGTAGCATTACTCTTAACAAATACCCTAAGGATACACATTAACCAGACCATATTCTATTTATAGTTTTTAAAAACATCATTGTTTGTTTGTTTTTTTTTTTTTTTTTTCAAATATAACAGTATGCTATTGTCCCAACTTATTTTTAAATACAAAATAAACAAGAGCAAATAAGCTATAATAAAATAACATTATTTTTGTTTTCAAAAAAAAAAAAAAACATTATTTTTGGAACTATCAAATTATTAAAAAATGATTGTGTATATGAAATCACTATTTCAATGTATTTTATGGATGTATATAAGCTTGTGTGTAACAAGATGTGTGTAGTAATATTTACTTTTTTTTTTTTTTTAATAACACTATTTTTTTAAATGTCAATTTGCTTGACCTATAGTACTGGTTATGAAGCACAGTCATCTTTAACTACTTTAGCTGATGATTTGGTCGGTTACCATTTGCTTACATATTAACCATGATGAATTTTTTGTCCATGTAGGAGTTAAAGTCCATTTTCTCTAGTGGTTTCATGGCCCAAGTTGATTTAACAAGATGACAATGTGTTTATAACCATAGTCGTTACCATAATCTATTATATCATCACCACCGTTTGCTACATATATATATTCCTCAAAAAAATATATATATATATATATTTTTTTTTTTGGGGTAGGTAAGCTCGAATCAAATGAAAAGCTATGATTTGAAGGTCACGACATGGAGCTCCATCCAATTGTGGAGGTACATGTTTGACTCATCAGTCGCCTTTAATGTATATCAAATAATTGGATGAATATACATTTAGCCGTACACATAAATGATATGCTACGACCCAAAGGAAAAACAATTCCTCAAAAACATTAAATATTTTATTCATATAAGAAAAAAAAAATGGAAAATCAATTTGTTTTGTACAGCAAGTGAAAATTTATGCAAATGTATAAAGATGAGGAAACTTTGACGTGAAAAACGTTGGCTAAAATACAGTCAGTATTTTTGAAATTTAGGTTAATGTCAAACAGATCTAGGATATTTTAAAAATAATAAATTTGATCTCTAAATCATGTGCTCTTAGAAATGAAATTGATTGTATTTAGCATATGGTTGAAGGACCAAATTAGTTAGTTCTAAAATGTCTTGAACCTATTTGGTATTAATCCAAACCTCAAGACTGCCGACTGTATTTTACCCAAAAAAACATATTATGAAAAGAGTAAATTGTAAATTACACTCCCAAAATTTGGATGTGTTTGGATTATACACCCTGAAGTTTCAGAATTTGAATTTCACCATTTGAAGTTTGGGGTGTTTAGATTTTATATACCTAACGTTTCAGAATTTTGATTTTACCCCTCTAAAGTTTGGGAGTGTTTGGATTTAACACCCCCAAATTCTGAAACTTTAGGATATAAAATTCAAACACCCCTAAAATTTAGGGGGTAAATTCCAAATTTTGAAATGCCAGAATGTAAAATCTAAACACTCTCAATCTTCAAGAAGTAAAATCTAAATTCTGAAATTTCAGACACCCCAAAACTTTAGGAATGTAATTTACAATTTATCCTTTAATTTTTCCCTAGTAATTAATTTGGGTAAAAAAAGAGAGTGAAATACTAAAATCTATAGGAGTAAGACCCCAACCCCAAGTCGACTTCAAGAATAGTATCTGACTCTTTAAGGTAGTTTTGGTAGAATAATTTAAGCACTTGAAAACTATTATTTATATATCCTTCACTTTTAACAATATGGAATTCACCCAATAAAAGCACTCGAAATTGATGCTGCATTGTATTATATTCTATTACTTACAATCCAGTCCTGTCATTATCCTCCAACCACATCATGTGGCTACTGTTCATTAGTATTAAAAGATGGAACGATAGAGGCCACTTGCCACTATATACCAGGGGCTATTTTTTTGCACTCGGACCTTCTAAGAAAATACAATTCAATATAAATGTTAAAAGGTATCATTGTAAAGCTGATTTACTTTTTTTTTTCTTTCTTTATTTAAGGTAAGCAGAATAAAACTTAAAACCTCATATTCGAATATTTATGTTATTACTAGGCTACGAAGCCCTTAGCATTGTTTTATTGCCTAAACAAAGAAATGAGAGAAACTTTTTACTCTATTTGGATTAACTTGATAGTGAAATGAGAACACAAAATATGCGTGAGAAGACTAATTATCATGAAGGACAAGTTTTGAATTGTCTTATTAAAAAAACAAGGACAATTTTTTTTTTTTTTGATTTGACAAGGACAATTTCTGATTGCGAAGCATAGATTATAATGTTATATATTGTAAGGTCACTTATATCTAGAACATTATGGTAGTCTAGCAATGGAAGCAAACCCTATACATATCGACGAATCTGAGCCACATGCATACTACGAGTAAATATGAAAAACAATTAAAAAATGTAAGAGAGATAAATTCCATACACGTGGGATTGAATTTACTTACCTAGTGTAGCGTAGTGTCAAAAGCACATAATGAATGAATATGATTTTGTCTGGAGACTCTCTTTTTTTCCTCTTAAAACAATGAGCAGCTGGGGTTGCTTATTGCACATATAAACTAAAATTAAAATGTCTATCATTGATTAAAATAATAGAGACATGAATAGAACAACTTGAGTTTTAAAATTCACATTTAAAAATTGGGGAAATAATTGTGTTACAGAGCCTGAAATTAAAGAATTGCAATGCTTGATAAAAACTAATATTCAAAAAAAAGAAAATGAGGAAATTAATGAAATGAAAAAGGGAGATGTTGGCTTTGGTGTAAGATTGATGCTTGGATTCTTTGGAACCTAAAAATGGTTTCTAAAGGGTATGTGACTGCTCTGGCTGTCTTTGTCTTTGCATATTTTTCTCAGCAGCCACCGGCAAATTCTATGTGCGAAATGATTAAGCATGGAAGTTAATGATTAATGATTATCATTAAATTATTTGAATATAAAAGTGGGTTTATATATGTATAAGATAGAGCAGTAGTCCTTGTTTAACAAAAAAAAAAAAAAGATAGAGCAGTAATCCTTGTGAAGAACACATTGATTTAACCTTTTGTTTTGAGTTTTTTATTTTTTATTTTTTTACTATAATATGCTTATGTCAAACTTTTTAAAACATCATTTAAGTATAGCTGTACTTTTCTTCTTAACTTTCAACATATAAGTAAAGTTTTCAAGAAAAAAAATAATCCTCGTCAATACACACGCAATAATGAGCTCTGAAATATAACTTTTTTTTTTGCATTTTGGGTCATTATTAGCACAGCACTTTGCGGTGCAGTTTAGCTAAAATTATAATTGTGTCGCACTTTATTTTTGCAATCACATGTGTGGTGCAGTGCGGTTTAAAGTTTAGTCAAAATCATAATCGCACTGCACCTCATTTTTACGATCACATGTGCGGTGCTATATATAAGATGTGGTTTGAATGCTTTGAAGTTGGTATATTTTTCAAATTTTGGGCTTTTCCTACCCAGCTTAAAACTATTTTTCCATTTGTTTTAGACCAGGTTTTAAACTATTGAGCTAGTTTTTCTTTATTTTAAGCTGGCTTTCCTAGTCAACACTTGTTAGGGTTATCAAACTTTTTTTTTTTTGAAAACTAGGGTTATTAAACTATTAATAATATATTTAATATTAAAAATAAATAAATATATTAATATATAGAGAGGATGCGGTGCAGTGCAGTTTGTGCGGTTTTCTTATTATAAAACAGCAAACCGCACTACACCATGTGGTGCAGTGCATTGTTACTTATGGCGCGGTGCAATTATGCCATTTTGCAGACGATTTTGGTGCAATTTTTGCGATTTGTGTAGTTTATGCATTAGATTGAATGCCAAATAAGGTCGTGAAAACGGAGGGGATGGTCGTGCCAGAGATTATGCTCATGGTCGATCTATTAATCAACAGTCTTCACATTCTTAAATTTAATGATATTCCATGCTTTAGCGGCATATCATACAAATAAAATTTCATAGATTGGATCTTGAATCTTGAAGAGTATTTTGCTAACGCAAAGATTCTTGAAGATTTCACGGTGCAAGTTTGTGAGTAATGCAGTCAATTTATGGAATAATATTAAGTATTTCATAATGCAAAGAGATAAGCGTAGAATTTCCTCATGGTCAACCATGAAAAAATCGTCGTTAATTTTTTCATTGCTCGTGACTATTATAAAATTTTGTGTTATATAAGATTTTAGTGATGGTCTTAAGCGTCTAAATTCATATACGAGGACTAGCTAATAGCTTGAGCTTTATCTTTCAAGTACATTGAGAAGATACCAATTCAAAGGTTATGTGAATCCAAATTTTGAAACTAAAGAAGTTTCAAAACAAGTTGATGATAGAGTCGATTTTAAAGAAGATCAACAAGAGGCACAAGTTAAAAAATTGTGTGTTGAATAGAATATCTTTCTTGAAGATTATGTGGAAGTCAAAAAAGAAATTACGAATACAGTTATTTTTGAGAAAATTGATGAAGATCCTATTTTATAGAACATGATGTTGAAATCAAAATTGTGAAAACGATTAAGGAAGGCCACTTTGAAATCAACTAGATGGTTGTCAGTGACCCTCAAGTCATATATTAATCCAATTGATTTTGTGAAACATGATCTTCTCTATTTCCTCCATTTCATGGTTCATAGTCCATTTTAGAGAGTAACAGTGTACAAACTGCCACGTTACTATTTAAAACTTTAAATGGTGTGGCAGTTTATATACCTTTAGTTTTTTATTTTTTTTTTCAGTTTAATTTGAATTATGTAATGAATGAAATCGATAGGACTTGAAATGAAGAGAATTCTCCAATTTTATTGGGTTGAACTATTTGATCGAACTGTCAATTCTTATTTAGTGAATCTTTCCAATTACTTAAAGGCCAAGTAAAATTTCATCACAAGTTGCTTTATTAGATTAATTGATTAGTTGCAACTATGGAAAGAAGATAAATAGATCAAAGTATTCAAAATTATTTGTTCTCTTGGCAGGAAAAGTTCCAAATCCCAAAATTAATTCATAGGATTTTATTTTTTCAAAGGGAGGGATCTATTATAAGAGCCTATTTTTATCGCTTGTATATTTTTGATAATTTTCTTATTACTTTTCATAATTATAAAATTTAAACTTTTATTTCCATGGTTTTTGGTGTTTCTAAGACTTTGCTAATGAAAACCAAATCCTTAGATTTTAGGGCATTAATTATAATATATTTACTTGAAAAATAAATTTTCTAAAACTTTTATATTGCCCCTTTAGTTATAAAGCAAAAAAGAAAATAAACTTTCAATAAAATTGTTATCTGTTTATTTCCTTTTATATGGTAGATTTCAAGTTCTTTCTTGTCAATTAAATAAGAAGCCACTAATGGATTTTAGGATTTGCATTTAGCTAGACCGATATCTACCCTGTGATGCTTAGGGTTTACATTTAGCTCAAACAATATCTAGTTTATCTTTTCATTGTGTAGCATGCCCTATTTACCTTGTCAAAAAAAAAAAAAAATAATGGAAGAAAAAAAGTCTTTTTTTTTTTGAGAAACTAAAAAAAAAAAAAAAAAAAAAAAAGATAAATATTTTATCATGTATGAGATTCGATCACGACATCGTAAGATCTCTATAAAAAAATAACGACTTCTAAGATACTCATATTTGTTAGTGACTACAAATTTCCAAATTAATCCCTTAAGAGCAATCACACCACCCTTTGTAAAACTTTGCAAAATACAAAAAATAACAAATTTTACACATTTTGCCCCAAAAGTCTTCCACATCAATCAAGCCAAAGTTGTCTAAATATCCAAAGTTGCTACAGTAAACGTGGATATTTACACGGTTACTGTTCATTTGCATTTTATATTTTATTATTATTTTTTCTCTCTCCACATATCTGACCTCTCTCTCTCTCTTCACTTTCCCTTCATATTGAACTCTTTTACTTATATGTTGGCGTGTGTTAAAGTTGGTGGGCTATGGGTACGTGTGAAATAATAGAAAAATATTATTTAAATAAAAGAGTGTATAGAATAGACAAATTGATGTGGGTGTTTTGTAATTTTTGCAAAATATACAAAAAATTTACATCCATTGATGCGGATACTCTAACTATAGATAAAATCCACCTAACAAGAATGACATGCATGTTTCATATGGATAAAACCTCTATATATCCAATAGCTAGATGATGACTCAATCCTGTAATTTCTAATTTACATTTATTTTTTCCATATTTGACTAGCTAAGGTAACTTAATTTTTTTTTTTTTGAGAAACAAGGTAACTTAATTAGTTTGTCATAGTGAGATTCAAGTGATAACTCAGTTTTTATTTTATTTTATGGTGTTATGTCAATGATTGGAATCCCACCTCTCTTTCCCATTATCTACCTTCTAAAACAAGAAAGTTTGTCATGGATGGGTGGTGTTTTTTACTTTTTTTTGTTTATTTCTTAACTGAGGATGGAAGGGGTGAAAATAAAATAAAGAGGAAAAAAAAAAAAAAAAACCTAATGGAAGATAATAATGTGCGATTCGGTATGGGTAAAGATAGCTAGTATCGTACTAATGCAATTTTTCTCTCCTTTACTAATTATGGAAAGGTTACAAGTAAATGTGATTTGAGTAATGTTGTTTGTAGTTTTTTAAAATACGTGTGGATAAAAAAATGTGTGAAAAAATATGTAATGTTATTTAAAAACTGAAAATGAGTGTTTGAAATACCTGCCAGACGATCATTAAAATAGACGAGTAAAAATAATCTGAAACCTGCACGTGAATTTCTGTACCAGGATGGAAGCAACTCATAAGATATTGGTGCCGGCCTTTTGTGTGCAGCTCCACACGTGTCGATCAAAGCTACAGAATTTGGGAATCTCCTCAGAAATCGCGAGTGCGAATTTTACCGAAACACGTGAATCTCGTTTCAGGATTGTGTGTTGCCGTGTTGGGTTGGTTCGTTCGTGGACGAAACTAAAAACAAAGGGCGGATTTCCGAAACCGACCCCCCAAAAAAAAAAAACCAAGATGAACAAAAACTGACCAGTTCGGCACCAAACCACTTTATGGTCCATATTTTATTATTTTATGATCTCCAATTTTGCATAATTCATTTCTAGCTCGGCATTTTCTGGTCCAATCCTATCTTCTTCTTTCTTTCCTTCTTTTTTTTTTTTTTTTAATCCTTCTTGAATAACGATAAAAATTTAGTAATTTAATAATTTTGTCAATGTTAAGTAGTGGGGTCAACTTGTACATTCATCTTCATCTTCTTCTTTTTTCCCTAAAAAAAATTATTTCGGCTCATAATGGTGGTAAGTTTATGATTAATTTTCAGGAAAGAAGAAAGAAAGGAATAATTGCATTGTGCTTGATAGAGAGAAAATGCAATCATATGGGTATATTTATAATATTTATATGATTAGCAACAGTAAGATCGGTTGGCAGTTTCTTGTTCGAGCATTTTTTTTCAAAG
Organism: Quercus tomentella; assembly: GCA_028535165.1. Taxonomy (NCBI): domain Eukaryota; kingdom Viridiplantae; phylum Streptophyta; class Magnoliopsida; order Fagales; family Fagaceae; genus Quercus; species Quercus tomentella. The sequence goes on along the minus strand of JAPQVY010000023.1, from coordinate 36,171,214 downwards.
CTACTTGTTCACGTGTGTTAAGCTAGAATTTCCGATGGAACCTCCGTATGATGTGCTTTTTTGTTTGCCACATTGTTTGTACTGTTACTATTTGACTGCTTTCAAAGCTTTTTTTTTATTTTTTTTTATTTTTTTTTTTTTTATAAGAAAAGTTCTTTCTTCTTTGGATGTTACCAATAATAAAATGAGTAATTTAACTTGTCATGTACGTATAGTATATCTCAAGATGAGTAGAGTTTTTCTTGTTATGTATAAATAAGGGTTCGATCTCCGGATCTAAATCTCACAAAAGAGAAATTTAGTAATATAATTATAAGGATATATAAGAAAATATCAACTTCATTTGGATGATGTTATCAATTTCCTATATATGGTAGAATCATATTTTTCATGATTAACAAAAACATTTTCATTAGAGTATCTTGAATTGAATTTTCTTCACTAATAACATTAGGAGAGACACATAATAAGCATTTAATTTTGTACTCATCTATATATATAGAGTCTGTTTGGTAAACAAATTTTAGCTTTTTGTCTCAGGTTTAATTTATCAAAATTAGCTTTTTTTGAAAATATGCTATTTTTGATCTTTTTGTCATACATTTAGTACAAAAGTTACCAAAACTTATACTTTTTGCCTTGTATTTAGCAAAAAGTAAAAGTTTCTCATTTTGTTGACAAACGAATCACTTTTGTATATCCAGTTATCAACTATTTATTTTCTTTATATTTTCTTGATGTAAGATATAATATAAAACCTAACAGTTGAAACAATTAAATTATTTATGACCCACAACTTAAGCCTACATTAGAGTGTTTTATTTGATTCATCTTGGAATCAATTAACTCATTCAAAATATTTTAGCTGGAATCCAATTTTTGTTTTGGTGAATCCAATTCTTCTAGTAAATAAATGCTCAAGTTGAGAATTATGAGTCTACTCATTATGATTATTTATGATGAAAAAATGTGTTAGCAATGTCAATGATTCTCATGTTATGAGCTAATTTTCATCTTTTTGTTACATGTTTAGTACAAAAGTTACAAAAAATTATATCTTTTGTCTTATATTTAGCAAAAAGCAAAAAGTTTCTAGTTTTGTTGACAAATGAATCTCAACAATACGAATCTCTTATGTATATCAAGTTATCAACTATTTATTTTCTTTATATTATCTCTATGCAAGATATAATATAACACTAATAGTTGAATCAATTAAATTATATATTTATGACCCACAACTTGAGTCTATATTAGAGTGTTTTATTTGATTTATCTTGGAATCAATTAACTCATTCAAAATATTTTAGCTAGAATCCAATTTTTGTTTTGGTGTTTCCAATTATTCTCATAAATAAATGCTCAAGTTGAGAATTATAAGTCTACTTATTAAGATTATTTATAATTAAATAAGGTGTTAGTGCTGTCAGCGATGTTAGCAATTCTCATTATGATTATTCGTGATTAAAGAAGGTGTTAACGCTATCAGCGATTCTCACGATAATTATGTTGTTATATTATAATTAAATCATTTAGGTGTTAGCGTTGTTACCGATGTCAGCAATTTTCATTATAATTATTTGTAATTAAAGAAAGTGTTAATGATATTAGCGATTCTCTCGATAATTATCTCGTTACATTATAATTAAATCATTTGGCACTTATAAATCTCATTACATAAACAAATTGGGTACATGCCTTGTTGTCAATATGATTTGTCACATACATAGCTATATGATAATTAGGATCAAAGAGAGAAATGGGAAGCAAATCAAAGAAAAAAGACATGAAGGGACCACGAGAATCACAGGCAAGTTGGGATTATTGGTCGTATGAGAAAACCGCGGTGGATACACCCCACCATCCCGACACAAAGCGGTTTTCTCATTTCTCAAAAAGCAGTTTTTCTCTTTCTAGCTCTCTCTCTATCTCTCTCTCAATTTTCAGACACAAATCATACAGCTTGGCAGCCCACAATATCAAACATGGGGTTTTAGGGTTATCTCCCAAAACCACCCTTTTCTCTCTCTTTCAAAAATTTGTCTGCTTATGCTTTGTTTGGTAGCACAATATCAAAATACTAGGGGTACAAAACCCCGCAGTGCTACAGTTCTTAAAACAGCCTTATCTTGATCTTTTTGGAAGAGTAGGTCGTCATTTTTGCCTTTCTAAGACTGCAGGGCTCTATATATCTCTCTCTCTCGTGTTGTACATGATATGTATGTAATAATAATACGAGCGACCCCATGTGAGAGATCGAGTACCCTTTTTCATTTCCACCATTCTTCTTCTATTTCTTTCGTAAAAATCGCTGTTCATGACCTTGTTTGCACGTCTTTTGCTTGGAAGAAAGGGAAGGGCAAGGCATACCAAAAAGGAGACAGCTCCTCACAACTCACAAGTCTTTTCCTAAGCGATAAAAACCAGTGGGCAACCCCACAATCCCATCAAAAGAAGTGTAAAAAAGATCCAATATAGTAGCACTAATAATATAAAGTTTATAAAAAATATTACTCGATAATTATTAATAATGATAACTGTGCAAGAGCAGGTTTGAATAAAACTATAAAAGTTCTTCTTCATCAAGAGATAATAATAATAACAGCAACAGTGTGATGTTACAACTATCACTAAACTGTAGCTTCCACGCTTTTTACTGTTTATCTACACAGGTTTTTTAGTCGCTCCCTAAATTGGTGCAAGAAATATAAGCAGGTTTATTACCAACGAGCTAACCTGTGAAATAAACCTGACACAGTGACACCTATTATCAGAGGTCACATTCTCTCCACTTGCTTTGTCTGGCTAAACCAGTAACAAGCCAAGATTTATGAATAAAGATTTTCTTATCATTGGGGTTTTTTTTTTTTTTTTGGTTAATCTCAATTCTTATCATTGTTAATTGTAATACATTAACCTTTTTTTTTTGGCGGCCGGGGAGGGGGGGGGGGGGTGGGTGAATGGGGGAGGTGTTAAGGCACTACTTTTGTTTTGTTTTTTTTATTAGAATAAAATTCATTTTTATTTAGATCCATCACTTACCCCCACTAATCACATCCAGTTACTTTAATAATTATAATAAATATATATAATATAAAAATTAGATTCATAAAATAAAATTTGAATCGTAAAATGGACATTACTTGAAATATAGAGGATCCTTAGTACATGTTCTCTTTAAGCAAGATGTTTATCAAAATTTGAAAAAAAGAAAGAAAAAAAGCACTATATGACCTTAAAGCTCTGAAAATGTTGGATTCGTAAGATAGAGGTCTAATAGATGCAAAGCAATATGAGTAAATTACAGTGAGTGTAATAGATCAATTGAAATTTGTCATGTTAGGGTTTAGTATTTTTCTATTCCATGACATTAATTGTAATCATATTGATGTATTTTGTCATTTAATTTGTAAAAGTGGGTTAAAAAATGTTGTTTTAAAATAATAAAAAAATAGCAATTAGAAAGGGCAAAACTTAGATACAGTACCTTAGGTGCTGTTTCTTATATTCTTCTTTTAAGATTTAGCCATGTGGCTACTTAACTAAAAAATACACTTCCATCCCATTAGAAAAATCCACATGGCAGAATCTTAAAAATGGAACCTAAGAAACAATATCTAAGTACTGTATCTAAGTCTTACTCAATCTGAAAAGGCTTACTCGAGCAAGACCAAATCTTGCTCAGGTGAGATGGAAAACATGGGCTCAAGCGAGTCACTTAAATATAGTCTCACCTAACTTTTGCTTGAGCGAGAGTCATAGAATCAATTTTTTCGAATCCTACTTTGATCTAGTTTGTAACGTCTTTCAAACCTTACCTGTAAACACCTATTTAAAAAACTATAAACACGATTTTTCTAGAACTAGATAGGCTGCAAATTCCAAAGCTTGAGAGAGAGAAATCCTTACTTTCTTCCCTTGTGATTTAATGAAAAAATTATGCAAGTTCATTAGCCATGCTTATGGTCCAAGTTTTTGAAAAACCAAGTTCATTTTTCCAATGGCTTCATTGTAGATTAAGAGTCTGTTTGGATCCCGTTTATTGCTGAAAACTGAAAACTAAAAATACTGTAGTAAAATAATTTTTAAATGTGTAAATAGTGTCGTGGGACCCATTTTTAATAAAAGTTTAATTGAAAAAGAGATTTGTGGGTCCCGTGAATAGTGCACGGGACCCACGCGTAAAACGCTGGACGCACAAACGCTGGACGTTTGCGCTATCCAAACATTCACAAAATCTTCAAGGCGATGCCTTGAAATACTCCAAAGGTTCTAATTTGTGAAACATAGATGTCGTTTGTGAAAGGATTCATGGAAGAAGACATTTAACTGTTCTAAATTAAATTGCCATGATGACATCAATGAGTTATCTATGGGGTGTTTGGGTTATAGAGCCTAGTTACAAAGATTTTATTTTTTACTTTTATAATTTGTAAACTCTTTTTATAGTATAAATTGTCTTAATTGGCCCGCAGTGGTTTTTCTTTTGGAGATTTTTTTTTTTATTTTTTTATTTTTTACTTTATCATTTGGTGAATTGCCGATTTATGGTTAATAATCACAATCTTGTGGAAGGCAAAATTGAGATAAATTGATAATTAATTAATAATTTCGGTGGATTTTCAACTAAAGGATCTAAAAAGATTTCAACCATGAATTTAAAATATGGGATAAATATTGCCACCAGTCATTTCAAATCAATTGTTGTCAAGTAGGTTAGTTTATTGATATGCTAAGGTTAAAATTTGTATCTTATTAGGATTGCACAGATGATGATAGATGCAATGTATATAAGAGTTGGCACATCAATTTCAGAAGAGACAAAAAAATTCTACCTAGGAGAAGAGTTCCTACAAGTTGGAGGGAACAATAACTTCAAGTTGACTTGGTTTGAAGTTCAAAAATAATTGGCTTCGTTTGATATAATATAAAAGATTTGTACTTAAGGATACAGATTGAACTGTATACATGGACATTATGTAAGATAATTCAAATCCCACTTGTGTTAAGTGCAAACACATCATCATAAGATGTGATAAGTGTTGTCATTGGGCAAGAAGTCTTTGAGAAAGTGTTTATTTTAATTTGGAACCAACCCATGATATATTGCACACACACAAACATGTTCAAGAACAAAGATAGAGGACGAAGGCATTTTTCACCAGATATTGCAATATTGCATTGCAGTGGACACAACAACACCTACATGTATATGTGTTCCATTAGGAAAATTAAACTCGGTAACACACACCCCTAAAGTTGAAGAAGTCTTTGCTTTGGACAGAGTACTCTGGTGCCAGTGCGATGACTGGTTCATGAGGACTCTAAGCAGTTCATGATCAGTACGATCCTGATCCTATTTTGTGGTCTATATGAGCTCCTCCTTTGTTTTACAAGAGGACCCAGTTGCTCAAGAGTAATTCATTTAAATGGTCTGATGAGAAATTTAAGTAATATCATAATATTTTTTTTTATATAAATCTTATAAACTAATATATCATCAATCACAAAGTAATTAATAATGACATTTACTTATTTTGTTTTGAAATGACACGAATCAAATTTATTGTCACATAAGTTATAAGCATTATGCAGTATATTTCGTAACAGATCAGTTTAGCATTTTCCTTAATACACATATGTATATTAACCTCATTTGCTGCAGCTTTTTAGTAGAAGCCTGTTTTCTAAACCTTCTAAACCGTATGTATTGTTGGTTTTAACTCCTCACAATTCATGCAGAGCTGTTTTCACATAATTCATGCAGTTTTGTCTTGCTCGACTCCAAAATCCAAATTATATGACAGAGTCACAAAACTATAAAAAGAATCCCAGAATAATTATTTAAGGGGATTATTAACACGGATGGTTGGTTGGTTCAAGTCATTCCTCCATATATATTGACTGATGAACTTAGATTCTGTTTAGGCCAGCTATACCAGCGGGCCCTTATCTCTCTATCATGTGTATTGGCATGATTTGACCTCCATTATCTTACCCTAATGTTGAAGACTTGAAGTACTCCATTCAAAACACTTTGCTTAATCAACTAGCTTACAGCATTACTTTGTCCCCGGACGTGCATTATTATAAGCTCCTCTCATCTTGGGAACATTGTGTGATGATTGCATCTTCCTTCTTAAGCAACAAGAAACACTTCGTGATGTTTCAAACACAAGAAAAATAATTTTGTTTTGATGACCACCTAATGGTCCTTGAAAACAAAAATACAAACTTAATTATAATCTTATTAACAATCTATTTTCATAGGCTAAGATTCTCTAAAAGATCGTCCATGGTCTCCTTAAAGATCAATGACTATATCTACTAATTCTTTCATTAGTTCAATTGCAATCTATCCTTGATCTCTTCCATGAAAAACTATAACAAATTGAGCAGTTGTTTGTTGGGTAGTCAGACTACAATCAAATCTAACCTTTGTCTTTTTATAGATTGAGAAAGCAGCTAATGTTTAAAGAGCAGGAATTATATATTTTGAAACTTCAAGTATCTCAAATATTTATGATTATATATACGTACTTATTGTACAATTATACAAAAATAGTAGAATTTCTTTCTATGTATGATATATTTCTATCTCAAATAATGTACATAACTATCAAAAAATAGTATAGCTTATTAGGCTTACCAACTTTCTAGGAGAAAAGGTGCAACTGTCTTAAAATTTTCCACTAAACGCCAAAAATATATAATACACACATATCCAATTTGTGAAACCAATTAGTTCTCGAAGTTCTTTTTTAGGCTCTATCTGTCTATCATTAGGAAATAACAATTGAAAGAAACAAATTTCAAAAGACTGACCTACCGAAAGAAAACTGGAAATCTGGCATCCAGTGATTTATTTTTTTTCTTATTCACTTAATTTGTTTTTCTCAGAATGAAAGAATCTTCATGTAATATCAAACTAGTTTTCCAGTCAAATTTGGTGGGGGCCTTTTAGAAAAACAAAACACAAAAAATCATTCTAGATTTTAGGTTGATTAAGGATCCAATTTAATGCTTTGCTAAGCACAGATGTCTGATATTAATTTGTAATCCAACTTGTTCATTTTGTCAACAAAACTTTGTGGACAAAAAACTTACTGCGCGTTTATTAGGTGATTATGAGTTTGATCAGTCGCGTACTTCGGCTTCCAGAACCAAATTTTTTGTGGCCAAGATATACTGATTAGCTGTCTGAAGAATTTAGAAGAGGTTACCTTGTTAGTTGGGGAGCATCAAATTGTCTTATTGACTGTATGAGTAATGGAAAATATCAAAATTAATAGAGTAGATAGTAGATAGTGCCTGCAGAACTCATTTTGCCAAATTAAAGAACATCTGAATAGTAGTTCAAACTAAAGAATTCCTGTATGTGTACAAATTTATAATTAAGAAAAAAGAGAGAGATGGAAATAGGAAATTCAAATCTTTGAGAACCATAGGAAAGAAACTCTACTTCTTTTTAACTTTTTTGAGGTGCCTTTTATATTAAAGTGGTTACGAATGATGTCTAATGGAATCAACTTCTTCTTCTTCTCTCTTTTTTTTCCCTCTTTTTCTAAGAAACAAAAACTCACGCACATAAAGAAGAAAATTAAATGCTACTGAACCAAGACCACAGGCAATGAAATCAGTTTCTTGATTGAGTAAAAATATTGTAACATCACACGTAATTAATGACATTAATTTGGTTCACCTTTTAGTTAGTTATTTAATCTTTAAAATGAACCTATTGTTGACCATGTAATTTCTCCCGCTTATGCAATTTGCCACTCAATTCTAGGAAAAAATATTTTATATAAAATTGTACCACGTCATTTTGTATCAAAACTTAATAAATGAGAGACATATGTGCAAAAATAACTACCTACTAACACATATCTTTTAATTGTTAGTGGATTAGTTATTTTTTACTGATATATCTCACACTTAATAAATATTTAAATATTTATTGGATTTTGATACCGCTAACATAGTATCATTTGATACCGCTAACATAGTATCATTTGATACCAAATACCTTCTAGGCTATCATGACCACTTAAATCACACATGGTAAAAACTAATTATGTTCCAAAAGAAAAGATGAACTGATTACCTATAACACTTTCTTTCATTGATGGGATAAAAGGGAAGAATATTTTAAAGAACCTTTGAAGAACAGATAAATAATGAAATTTAATTCTATAAATATTCTTTGTAAAACAAGATATTTATACCATATGATTTTATCTTAGCACATAACTAGATTTTTTTTTTTAGAAGAACACATAATTAGATTTTTAAAATGTAAAGAATAGGTGGTTCCACTCTAAATACAATTCCAATTCGGTTTTATATATATATATATATATATATATATATACATCCTAATTTTAGGCCTATTATAAAGTATAGTGAAAATAAGATTATCAAAAACAATACGAGAAATCCAAAATTTTATGATATGTATATACACTTATAAATTACAAAGTATATTACCTTTCAAAAAAAAAAAAAATTACAAAGTATATTTTCTTTATATCATGGAGTTAATGAGAGGTGATGCAGAAGGCACAAAGAGACATCTATTTAATTTCACAAGCCTTTTTTTTTTTTTTTTTTTTTTGATAGAGTTAATTTTGCAAGTCAATTGTATTCTATTTCTAGGTATTTGTAGTTAATTAGGTAATTAGCATTTTTTTTTCCCAAAAGTCAAGGTTATTTTTTGTAATTCCAAATGGTATTTTCCTAGCTAATTAATTAGAATTAGGTTTTTTTTTTTTTTTTTAGAATTAAGATATAATAATCTGTATAAGCACATTAATGTACTCCTATTCCTATATAGTCAAATTATTTTTATGATAAATAAAAATTTTCATGAAACTCTTCCATTGGTCTAGTGCTGAACATTGGGTGTTGACTCCTAGAGGTTCTTTTTTACTTGATACCAATTTCAAGCAAGTTTATTAGGTGTTGAGTCTGTTGACTCTTTATTTTGTCTATTCTTTAAATTCTGTGTTACATAGTTTTGATTTTGTCGGAATGAATCAAAGTGGAGGGATGTCGAGGCCACTGAGGGAAGCCAGCAAAACAAACACAACATCAATTGACCCAAAATAAAACAGAAGGGAAAAGGAAGATTCTGCGGTTTTTCCTTAGCTTATGTTTGGTTTGTGAGAAATTTTCTAATCATTGAATGAGGCTTGGAGAGGGGGAGAGGGTTCGAATTGGAGTGCATTAATGGAGGATATTGCCCCTGGCTAGCAAGGGAAACCATGGCAATTATGACCATGCATGAATGCTTCAATGACAGTGTCCATGGAGATTATTAGGATTGTATTTGTCTATTGCTTACAGAGGTTGGTGTAAACAGAAGGGTAGTTTTGCTTACAGAGGTTCGAATATGATAATTAGGGGTGTTCACCAAACCGCATAAACCGCAAAAACCGCACCAAAACCGCCCTCGAAATGGCATATCCGCATTACACCGCAAGTAATAGTGCACCGCACCGCACTACACCACATGGTGCAGTGCGGTTTGCGGTTTTATAATAAGAAAACCGCACCACACCGCACCCTCTCTATATATTAATATATATATATATAAATATATATATATTTTTTAATATTAAATATATTATTAATAGTTTAATAACCCTAGTTTTCAAAAAAAAAAAAAAAGTTTAATAACCATAGCAAATGTTGACTAGAAAAGGCAACCCAAAATAAAGAAAAACTAGCTCAATAATTTAAAACTTGGCCCAAAAAAAGGGAAAAATTAGTTTTAGGCTGAGTAAGAAAAACCAAAAATTTTAAAAATATGCTGATTTCAAACCGCATCTTATACATAGTATTGCACATATGACTGCAAAAATGAGGTGCGGTGCGGTGCGATTATGGTTTTGGCTAAACTCTAAACCGCACCACACCGCACATGTGACCGCAAAAATCAGGTGCGGTGCAGTTATGATTTTAGCTAAACCGCACCGCAAAGTGCGGTGCTAAAAATGGCCCAAAACCGCACCGCACCACACCGCGAACACCCTTAATGATAATATTAATATTAAAATAATGGTTAAATGTCAAATTCACTTTTCTTTTATTTTTTTTATTTTTTTTATCTTTCAGTTTTTGGGACAAACAGTAATTTATCATAATATCAAAGTATGTGAGGGGTGTTCATCAAACCGCACAAACCGCAAAAATCGCACTAAAACCGCTTGCAAAATGATATAACCACACCGCACCACAAGTAACAGTGCACTGCAAAGCATGATGTAATGCGGTTTGTGGTTTTATAATAAGAAAACCGCACCACACCACACCACACCCTCTCTATATATTAATATATTTATTTATTTTTAATATTATATATTATTAATAGTATAATAACCTTAGTTTTCAAAAAAAAAAAAAAAAAAGTTTGATAACCCTAGTAAGTGTTGACTAAGAAAGCCAGCCTAAAATAAAGAAAAGCTAACTCAATAGTTTAAATCTTGACCCAAAATAAAGGGAAAAATTAGTTTTGGGCTAGGTAGGAAAAGTCCAAAATTTGAAAAATATTCCGACTTCAAACTGTTCAAATCGCACATTATACACCATATCGTACATGTGACCGTAAAAATGAGGTACGGTGCGGTTATGATTTTGGCTAAACTTTAAACCACACCGCACCGCACATGTGACCACAAAAATAAGGTGCAGTATAATTATGGTTTTACCTAAACCACACCGCAAAGTGCAATGCTAAAAATGGTTCAAAACTGCGTCGCACCGAAAACACCCTTATATCTAACTTTATATTCAAACATGGTCTCTATTTTACCTCTCATTTAAAAAGTAAAATATCTCACATATTAGACTTCACTTTACAAAGGAAAATGTTAAAAAATAATTAAATGATTAAATTTATCATTTTCTAATAATTCAAGCTTTTATAACAGTCTTATAATTTTACTTTATAACTATCATTTTCACTATAAGAACGGCTAAATGATAAGATTATAGTGAAAACAAGCTTGACTTTTAGAAAATGATAAGAATGGTTAAATGAAGGCAAGCGTTTGTTTGTTTGTTTTGTTTTTTTTTTTTTTTTTTTTTTTGTTCATAAATGAAGGCAAGTGTTAAAAGAATAGTTAAATTGATTAAACTTGTCATTTTCACTATACTTTTTATAATGAGTCTCGGCTTAGAGCAACTAAGTGTGAGTTTGGCTCCAAATTAAAAAATCAGCTTATTTTACTATTCAGCTTATATTTACTACTATTTATAGGTCCCACTGCACTTTTTGATATTATATATGGGGCCTACTGTATTATATCAACTAACTTTTACCTTTATCTACAGTATTTTTAACAAAAAGTTTTTAGTTTTAACAAAATAAACAGATTCGAAATAAATCCTAAGGAAATAAAGTTATTTGAGAAAAACTCCCCCTTAATATCATATGTAATGGAAATTGAACTGAGCCCAACCAAATAGGGCTTCCATCAGTGAACCTAATTGTGCCCAGTTCAAGGGACTAACTGACCCAGACCCCTGAGCTAATAGAAATTTCATTACGCAGTAGTAATGCTTAAAATAGTGAGGTTGTGGGCCTTGTGGGCCTGTGGCCAATAAATTCATTGCTTTTTCTGTTCGACCTTTTCTCATGGATGTTTTGTTACAGTTCACAACTTTATCTTTCTCCACCGTGACATAAATTTGTTGTGATTTGCGAAGCAAGTGACAAACTTTTAGGGACATTGAATTTATTATATGTAAATGGGTTAAGCGAAGGGTCAGTTACTAGATACGGGCCTCAAGATACAGTAGAGATAAGCCCAGCCCATTAACTTTAGCACGCCACAGCTTAAATAATTTAGGCTAAAGAGGTCGGCCTTGTGCTAGCTCCAATGACGGTCAATCCAAAGGGTGTATTTTGATCAAGAGTAATATTAGGGAACAAAAATTTTCATAATTTTTTTCTTATGACAAAATATGCTAGAGTATTTTCACATTAACCATTTGTAATTAAAAAAAAGAAAAGAAAAATGTTATATCTATAAAATTTTTACAATAAATTCTAAATGATAAGTAATTTCATATATAAATTCTAAATGATAAGTTGTTATTGGTTAGAAGTTGGATTGAATCCTGATTTCCCAAAAAAAAAAAAAGATGCATATCGTGCCTTGAACTAATGATAAAAAACTATTGCTATAAAGTTGGAAAAGATTAAAAATCATCTCCACATTCACACTTATTCCAAGAAAAAATAAACCTTAAAATCCAATTAAAGCGAAGAAACAAAATTCATTTATAGTCGAATAATGTAACCTTAAAACTTATTCATTGGGCTAAGAGCTCTTGTAGCTTAACTAGCACTTTTTAGTATTTCCAACAAAGATATTCAGAGTTTAAATCTCCCCCTCCTCCCACATTGTAACTATCAAATTTATCCAAAAAAAAAAAAACCAAACTACTCAATGGTCCTACAACCACAAAATAAACAATGTAAGCCTATACTTTTTGGATTAAGTTGTCTTTAATTTTCAAGATTAAAAATGATCGATTCTGAGGTAGCTAATTATAGGCATGTGAAATATTTGTACTATTTGGAATGATGAGAAATTTCAAATCATCTCACTATTAGTATTTTATTTTATAATTCATCAATCATTGTGAAGTCTCTCACACTTATTTTGTTTTATTTATAAAAATAACTAAAATTTAAAATGGAAAATAATTATACATATGACATAATAAATTAATAACTGTTATTGGTGGAGTATCAAGTGAAAAACTAGGAGATGTTTAGCAAAAAAAAGAAGAAGTGAAAAACTAGGAAATAAATGCATGTATGCGAATCAATTGCTGTAATGGAGACCTTAAAATTCAATCAATGATAAATAAATTAAAAAAAGATTATAGGAATTTATCAAAACATCATGTCCCTATAGATAGCGTTCGATACTATTTGTTCCATAAGGTCGATATTCTAGTTAAGCACATGAGAAAAAAAAATTGTGTTAGCTTTTACTTTTTGAATTTAGTTGTCTTTTATAAGTATATGTGTTTGATAACATGTGATATATAATTTTTAACTTTTAAGGATTAAAAAATTATCAATTTGAGCTACTAAATTATAGGCACGCCAAATATTCATATTATTGTGAATGATGTCAATCTTAATTATACGAATCAAGTATTTTTTAATTATACAGAAAATAAATGCATGCAGCGTGCATGTTGATCAATTGCCACCTTTTTATTATTATTTATATTTACCTCTCTCTCTTTTTTTCTTTTTATAAAAATAGTATAACTTTATTAAAAAGAAGATAAAAACATTACATTTTGAACCAATGTGGACTCTATAGTAACAAGATTTTCCTCTCTTGATCTATATAAAACCCATTACATATATAATCTCCTCATCACAATTACATTATAATTTATCTTTTATCAAGAAGAAAAAATTGCTTGAGTCTTTTAGTAATGGAGACTGGAAGTGCTCCGTTTCAGTCCTCAACCTCAAGTTCTCTAGTAACCCCTAAATCTAATGCAGCGGTTCAGTCCTCGAATCCTTCAGTAATCCCTGATGCAACAGAAAAGCCAGCACCACCAGAAAATAAACCAAGTTTGAAGAAGAAATTGTAAGCTTATTTCTTTGTGTGTAGTTGAGAAATGTGTTTTATTCTATACACCACCATGGAAAAAAGAAGAGATGAATTTCAAATTATTTTATTTCATTTGATGATTAGGTGCTTTTGAGACTTGACAAAAAGTAAATGCTAAAATTATTACAAATTTTACTATAAAAAACTTACAAGCCGACATAATTATGAATGTGACTAATGTCATTTCAAAAACACACACACACATATATGCTACCCTCGAGATTAATAATGATGTTATATATTCTTGTTTTACAGATTATTCACTATTGGATTACCTATGTGCAAATGTCTCTCATTCTCCACACCGGAAAAGAAAAAATGACAAAATTTAGCTATAAAATTGATTGTAGCTTAAGATTACAAACTCACTCAATAAAATAAATATTACTACATATTTTGAAAATCTAACCGTTGAATTGCATGTTTTTTATACTCTTAATACACATGTCAAATTTTGTGTCAATCAGATATCATTTATTATATGATCTATAAACTTATATCTTATGCATAATTTTAAATTAAAAAAACTTGAAATTTAAAAAAATTTTTTTTTTTTTTTGGTTAACCAAGCTGATAACATAAAACTAAACAACAACCATTCTGTTACAAAAGAACTCAGCTTCGTCAAAAGTTAGCAAATCAACCACCACAGGCGGTGGTTCATACAACAAAAGGAAATTAACAGCTTGAGTTGCTCCCATGTTAGCAAGCTTGTCAGCACATCTATTGGCTTCCCTAAAGATGTGAGCCATTGTGCAGGTAGGGAAGGTTTTGATCAAGTTCCTGCAGTCATTCAAAAGGGGTTCTTTTTTTCTTTTTTAAATTTAGGAGGAGGTGTGATATGGGATAGCAATGGTGAATGGGTGGCTGGTTTTGTGAGGAAGCTTGGCTGAATGGGTGGCTGGTTTAAAAAAATTGTTGAGAAATGTGTTTTATTCCATACACCACTTTTGAAAAAAGAAGAGATGAATTTCAAATTATTTTATTTCATTCGATGATTAGGTGCTTTTGAGACTTGACAAAAATTAAATGCTAAAATTATTACAAATTTTACTATAAAAAACTTACAAGCCAATGTAATTGTGGGAACGCATGCCCAAATATATATTGGGCCATGGGCCTTGTCCGATCAAAAATGCACAGTGGTCCGAAAATTGATCAACAGTAAGGAAGGAGTAAGACTTTAAACTTCACGAGCAAATTATGATTGTAAAGGCTGGAAAAGGTAGGCCGAGGAGGAGTATCTCCTCAGCTATACGAAGAAGGAGTCAGAAGGTGAGTTCTATTATCCAGAGTGACGTTCCAGGAAGTTTTGTTGATAAGGATATGCACTGTGAACGTACAGGATAAAATGTGATATTATTTACTATATGATCTATAAGTTTATATTTTATGCATAATTTTAAATTACAAAAACTTGGAATTTAAAAAAATTGTTGATAACATAGCTATTGATCTTTAATTTTTTTGAAATTTTGCAAGTATTGAGAATATAAAAAGAGGATGTGATCCAATGGTGGATTTGTCAAAATTCACCTCTAATAAAAATATATTGAATAAGGTTGTATCTTAAGGTTACAATCAATTTTATAGCTAAATTAACTGTCTAAGAAAAAATAAGTTTATACTATTGAAAATTAATAGAGTTCAAAAAGATTTAATATTGTATGGATATTCTAAAGAGATTTTAGTATATTGCTTGTACAAGAAACAGATATTACAAGTATCTCTCTCTCTCTCCATTTACAACAAATATAAAATAAAAATTGCTCATTATAGACATCACATTTTGCAACATTTGTTTAATTTCACCAAGGGTAAAACATCATTATAAAACATAAGAATGAATTTGTAATATAATTATTTACTTCAAAAAAATTAGATGTCCCAATGATCAAAACGACATATTATGTGCTTAAATCATACTATTAGATTAAAAGATATAGACAAATAAAAAAAATTAAGAGTTGTATGCATCCTTTCAATTGAGGTTGATCGCATTTGATTTTGAATAATTAATGATGATTGTTTCTTTTAAAGAATTAATTTTAATTAATTACGTGTCATAATCTTATTGGATTTAATAAAAAAAATCAAAACCACTGTGCACGCTTGATGCAATGGTAACTCCATAAGTATAAATGTTTGTAGGATATGAGGGATAAGAGTCGAGGTTTAAGTCTCCAGGAGGGAACTTTACGCACATATACGCTTAGATTAAGTTAAAGTAGAATTTCTATCTTGTATAAAAAAAATAAATAAATAATCATAAATGGTTCTTTAAGGTGATGGACGTAATCTATGTAACTAATTAATTATCTTTTAATTTAAGACGGTTAATTAATTGTTTAAAATTCATTAATTGAACCTACATTATCTGACTTTAGAGTGGTTAAATTTAAAAAAAAATAAAAAAATCATAAACAAATGGTTCTTTAAGGTGATGGACATAATCTACGTGACTAATTAATTATCTTTTAATTTAAGACGGTTAATTAATTGTTTAAAATTCATTAATCGACCCTACATTATCTGACTTTATAGTAGTTAAATTTTAAAAAAATAAAAAAATCATAAACAAATGGTTCTTTAAGGTAATGGACATAATCTATGTAACTAATTAATTATCTTTTAATTTAAGACGGTTAATTAATTATTTAAAATTCATAAATCGACCCTACATTATCTGACTTTAAAGTTTAAAGTGGTTAAATTTTAGGTCCAAACTGGATTACGTCTTGAAACTAATAAAAAAAATGCCAAAAATCATAAAAAGAAAATGAAACTGAACTTTAGGTCCAACTGACGATTTGGAATTTGGATTTGGACTCTACCCACTAAATTTCAACCTTTCTTCTATATTATCTGATTGTCAACTAATATCTAATCAGTTTCTTAAACTCATCCATGCTTATTACAATGCCTTCCACTCCCTCTATAAAATAGAGATGGATTCACAATTCAAAAGACAATTTCTTGGAGCTCTAGAGAAAGCTGTATAGCACGATCATAAGGCTTTTAGTGATCATTCAGTATACGGCCTAGTCCTTTGTAACAAAAACCCACTAGAATCTAGCCTCAAAACCTAAATATTTACTAACATTTCACCCAAAATCCTCCTAGACCGAACCATATTATTAGGATCATCAACTAAACCCTAGTTGATCATTAAGCCATGTGCATGCAAGATATATTTATTGTTCTTATTCTTTGTTTGATAAATTCTAAATAATCAAGAACATGTTTTGTCTATGATGATATGGGTAGATTTAGGATCAAAGCATGTTTTGTGATGTTCATATGCTCATAACTTTTCCCCCTATAAGACTCTAAACGCTAGATCTTCTCTTTCTTTCTTTCTTTCTTTCTTTCTTTTTCTTTTTTTTTTCTTTTTTTTTTCCTACTAATGACATGTTAGTTGAATAGATGAAATGACATATGGTGGCCACTAGATATACTTTAATGGTCCGTTTGGTTGGGTTGATTTTAGGAGAAATGGAAAAGGGGAAGAGAAAATGATATTTTTGTGTGTTTAGTTAGAGCATTAGCATGGGTGTAAAACTCCCCAAATTGCTATTTTAGCTCCATTTACATCCAAAACCAACAACTGACCAACATCCAGTTGGTATATCCAAAAAATTTCCCCACATAGCTACAGTAAGATTGTAAATTTACAACATAAATTTATTTATTTAATTCTCTTTCTCTCTAGCTAGTTGTGTGGATTTGATGGAGAGAGAGAGGAAGAGAGGAAAAGAGAGAAGAAAGAGATGAGAGAGAATAGAGAGAAATGAGTTATTTATATTATTGGATGGGGTAATTTATATTATTTTAATGAGTTGTATATGTTAAAATAAAAAATGGAATGTTGGATATATAAGTTGTAAAATAGTATGGAAAAATAGATTTTTAAAGTGTAAAATAAGTTTTTTTTTTTTTTTTTAGATCTCCAAATGCTAATACTCCTAAAAAAGAAAATATGAGAGAAAACTAATGGAGCTCAAATATTTCTTTTTGGCAAGACTTAGGTACAGTATTTAGGTGTTATTTCTCAAGTTTTCCTCTAAGATTCTGTCATGTGAATTTTTTTCATGGGATGAAAATGTATTTTTTAATTAAATAGCCACATGATTAAATTTTAAGAAAAAAATCTAAAAAACAGCACCTAAAATACTATACCTAATTTTTTTTTTCTTTTTTAAGCCTACCAAAATATCATCTCTCCATAATAAAAACGAAAAGGAAATTTGCATTAGACAAAAATGCATGAGACAAAAAGTCCCGTGTTTTAGACAAATTTGCAGCCCCCAACACCACCCCTCCCCCCCCCCTCCACCCCCCACGTGCAACGCTTTTGTTTTTTTGGGTTTCTTCCCTCTCTCTTTTATTTGTTTTTGCCTTTTTGGTCTTCTTGTTCTATTTACTTCAAGTCCCGTGTTTTTTCCTCTTATTTTTCATCAGTTTTTTCTTTTATATATATATATATATATAATGAAGTGCCTATGTGTACATAATTTTTTAATAAAAAAATAATGTGTTTCTTTTTAATTTTATCTAATAAGAGCATGAAATTTTTATATGAGCTATATCTTCTATTCTCTCATTTTTTTTCTAAACTAAATAAAATGTTTTTTATCCCCCCATTTTTCCAACCACAATCAAATATTTACGAAAGAAAACTAAATCTCTTATACCCTTTCATTTTCTATCCTCTCATTTTTTTCATCTCCCAACCAAACAGAACCTAAAAGACCAAGTTCAACAAAGAAAAGTGAGTGTTTAACACCTGTCTCAACTTATAACTTTAGCTTCTTATTTTAAATTAATAATACATCAAATAATTTTTATTCTATGTAATTTTTATCTTTTTAAAATGTAATTAAGACATCAATCAATGTCTTAATTAGAATTCTGAGTTTCAACAGAATTCTAATTCTCAGCAATTACTTGGCTGGAACAGACCCTCTTTTCTGATCTACATCAATTGCATCTAGACTCTAGAGGGTCTCATTATAAACCACCTTTTTGTTCCCAAAGTTGTAATTTCTCATGTTTTAGACTTGGCTTATATTACTACTTCTTTTCCTGTCCACCACTGTAGGCTAAATCCAGACTATGTATCAGCCTGGTGGACCTTAATTTGCTGTAATGTCTCCTTTTGATCCATGCATGTTTTCTTTGGTATAATAATAATAATAATAAAAAAAAAAAAAAATCAATCAATGTAATTTTTGTTAGTGTATATAGAAGCAAAATCATTATAACATTATTATTCGTATTCAAACTGATGCAAATTAGCAATTTTTTTTTTTTAATCAATGAAAAGGTGCATAGAAAAGGTCAAAAAAAGCAGGTAATATTTTGCCGACTGCCAAGTGGCATGCTCCCGCTGGTCTAAAACCATGACCTCTCATATTTTTTATTTAACAAAAAAAGAAAAAGAAAGGGAGGACTTGCCGACTTGGTACTGGTAGTGACACCAGAAAAAGAAAAGTGATTAGACCGATCTATTAACTTATTAAGACAGTGACAAATTTCCTATCAATTAAGCATAAACCCATCATTTTTTGTCTATATTTACATTCTTTCACCTTATAGTTGTGACAAAAATACCGTTTGATAAATTATGGTACTAAATTTTCTCAACTACAAAGAAGTTGAAATATAAATTATAGGGCAATGATTTGCTACAAATAAAGTTGTTGCAACTTTTACAAAATGCATACATATCAATGCCTCAAATAAACCTCATTTGATGAAAAATTCAATATTAACAAGAAAAAATATATCTATCTAAAATATTGACATGTGTACATTAAGAGTTACTACAACTTCGGAGCAAATACTTGTCCTAAATAATATCACTAGATTTTCTCAACTAAAAAAAACCTTATAATTCAGGACATTGAAGAAAGATTGCCGGGCTTGAAGAGTAATATTCAATCGCATATTCGCATACACCCTCCAACAACTTCAAAAAATAACTTACGTAACGTGTTGTGGAATACTAAAAGTAGCGAGCTATTAAACTAGTGTTGCGTAATTTCCAAAACAATAAACATTTTCCAAATCCAGAGAGAGAGAGAGAGTCCGTACCAGTCGGACCGAATCAGCGGTGAGTAGAGGCAAGTGGCAACACAGACATTATCGGATTCCGTGTGTATTTATTATATATATTCAACCATGAGCATCACCATTTTTTATAATAATCCTCCTAGTACCGCTTCTTCTTATGCTTTAAACTCCTCGTTTGTCTCTCTCCCCACTACTCTCACTCCCATTTCTAAGCTCCTTTCTTCTTCACCACCACATCGTTCTTTTCGTCTTCGAACTACTCTTCCACCTCCAATTCTCTGCTCCTCTTCTTCTCTCTCTGTTTCAGGTACTCTCTCCCTCTGTCTCTCTTTGGATTTTTCTTCTTAGCTTTGATTTGCTTCGTAGACTGATTTCTTAATTAGTTTTTACAATGATTTGGAGCCTCAAATGTGTTGGTAATTTGGTTTTAGGAATTTACGTGTTGGTTGTGCTAATATTTGCCTGTGTTTGACTGCTGTATTGTTTTGTTTGGATTTGAGATTTAGATTTAGATCTTTCATTCATGGTTCCAGGAAATGATTGAACAAGTGATAATTATTAATGTTCGATTCTGCCAAAGTTTATTGGTACTTTCTTTATTATTTTATTTGTTCTTTCAAGCATCCTAGTGTTATTCTGGTATAAATTTGTTTTGATTCCAACCTGGCGTGTAACACTTGCTTCGCATCACATGTGTTTATTATATATATATATATATAACTGTGGATCGCTTTTGTTAGTTATAACTGCAAGGCTGTGATTGACTGTGACATTTGCTATTTCTTTTGGGTCTTCATTCTATTGCTTTAGTTAAAAATATATTCTGGCCATTTTTTTATTAGCGTCTTGTAGAAGAACCTAATGTGAAGCACAATGATTGGAATATGGTTTTCGCTTTTTACTTGGATGCCCGTATTCACATTTTGTTGATACTTTATGTACATGGCAAATTGGCAATATGATCTTAAGCCTTTTCTGTTGGTTGTCTACTTTTATAACTGCAGACATGGATGCCACCGGAGGTCAAAGCCTGTACCCATTGCACCGTACTAAAACTCTTCACCTGGTATGCATATATGACACAGCTACGCATTCATTTTGGAGATTATTTCTTGGGGTTTTTTTTTTTTTTTTTATATATTTTAATTTGTACCTTTGAGAAGAGTTTTGGTCTAATTAAGCCATGTATACAGGTAAGGCATGCCCAAGGGATTCACAATGTGGAAGGAGAAAAGGACCATGATGCATACTTATCTTATGATCTCTTTGACGCAAACATTACCCCACTTGGCTGGAAACAGGTAGCCGCTTCGTTAATTATGTTGTAATTGTTAATTTGTTGCAACTCTGTTCTTATTAAGTTGTTAAAAACTTTTATACAACTGGTTTGCTGGTGGAACACATTTAACTTTTTATCTTTAGAAAAAGTAGAATGGTCCCATAAAATTTTGCAAAAACTACTTCAATTTTAAACTGAATAAAACTTTTGGTCTCTAATTGGAGAACATAATGTTTCAAGAAGAACTTTTTGTTGACCATACTTCTAGATTTTCTTACCCTGTTATTGGCTTGTATTAAAATGATTAGATATTATATTCTCCAATGTTAAAAAAATAAATGTCATGGGATGATTTCATTGTGCCATAACAGGTTGATAATTTGCGCAAGCATGTTCATGCGTGTGGACTTTCCAAAAGAATTGATTTAGTTGTCCTTTCCCCTTTGTTAAGGTAAACTTACTGTCTCCAATTTTGTGGCCTCCGTATTTAGAAATTTTCGGTCATCCTCCTATTTGCTTAATGCTGTGTAAGTGGTGCAAACTATCTTTTCTATGATTCCTTCCACTAAGCTCATAACTAGATTCTGATGCTAAATATAAGCTCGATATTAGCACTAGCAACAAGTAGTGAACCACTTAGTAACTGACTGCTCTAGCATTATTTGTTGATGTGAGAGCTATTTCACCTGTTATGATTAGGTCTAGGTCTAGGCCATTCTTGCTTTAGTCGCTCAAACGAGAATCTATATATGACTAAAATGAGTGTGGGTGGTCTCTGAAGTCAAAAGGTTGGGGGGAAAGTTGAAAACTTTACATCTTATAAACCTTAGCATGATTGTTGAATACCATTTGAAATGATTCTACCACAAATGGTTGAAAGGGGATATAACCAATCGTGTTAATTAACTTAATTTTCTACTTCCTTATTCCTAGAGGGAATTTGTTTTAGAAGTCTTTACATGTTGATCTCAAACAACTTTGACTCTACATGTTTAATGTCAGAAATTTTGTACTATAAGTCATGACCAACAATGACTGCATTGCAGGACCATGCAAACAGCAGTTGGAGTCTTTGGTGGTGAAGCCTACACAGATGGCATAAATGTACCTCCTCTAATGGCGGCAAATACAGGGAAAAGTGGCCGTCCTGCAATTTCAAGTTTAAATAGCCCACCATTTGTAGCAGTAGAGCTTTGCCGAGAACATTTGGTATGTCATATACATCTAATAGATATTGTATGGGCATTTTTCTTTATTTGTATGACATGCAAGTATGAAAAGTTATTATTGCATTTGTGACATCTCTCTTTGCACTTGATCCAATTACTCATAAAGAATCGAGTGAAAATTTTCACAAATGCATCCATCCCACTCTTCTCTCCTTTTCATTAGTTAAGACTTAAGAGTTGTCTTATAAAAAAAAAATTAGTTACTGGTTGTCATTTGAATTCACGTGAGTTTGTTTTTTACTACAGGGACTTCATCCATGTGATAAGAGACGAAGCATTACCGAATATCGCCCTCTCTTTCCTGCAGTTGATTTTTCTCTGGCAAGTAATCTGTCATTATTGGTGCTTTATATCAGGAACAAGTGGCTTTGACAGTAATTTTTCCTGTGATTATTGATTTGTTTGTTAGTCTTCAACCCAATTCTGTTTTGGAATTTAATCTTGTTTCAATTTTTGTTCAGATAGAAAATGACGATGACATCTTGTGGATGCCTGACATTAGAGAGCGGGATGAAGAAGTTGCTGCTAGGGGACAGAAGTTTTTGAAATGGTGATTGCCAATTTTACTTTTTTTCCCTCTTGCTAGGAAATTGATTATTCTTTTAACCAACATAACAATTAACAAAGGATTGAAATTTCTATGAACAAAATAAGAATTCAATTTCTTTAATTTCAGAATTGCTCATCCATCAAAAGCTAAATGTGTAGTTGTTTCACCTCTGGCATCTCAGAATATACTTTAGTATACTGTTTGATAGTGGCTAGCCTTGGGGTTTTCAAACACCATGCCTTGATTTTAAAGAGTTGTTGGGGTGCTACTTATAAATATATAAAAAAATCTTAAAAAGTATTTTTTTGAATTTTAAAATAATGCATAAAAGATGAATTTATAGATCAAATAGGAAATAACATCTGATTAGCACGAAATTTGGCATACGTGTTAAGAATATAGAAAACATGTAGTCCTAGGATGAGTTTTTCAAAATACTAATTCTATAAGAAGTTATTAAGTGATATAACATTGGTCAAATTTATACTAGGTGTAAATTGATCTTGACACTCTATATATATATATATATATATACATATCTCAAATTAGCTAGCATGTAGTTGTCCCATCTGAAGGAGATCATTTCATTGAGTCTTACATGCATCCAAGGTCACCTCCTTTTATAAGCCAACAAGTTCTAGCTCAAATGACACTTCCTTTGTAAGAGCAAGATGGAGGGTGAAATTGTGGATTTGTGACTAATTAGTTGCGTATCTTACCAATTAAAAATAATAAATAAATAGTGATTTGTTTGTGTTCTGTAATGAGTTCAATATGTAATACATGTTAGTGTGATGCATGCATCTGAAGCCCCTAATTTTTGTTTAACAATAAAAATAATATTAGTGTTTTCAGATGTATGGGAAATTTTTTGGCAAAGTTTCTTATTGTGGCATATAGAATGGCTTAGTCGTTCTTATAAAGAAGTTTAATAAGAATGCTCTTAGTTATTGATTGTGATGATCAATGTTTTCCACATGATTCATTTATATCTTTTTCACTTTCTTTTCCTGGTTGAATATGAATTGTAGACATTTGGAATGCTTTGGCTATTATCTGGTTGCAAGTATGGTCATAACAGTGCCACAAATTATTTCTTACTTTTTCCCACTTTTCAATTGGTCCAGGTTGTGGACACGTAAAGAGAAGGAGATTGCAATTGTCAGCCACAGTGGATTCTTGTTTCATACCCTAAGTGCTTTTGGAAATGATTGTCATCCATCTGTGAAGAGTGAAATATGCACGCAGTAAGAATTATAATGATTTATATTTTTCACTTGCAACTATACACATGAGCAGGTTCTCAGATTCTAAATTAAAAGAACTAAGTACATGCTATCAGATGATGAGCTTGTTGCTTAATTTGTAATCTTGCTATTAGAAATGCTTTCTTTTGAACTTTTTATTGATAATC
Source organism: Quercus tomentella (assembly GCA_028535165.1). NCBI lineage: Eukaryota > Viridiplantae > Streptophyta > Magnoliopsida > Fagales > Fagaceae > Quercus > Quercus tomentella. The sequence goes on along the minus strand of JAPQVY010000023.1, from coordinate 36,147,018 downwards.
TCTTATTAACTTGAAAGTAAACGCACGGTCAGTAAACACATGATCAGGTTTCTTAGATTCTAAATTAAAAGAACTAAGTGCGTGCTATCAGATTAAGAGCTTGTTGCTTAATTTGCAATCTCGCTATTAGACATGCTTTCTTTTGAACTTTTTTATTGGCAGTCTCTTATTAACTTTAAAAATAAAAATAAAAAGTTTTTAAATCTGCTGGGTGAGTGAGAAACTTTTATCTATTTGTTTGTTTATTTATTTTATTTTCTTGTACCAATTCTCTATTCTGATGAGACATCCTCATGGCAGACACTTTCGTTATGTCCCTTCTAAAGCAACGTTTTACCTGTATGACTAGGAATTGGAAACTACATGTACCCTGTAATCGCCTCCCAAACATTCACCCTGCTGTCCTGTGGGAGAGACATTAAAAACACAGAAATTAAACACGGGGAATTGCTGTAGATAAATATAACATAGCTAGAGAAACAAGATGTTTATAAATTTTTGCAACTTATATGATATGCTGATTTACAAGCATGGTGACGAAACTAAAAAAATACAATCTGTGTTGTGCAGCTTTGCCAACTGTGAGCTTCGTTCGGTGGTGATCATTGATAGGAGGTGAGCATTGTCATTTGCAAAACATAGAACCTATGTTATAGCTTAATGCAGAAATTTCATCTTCTGACTTTTCTTTCTGCAGTATGATCGGGTCAGATTCCTCAACAACTAACTATCCTGGAAAAATACCCAGTGGACTTGATCTTCCCAGTGATTAGCATCAGAGAAGCATCCAGAGGAAAAGGGTGCCTAACTAACTATAGCCCATGACAATGATCAAACTGGAATAGACTAGATACACATAGTATCCGTTTGGCATGATTAATTTTACTATTTCAGCTAACTTTTACCTTTATTTACAGTACTTTTAGCAAAAAGTTTTTAGTTTCAGCAGAATAAGCGGATCCCAAACTGACCCATAATATGAGTCTTCAGAAGTGTTCACTGAAGTACTTCTCAAGTGAATATCTTCCCACAGAAGTCGAGGTATCCATTTTTTGTGAGCTTGGTAGCTCTGTTTGTCAATTTCAAGATTCCATTTAAATTTGAGTAGTTAGATTTAAAGCCTTTTAACAAAGTCATAGGTGCCAATTCTTTTTCGGATGAATATGTGGATTACATTTGTTTAATTCAACTAGGTTTTGCTATCTATGATGGTCGTTGAAGATAGAAGTTTGGGTGAATTACATTTACTTTCCCTTCCAAACTATTCGGATATGTAATTCCTACCCTGAATTTTAAGTTGTGCAATAATATTCCAAGATACACTCGAGATGTAATCTTACTAGTGAAAATCAATGTTACTCTTGCATTGAATATTTTAGCACGTAAGCCTTTAAACACATTCTGTTAAATTTGATGCATCTCTTGATTTAATACAAAATTCACACGATTGTCAAGTGTTTGATAAAATGTGTCAGTGTTTACGCCAATTTTAAAGTCCAAACCATTTCTAGTAACCTTGTGTTTTGATTTTTCAATTTCCAGGTTTACATAGGACATTAAAATTTATTCAAGAGTTTATGATAGGAAAATACAATTAATCTTAGATAATTTTGTAATAGATACATGAGCATGCAGGAAAACTTATGTCCATGAGTGATCTTGAGCATGTATTATGTGATTTTATCTTTAGTATGATGTCTGCTTCACGAAGTACGAGCTAATTATTGGCTAACTGAAATTGGCAAATAAAATTAGTCCTCATTTCCATAAAAATTGACGTCTTACTCTTTTCTTAAGAATAAGATCAAACCTGCAATTGGTTTTAAGTTTTAACCCCTCCCCTTTATATTCCCCCTCCCTGCTTTATACTCTCCCTTGGTCAGAGAGAGGGAGAGAGAGAGATTTAATACATTGGTTGGATGAGTGCTTAGCTTGTTTCTCCGATTGAATTCAAATGCCTGGTTGCATTGCATTCAAACACCCTGTATAACTTATTAGATTTCTTAAGCCTTATTTACAGTTTTGTTTTTTAAAACCTTGTATCTTATTCACAGTTTTTTAAATTCTCGTTTTTTTTAGGTATAACAGTGTTTTTATGAATTTTTATAAAGGAAAAATAAGTTGATGAAAATATGCTATCTCAGCAAGCAATGTCTAATTGCACCGGAGTAAGACAAAAGAAATTCAGTAATCTGTGCTTAGCTTTGATACCTTGTGAACTTCGTTTGGTGCTCTTTTTTTATGAGAGGTGGGCATGTAATTCAAATTGTCCTATTTGCAGTGGACAAAAATAAATAATCTAATAAAGATGGAATCAGGACAAAGAAATGATTAGAAGTCAAATGAATCAACGCTTTCCACTCCACTCCACTCCACTTTTTCCAATTGCTTTACAAATAAAACCAAAAAAAAAAATTTTTAGGTACAAATAACACTCAAAATTGATCCCACATAGGTAAAATAATTCATGGGGGGAAAAATCTAATTGATTTGTAGGACTGCAAAAACCAACACCATTTGATATTGAAACCGAGGCTTCACTTGATGAACAACTATGTTTTTGATCCCCTAACAACATAGAGCACTAACCCCACTACGATAGAGAGAAGCAGGAAGAGAATAGCACCCACGATGTTGAGATTGTTAGACTCGGTAGATTTTTTCCCACTTTCCTCTCTTGTGTCAATTCCATTTTTTTCCAAGGGAGAGCAAGATGCTGAATTGAAGGGGATTGCCACATCCCAGAAGGGCTTGGTGACAAGCGATGGGGCTTCTTTTTCTGGTTCCAAGATTGTTGAGGAATCACTTGGAGCTTCCATGGACATCAACTCAACACAGTGATCTTTTAGAACCTAGGGGAGCATGTAAAGCAGGGGTCAGAATAACTAAGATAATGCAATTTTTTGGGGGCAGTGAGGAGCGACTCAAGTATAACATATATATTTAAAAAGGGCAGTCCATTTTGAAAGAACATATCAATTTTTGAGATCATCGTATCATATATATCAACACTAAAATCTGTTATGCCAGATATGCATGATTAAGAGATTAACCCTATTATAGCATTTCGCACACATCAAGCTCGTTGTAAGGAAGTTCATTATGCAGGATTGTCCAGACCACGCACATGCAACATGCATATCCAATTACTCATTAAGTAATCTAAGCGTTTTTTTCTTTTCTTTTTCATTGCAAGAAACCACATAACTAAATATTTTACACATCAAGTCAGATGTACGAACCTCGAGAGTCTCAGATGGCTGTAGATAGTCACATATGTATGTGCCTGCCAACCACGGAACAAATACTCTTCGAGGAAATGACAGACTGCATTCTTTTCTGTTTGCAAATGTATAACAACAGATATCATCAGTGTTCAAATCATGTTCCAGTAAACATGGGGGAAAAAGTTATCAATGAAGAATGATGCATTAAACATAATGATTCAACTTTGAAACTTTGGTTTCACAAGAGATTGACTAACCCCCTAAAAGCAAACTGATGTTGAGCAAAGGAAGGATTTGCAATGAAAATCTAATGGTGACAATGAAAAATGTATTGCTGAACATAATTAGACCCCTTAAATGGCTTAATCTAAATTAATTCCTCCTCCAACACCAAGTTCATAAATCGTTGTAAACCTTAGCTGATAGCACACAAGTACAGGCATTTGCCACAGATGCTTTAAAATGCTATGTACCAATGCAAGTGTGACTACGCATTTATAATGGTCAGAAAGATGGAACCATTATTGCAACTACATAGGTAGCGGAAAAGCCATATATCAGAAGGTAATACAATCAAACTAGACGTAATGACCTCATGGAGCCATTTCCCTACTTGTAATCAAACATGATTTGCCACCTATCTAAAATGGGCATGCAGTATGCATGACTGATTTTGGCACAAAATACCAAAACCTCACTTAAACATCTAAGGCACCAGAATCTAGGTCCAAGAGGCTACAAAAGAGTGATAAGTTCCAAACCTTGAGAAGAATTTCAGTAAATAATGATGACAAAAGAAAAGAAAAAACGCATGCCATATTAGAATCAAGGAAGTTCTTTGAAATCAATGGCATGTCACAAGGATCTTGTAAATTTAGTCTGTGTGCAGATTAGGTTTTCTTCCCTAAACTGGTAAGTTACGTAGACAGGTCTTAAACCCATGACCTCACCCTCACTCTTACAAGAAAAGGAGGTGTCATTTGTACTAGAGCTAATTGGCACTTAGTCATTCCAGTTTAAGTGTGAAAAGATGATGAAATAACCATATTGACCCAGTATTTCACTCAAAAAGTATATAATACCTAGGTGTTGCAATATGATGACGTGAGACACGTGATTCATAACCGCATTAATATCAAATATGGACCATGGTGGATGCATGCTATTGATCAAAAAGCCTCTCAAACATTGATCGAAATGATAGCAATACACAAATTGATATAAAATAATGAACATTAATTTTTTTAGCCATACTATCCTCGTAAACGAAACAAATACATAGGAATATACATCTAACACACCTTAATAATTGCAGGACGAGTTGGGGAACAGGTTTATCAGTCGATATCCCATCACTTGCTTCCTGACTAACATCTTCTGTCTGACTTATATCTCCATATGCCTCATCACAGATGATATCTAATCTACTTTGCAAACTACTGATGATATCCCTCTATACACAGAAAAGGAACCGAAGAATACACAGGACGATGAGCTACAACTATAGGTTGTTCATAAGAGTAAGACTAGCAAGGACTATTTTGCAGGAAAAATAAAAAAGCAGAGAACAAACAACAATTTAAGCATTAACATTTCATGGACAATTCAAAAGCAGCTGATAAAAAGCAATCCAAGTTATACTTAGAGAAACTTGTGGCAACCAAATGAGATGGAAAGATGAAGAATAAAGGGGGAGGGGGGGGGGGGGGAAGTACAGAAGCTTTAATTATACTATATGTGATACTTATCCATTTCTTCTTAGTGATCAGTAACCTTTTGTCTTTTTTAATAAATACAGCCAACATATGCAAGCATTCTACATCAAAAGTAGATCAATTGAATATCATAGTTAGATAACTGTAATCCAGTGCATCAAGGAAACAAAGACTAATTGCCTTAGAGAAAACCCTGTCTGAAATCTCAGGCACATACAAAAGTGACACTTGATCAGTGGCATACATCATTTATCATATTCATCTAGTTCTTAAGCACTTGGTCCCCCCCAAAAAAAAAATTAGTTGCACTAGATTTCCACTTCTACATCCATTTTGTTTAAAAATAATTTTAAGTACATACTTTTTTGGGGGGGCAAGTTCTCAAGCACATACTTCTGAATATAAAATTCAAAAGGATTACACTTCAATGCATCAGGCTAGTGCCTTGCCTCATGGGGGTAAAATGCCCAGCATAATGTTTTTCACCTTCAAAAAAAGTGACGCGGTCAAGCAACAGTAATAAAATGCTACACTTTCTAAGATGTCAAGAAGTATCAGTCGACAGTCAATACAATAAATGCTCTTGTAATCTTGCTTCCAAAACCAGCAGGACCTCCATGAACTAATGATAAATCAAGCATTTCCAAAGAAATCTCAATGTCTACTGGCCCAAAAAAAGAAATTCATAACACTTTTCAAAGCTGTTGAGGTGACATATTGTTATTTATGTACACTAAAATTGGTGTTAGTGGTAGACTCATGTGAAAGTGGTGTTATACCAATTACAACTTACTATCTCAACAAGTAGTGAAAAAAGTTGAGAATTTTTTTATGTCTCCAGAATTACTCAAGAAATTTACACGACCCTTTAATACTAAAGCAAGAACAAATTTTCATTGTAAAACAAATAAGTAAGCCTGAACTGATTATTGAATACCTTTATATCGGCCACAGCTTGTGAAATTGGTTCTTTTGAATTCAAGTATGCAAAAGAACAGACAGATCCCTTGAAAAGAAGAACACCAAGAACATCTTTTCGGCTGCATGCTTTACATCATATAAACAAATAGTTCAGTGTAAAGAGATATAATGAAAACGATGGAAAATCACAAAGAATAACCTACTTAACAGTTGAAAAGAAAAGAAAAAAAAGGAAAAAGTGCCAGCACACCTTCTGCATATGTATCTTTCATGAATGGTAGAAGCAATTCAACTTCATGCACACCATCTGATGTGCTTGGTTCGTCACTTACAACCTAGAAATGAAATTGGAACAGCCCCCACCCCCCACCAAAAAAAGACGTAAAAAATCTGATATTACAAGAATCCACTAACAAAGTGAGCTTAGAGAGCCATGATGTAATAATACTTATAAAAAATAAAAAATAAAAAACCCAGTACAAGATTCAATAAATCTCACATTTTAAATTACTGGAAGAATGGTCGGCCATTATTTTAATTATATCAAGTCATGGCCTTCCAAGGACAATAATAAAACAAGTGGAAACTGCTACTAATCACATGTATGCTTGTCAGTTTAAATTTATGTATTTTGTTTTGCTTTCTACGAAATACGTGGTTACTACAACATGACAATGAGCTTTGGCTCAAATGGCACCTCTCCTCCTTATAAGAGCAAGGTGGAGGGTGAAGTCATGGGTTCAAGACCCACCATGTGTATTTACCAATTGAAAAAACACTTAGTGTGAAGCCTTATCTTCATTGAATCTTCATTGCACAAGAAAATTCTGCTGAGATTTGCATCTCAAGCAATCAATTATGAATCATGGAAGGAAAAATTGTTTAAATCTTCTAAGCAGCACCCTTGAGACTTAATAGAGAGGAAATAAAATCTTTCATCATTGTTAAGATACTAAACAATAATCATGTAACTGGATTCTCCCTTTGAGGCAGTTGAATTGACACTGGAATCAAGTGTAAGGCCATTAAGAATGTAAGATACAAATAGGTTTAGAAAACCACCAGAGCACTGCCCTATGCAACAAGGGGTGCATCCTGATGTCACATGGTAGCTGCACTGATGCAGCATAGCGCATGTCAAACTTGATCTTCTCTTGGAAAATGGAATTAATCCTGATTTAGTATCTTCTTGAGTCATCATATATTTGTATCATATGTTAATGCAAATTATATTCTAGTTTCTTTTCTTTCCTTTTGAAGCAAAAAGGATTTGTTGCTACACTATATAAATTTTTTTACACCTGACTTGACTTTATGCATGAACTATCAATAAATATATCAACTTACAACGCAGTATTGAAAATTTTGATGAGAGAACTATTGCAGCTATATGAGAACATCGGTAATCCGTTGTACAAACAAACATCCACAGTAAGTGTGTATAAATGGCTGGATAGACAGATAGAAAGATAATACAGAAAGTCAAAACATGGTATCTTGTAGTCTGTCTTACCAAATTACCATCAATAACCGCCCTTGCATCTTTTAGCTCTTTAGCATGATGAGAAATTCCCTGACGAAGAACATCACTCAATGTTTGAGTGTTTGATGCACTCTCTTGACATATGGGCAATCTGGGAAAAGACAGCTTCACCCATGAGAGATTACTTAGTAAAACATTTAGGAGTAGCTACTTCCATGACTGACATCAAGAACTTTTAGAATAACTACCAAGTACCAAAAATTTTCAGTAGAAAATTTACAGCCACAATATAATGTGTGATGGTATGATTGCCTGATATTCTACACCAAGAGGTTCACAGATATGCTCAATGGTCTGTTTGAATTGAGGGAGAGGGAGCGAGAGTAGAGTAGAATTGGCCCAAAATTAGCCTATTTTCAGCCAACTCTACTCTACTCCCCTCCACTCCCCCTCCCTCCCCCCTCAATCCAAACGGACCCTAAATGACCAATCTAATGCAGTTGGCATAGCTAACATGCAGAAAGAACCTGGTGCAACTTCAACATTGACCTCAAATAGGACTTACAGCCAACTTGATTGGTCATTTTTTAGAGGTTGGTGGATGATAAAATGATCGAGATGGATTATTATTACACCATAGTTAGATAATGTCAAATTTTTTTGGGACATTTATCAGTTCATGCTTGATTTACAATTTCGATGACTTTTGTTTCCTTATCATTCTCTTTATAAAGATGAAATTACGTCTCAAATTATGGATATACTAGCATCTTTACACTAGTTCGTGTTGAGGAAATTGATCTCCATCAAATACCACCTCCCAAAAAATAAATTTTTAGAGAGAAAGGCGTGAGATTTTTTACTTGACATAGTATACGTTTGGATAGAAATGATTTCTCCTGTGTTTGCATTTTTTTTTTTCAGCGCCCCATGAACAGTGCATTTAGGCCAATGAACAGTAATCCGCGCGTGAACAGTAACTTTTTTATTATTTTTCAATTGTTTTCAGTTTTCAGCAAAATAAGCGGTATCCAAACGGACCCATAATGTAACAAATTAAATATATATATATATGAATTTACAAATAGAAATCATCAATTTAATTGTCACAAGAAATGAAAGAAAATATTAAAAATTAAATAAGAAAATAAGAAAATTTATCAATCAATAATTAAGAAAATGATTGATAACTGATGCAAATGTTACCTAAGGTTAAAATTGTAGTTGCACTTGAAGGTCTGAAGGGAAGTTAAGACCCTTCCCATCTTGAAATCACATGGTCGCAGGCTACTTGATGTAATATTTGAAGTCCATGTGCAATTTCGACATGTCCACCTACACAAACAAACTCTGTTGTCAGCATGATAATCACTTAATAAATTCACTAAGATGTTATAATTGGGAAGAGAGAAGATATATTAAGTTAGATAAGTCATATACCTCATTGGACTGTAACAAATGTGAATGAGCAGTCTTTCCTCCCGATCATTCTCCAGCAGGGGTGCCGCTTCTGCAACTCCCTTTACAGTCTGCAAGAGCTATTTCATTATTTGAAATTAACACGAAAACATTGCTCTGGACTGAACTTCATGGTGAATGTAAAAGTTTTATTAAACACTTTAAAATATTTAGTATCTTCTATTTGAATGCCAAGAAAGACTAAGGAATACATGGGGTGGAAGAAAAAACAGGACTCTTATGTATTGTGTCATTTTAGCTTTCAGAAAATTACATAAATTAAATCAAAATTTTGTATTAGACATAAATTAGCAGCAGTTTCAAATTTTTCAGGAACCAAATTAGTAAAATAAGATTCCCACATAACAAAATGAAAAATGAAAAATCCTACATTAGGATATCCCAATTTCTTATCTCTCCTTACTCTTTTATCAGCAGCAATCAATCCCCGACATTTAGTCAGCATCTTGTTTATATTATATCTCAATTCTCAGCTGAAATCCTGGTTAAATCCACTCGCACGTGGGGTTTTGCACATTGTAACTCTATTATTCCAAAACCCACTTTGTTTTTCGGCTTGATTTGTTGTAATTTTTAATGATTCTATGTGTTTATCATCGTGAACATGAAGTAACCTTCTCTTTCAACATAAACTAAATAAAAAACGCACACACATAAAAACAAAAGAATTTACCTGACAAAGCGTTATGGTTGAATTTTTGAAAACAGTATCGCTAACCCACATATAGATACCAATAACTTTCATACCCCCAACTAACATTCTAGCCACCTGAGAATCCATAACCAAAGCTCAAAAAATTAGTATTAAATTTAACGAAATCGTATTATACAACAATGACAACAATAATTTGAAGTGGAAAAAAAAAACCTGACGAGCGTGTTCGGCGACCCAATCGTTATCGATGAACAAAGAGGAAGAAGAAGAAGAAGAAGAAGAATCTGCTGAGGCCTGAGATTTGGATTTGGGTCCCTTTTTCTTGTCGTCTTTGGCGGTAGTCTCGACGAGCGAACACGCGGGCTCTCTGGCATCGTTTGGTGGAGTTGGGATTAAATCGAAGACGAAACCTCGATCTAGTGGCGAGCTCAGCTTGCCTATTACCAGACCCACCTGCAACAAAACCCTAAATTCAGATTTTCAACCATTTCTTACATACATACATGCACACGTTGATTCATTGTAGAGAGAGAGAGAGTGTGTGCCTGAACGGGGAGTCGCGATTGGGTGAGACGATCCTCTATCAATTTGAGTTGGGTTTCTTCTCCAACCACCGCTTTCACCATTTTCGAATTTCTCTTGTGGGCTCTCTGTACTAGTGTCTACGACTCTACTACTATAAAGAGCTCTTGAAGAAGCCGTTGAAGCATTAAGCTCATTTTTACGGTTATGGCTTTTTCTTTTTTTTTTTCTTTCTTGGCCCCTTATTTTTAATTAAATTACACTTTTAACCCTGGGTGGATTTGTATAAGTGGTTGCAAAATGGTGTTTTGAATTTAAGATGGACTTTTGTTAAAAAACAACTATGAGGGGTTGCTATTGTGAAACGAAGTTTTGAGTTTTAAAAACACATTTTTAGGCTTAAAAAACACCTAAATGAACAGACCCTTGGAGTTGATTTGGTTAGAGTGAAAACTGAAATGATACAAAAGGGATTACAATCCATTTGAGATTTTTAGTTTTGGATTGCTTGCACTCTTAGTTTGAGATTTTTCATTACAATTCTTCACGTTTGATTCCATTTCAAAATGGTTATATTTTATCCATCTTTGTCATTTTAAGTGTCAATAAAACATTGTCATTTTTCTCTTTTCTTTTTTTCCTCTTTCTCTATTAAATAGCTAGATTAGTCAAGGAAATGAATGGAATGATCATTTTTAAAATGTAATCAAACTTAATTGACTAAAATGAAAAATCTAAAACTTTAATGGACTGAGTTTGTGGTGAGGTTCCAACTTTGAATTATGCTAAATAACTCTCAGTCATTCCTTTCCTTCTTGAATTAATATTATTTAGCAGTTATATGAGAGAGAACTTCCTAAGTCCCTAGCATTCACGGATCAAGGCATACTTTGCATCTTGAGAAATTATTCTAGAAACATGAGAAATGTATAGCTTTGAAATATAGAATTGAAGCCAGTCCCAACAGTAAAGCATATGGATTACGTCCTGAAGCATAGCAAGTGAACTCAATTTGTGAAACTAAGATTGAAAAGTTAATATACATGCTGCATTTTGAGGAATTGAGAAAAAAGCAATGTCAGAAATCAGAATTCTACTCCAATCTCCAATTGCTCTTAGGATTACACTTCTCTTACCCTTCTTGTCAACAACCAAATGGATGTACACAGAAAACTAAACCGAAGAAAGCTGAAAGTAATTAGGTCCATTTCACTATGAATGTTACATTGATAAGTACAAGCATGTCCTCATCACAAGCTGTGCGAAGCTTCAGCCAATTAGGTGGTGAGTCAGGTGAACAAGTACACACACACACACACACAAAAAAAAACCCTCCCAAGTCCATGTTACAATCCAATGGATATAGAATGCTCCAACCTTTCCAACATAAGAAGATGATTTCCCAAGGGCAATATCTTTACTCCATCATCATTCACAATGCTAAAATGCTTGCATGGGTCAATTCCAATGTTTACTTGAATAGCATTCAAAGATTCTGTATGTACACGGGTAAATTCAATCAAAGTTTTCCGCGGGGCTCCTCTAATTGAAGTGGATGCTCGGCCAAATAACATTATCACATGGCTCGCATCCATATCCCCATGGTTGAACACTGAAATCTGCACTTCAAATTTTAAGAGATTGCAAGATGCTATCTCATTGACATGAATATAATCAATCCCATCTAATGTCTTGTGAGTAGTTAATTTACTTGGACCAGACTTGCTAGTAGTATTCGATACCGTTATATTGTCTGGCACTGATATAAATTTATATGTAATATTGGAATATGTCAACCCATATCCAAATTCATATACTACCTCTCCAGTATAGAACCTATAAGTTCGTCCTGGATAGCCTCGTGAAGGGTCAGGCCGCAAGCTCATGTCATTCATGGGCACACTGCTAAATGATTCAGGATACCAAGTGATTGGCAAACGTCCACCTGTTTCTCTCAAACATTGTCCAATAAATTTCCTTATGACAAAAAGTAAGTGAATGTTCAACATTAAGACTTGATTCAAGATACAAACCTGGATTAAACTCTCCAAAGATAATTTCTGCAACCGCTTGCCCACCAGCCTCACCCGGGTATCCTATCCAGAGAATGCTTCCAATTTGTGGGTTTACTTTGGCAAAGGATACATCAATGGGTCCACCACCAAGTAGGATCAAAATAATAGGCCTTTCACTTGCAGAAGACACTGCAGAGATGAGATCCATCTGTTTACCAGGCAAGAGAAGGCTTGTCCTGTCACGTCCTTCATCTTCTTGGGAAAGATCAAGCCCAGCAACCACAACTACTGCATCAGCTTCCACAGAAATTCGAACAGCTTCTGCAAACCCATCACTGGAATTACATCGTGTGTCACCACAACCACTAGCATAGGTTGTTTTGATGTAAGGTTGTAGTCCCTCAAAAAGGCTAATCGGATTGCATGGTACACCTACACATTAAGGAACCCTTGAAAACTACTTTAAACTTACAAGCCATAAAAAGTAAAAGACAAGCAATCCTTCCTGAGAGAAACCTGTGTAGTCACCACCCAGTTGACTGGAATCATTTGCTGAAGGCCCAATAATGGCCAAGGAGGTGATAGTCGCTCGCTTTAATGGCAACAAATTCTTATCATTCTTTAAAAGCACAATTCCCTGCCTTGCAGCATCTATTGCCAATTTCTTGTGTTCCAGAGTACATACATCTTCCCTTCCCAATTTTCCAAAGTGTCCCCTACTAGGGTCTCCATTGAAAAGGCCAAGAAGAAGTTGGACTGAAAACAAATTTGAAAGAGCTCGGTTTATGTTCTCCTCCTGAATCTGCCCTTGCTCAAGTGCCAACTGGGTATACCGGGATAAATATGTGCCACAATCTATGTCCATTCCTGGTTCAGTTAAGCTTTTCTCATAAACTTTTCAAGGTGTAACACTTATTGAAGCGTATTAGAGGTTGTTGGTTCAAAGATTGAAGTATTGCAAGAACAAAAAATGCACTGATTTCAGAGGCTAAAATTCCATGGCTAAGTTTTTGTGATGGAGGCTCACATGAGGTGATTGCCTCTATCAATAAGGCTAAAACCTCATTGAGTATCTCTTACATTAACCAACCTACTGATCTTCAAATTCTTTGCAACTATATGGTCAAGTCTATTATCTTATTTTATGCTAATTTATTTTTCCACCCCCTTAAAAAGAATGATATCTCAATGTCTAAGTCCTTTTAAATCAAATAACTAACTTTAACATCTTCGAGTGCAAAATAGTTTAAATTTTATCTACAAACCTTATGCATGCATGTAGAATATTTAAAATGTTCTCAACCATTCATTTGAATCAACATAATACTTAAAAATGAAGATATTTGGAGTTGTAAGTCATGTTTATGCCTGTTAAATTTGAGCAATGACACAGCATCATGGATAAGCATCAAACCCCAGATGCATGCACATTGCACATTCTTTTTTCCTATAAACTTACTCAACTCAGGCAACAACAACCTTACCTGCTTTAATAACATCAGCAACTGCATCTTCAGGAGCCTTTACATATTTATGATCTTCATAAATTACAGCAACTGCATCACAGTCTGACGTGATGTATCTGCATTTTCCTTCAAAAAGTTTGTTACAAACAAGTAAACAACACTTATATTATCAATTCATTCAGATGGAAACTTTCAATCCAAGCTTGCCACATTAGTACATACCCTTTGAAGCCCCAATCCCTTCGAGCTCTCTGCAGGAGATCAGGATCTGCACATGAAGGCACTCCATTGACTCGATTATATGAGCACATCAAACAAGTAGCTCTGCCTTCCTCAATGCAGCTCTGAAATGGAGGCTGGTAAGTATCCTCCATATCCTGCTTGGAGACCTGGTAAAACAGCAAAAGTCACCACAGAATAAAGAAAAGGAAACCAAATTGTGCTCTCCATTTCATCAACACAATATTCCTTTCAGAGTACTTAATCACTTAAATTTCTGTTTAAACCAAATTCAACATCAAGGAAAATTGCAGCCATGCCATCATAGCAGGGCTCTATGTCATCTATTTAAACCAACTAATCACTATCTATCCTGATTAGTGATTATTCTTCCCCAGGAAGGACACCAAAATATGGCAACAGAAAATGTAAAACGAGCTTATTTCCACCTCAAAAGAAAGTTTATGGTTTTTTAAGTATCACATTTTTCAAGGTACGGTTGTATTACACAATAAACAGAATAACCTAATTAAGATAAGCTCATCCAAACTCACACTAAACAAGAGTTCAATTGTCAAATACACACAACTCACAAGTCACAATCTTGTGCTACAAGCCCAAACTGTCTTCGGGTTTTCGAAGAAAATGCACTGCTTTTTAAAGTATTACATTTTTCAAGCCACAATTGTACTTTTACACAATATACAAAATAACCTAATTAAGATAAGCTCATCTAAATTTACACTAAACAAGACTTCAATTGTTACATACAAAGAACTCACTAGTCACAATTTTGTCCTGCAAGCCCAAACTGACTTGGGTTTTTGAGTTTTTCCAACAACAATCCCAATGAAATACAAAAATAAAAAACATAAGAGTGAGACACTTCCTTACCATTGCATTGAAGCTAAAACTACGGAAATCCCCCCAATTCTCCAAATCATAAGCAGTATAATGCTTGCAACAAGCAGAAACCATGAAGCCACCATCCCCACCAACCAAATCCTCACCCTGCAACCCCTTCACATACTCAACAGCATAAGCACTCGCCACCATAGGATCCTCACCTGAGGTCTCTTGCCCTCTTCCCCATCTGGGGTCCCTGAATATATTTATATTGGGTGCCCAAAAAGTCAACCCAGATTGACCCTCATTGTACATGGCCCTGCCTTCGAACCCAATAGCCCGCCCAACGGAAAACCACAAACTTTTATTAAAAGAAGCTGTGGTGAGCAAAACCTGAGGGAACGAAGTTGCAGCTCTTATTGGGCCACTGAAAGACACACCAGGGCCATTTGAAGCTATGCCATGGAGGGACTCAGACCACCACTCATAAGCAGATAAGCCGAGTCTGGGTATGGCCGAGGCGTTATTGGCTAGGAGTTGGATCTTTTCATGGAGGGTCAAGAGGGAGATGAGGGATTGAGCTCTGGTTTTGATGGGGAGGGAAGTGTTGCAGAAAGGGTACGAGTGGTGTGGTGGGGCACAGGAGAAGCTTGGGTTTGATTTGAAGGGGTGTGATGATGGGGCTGTGGAGGTGATTGGGAAGTGAGACTTTCGGTTGAAGATGGTGAGGAGTTTGAGGAAGATCAGAGTGATAATGATTGCATTCCAATTCCAAGGCCATTTTTGGAACATTGTGCAACTACTGAAACTTGTTTAGATTGAGCTTGGAACTGAGTTTTCGAGCTGGGTTTGCTTTTAATGAAGATTCTGGTTGTACTGATTTTCTTTGACTTTGTGCGAGATTGGATTCTTGCTGATACGAGGTTTGGAGTATGAACTCTGAAGTCTGAACCGAGGACTAGTACGGGCTGTAAACTTGGGAATAAAAATCTTTTTTTTTTTCTTTTATTTGCTAAAATGCAAAACTAAGATCAAAGTTTTACCTGTTTTTAAAAATAAAAAAAAAAAAAATCAAAGTTTTACCTGATTCTCAAAAAAAAAAAAATATATATATATATATATATAAAAGTTTTACCTTTTGTCATTTTAGTTTTCTAAGTTTCAGTTTTATCAATCCAGTTATTCGTTAGGGTACGTTTGGTACACTGAATGTGGATTACAACAGAAATGGTAATCTTTATTACCAGGAATAAAATGTGTTGTAATGGAATAACTAAACCTATTCATTAGTTTGGTTGTGAGTTGTAACATTAGAATAAAACTTATGATCTATTTTAGGAAATATTTCATTCTTACTGTGGGGTCATGGGCCTAAAATCATATAATGGGGCATGAGGCTTTGGCCGAGAGAGCAGTAGTCCATGTCCGAGGAGGAATACATCCTCAGACCAGCTAAAGCACGGTCAGATATAAGTCCTAAATAGTCAGAGTGACCTTCTAGGAAGTTCTAAAGGATAGGAACTCAGGAATATTTAAGGGACAGTTGCTAACACCGCATTTATGTGGACAAGACCCTTGAACAGTGCTATCTCGGTTACCACAACTCACAGAACGCCAGAGAGGGCGTCTGATGGGACATGCACTCAAGTATAGGCTTGGATGATCAACAAGTGGAAGGCCAAGATCGTTCAAAGAGGACTATATAATAGGAGAGACCCATCATGGAGAGGGGGCGGGGGATTAAGAGAGAAAGCACTGTAGCAATCTCAAGAACTCCTGTAACCATTATCATCCAATATATACTAGAACAGAGCTCCTCGGATTGGGCCGAGGACAAACTTTCTTGTACAAACTTGGTTCGTTTCCGTTTGATTGCCTTGGAAACTCATTATAACTGTTATCACATTCACTAAAACTTAGTTCTTCTACCCACTCTCTGCAAATTTATTGTACTGGGTTCACTAGACCAGTATCCCATACATTTTGGACCTGGGCTGAAAATCGTGTCCCTACAATTGGCGCCGTCTGTGGGGAGAGCTTGTGCGTTAGTGAGTGCAACGGTTAGTCATGATAGGATCAAGCTCCTATCAACAAGGGTCCCTCAAAAGAGATAATTTTGGCAGTGGTGCAAGCTATGCGAAAACTTCCCCATCATTTCCAGCAGCACGCGGTTGTTGCCCTAACTCAGCTTCCACTCAGGGCTACACTTCGAAGTGCCGGTGGCACGGGCAGTTCTAGGAGCTTCTAACATCAAGTCTATGTCCCACACATTTGTCAAGGGACTAACCCTCGTGGGTCCAGTAACCCGATTCACCGAATTCCCATAAGTGCTAGACAGAATCAAGGTCTTGCATAGTCCTCGGACTCAAACCTATGGGAAAACTAGTCACTAGAAAATCTATGTTTTGGACAAAACCAAGGTCTTGCATGGTCCTCGGACTCAAACCTATGGGAAAACCAAGTACATCTCAAAGAAAATCTAAGTTTTGGACAGAACCAAGGTCTTGTATGGTCCTCGGACTCAAACCTATGGGGAAACCAAGTACATCTCAAAGAAAATATAAGTTTTGGACAGAACCAAGGTCTTGCATGGTCCTCGTACTCAAACCTATGGGGAAACCAAGTACATCTCAAAGAAAATATAAGTTTTGGACAGAACCAAGGTCTTGCATGGTCCTCGGACTCAAACCTATGGGGAAGCCAAGTACATCTCAAAGAAAATATAAGTTTTGGACAGAACCAAGGTCTTGCATGGTCCTCGGACTCAAACCTATGGGGAAACCAAGTACATCTCAAAGAAAATATAAGTTTTGGACAGAACCAAGGTCTTGCATGGTCCTCGGACTCAAACTTATGGGGAAACCAAGTACATCTTAAAGAAAATATAAGTTTTGGACAAAACCAAGGTCTTGCATGGTCCTCGGACTCAAACCTATGGGGAAACCAAGTACATCTCAAAGAAAATATAAGTTTTGGACAGAACCAAGGTCTTGCATGGTCCTCGGACTCAAACCTATGTGGAAACCAAGTACATCTTAAAGAAAATATAAGTTTTGGACAAAGAAAATCTAAGTTTTGGACAGAACCAAGGTCTTGCATGGTCCTCGGACTCAAACCTATGGGGAAACCAAGTACATCTCAAAGAAAATCTAAGTTTTGGACAGAACCAAGGTCTTGCATGGTCCTCGGACTCAAACCTATAGGGAAACCAAGTACATTTTAAAGAAAATCTAAGTTTTGGACAGAACCAAGGTATTGCATGGTCCTCGGACTCAAACTTATGGGGAAACCAACTACTTAAAGAAAATTCTAAGTTTTGGACAGAACCAAGGTATTGCATGGTCCTCGGACTCAAACCTGTGGGGAAACCAGTTACTTCCAGAAGAAAGTACTAGACAGAACCGAGGTTTTGCATGGTCCTCGGACTCAAACCTATGGGGAAACTAGTTACTTCCAGAAGATTTAAGTACTAGACAGAATCAAGGTCTTGCACGGTCCTCGGACTCAAACCTACGGGGAAACTAGTTACTTCCATAAAGTCTTAGTACTAAACAGAGCCTTAGCTATGTCGGATCCCCTTGGATCTCCTGCTAAGCGTCATATAGAGCCTTAGCTATGTCGGGTCCCTCAGACCTCCTGCTAAGAAGAACCTTAGCCATGCCTGTAGTCCTCGGACCAGATGCTAAGGGGAAATTAACACACAATGACATCTTTGCACTCGGGGCTGAGCCTTATAAGGCACCCGGGGAAAGTGGTTAAACAGAATCTTAGCTATGTCGGGTCCCTCGGACCTCCTGCTTTGGGGAAATTAATACTCGATGACAACTTTTCTAGGTGTTTAAACTGAGCCTCAATCATGCCTCGGTCCTCGGACCAGATGATGCGGGAAGTTAACACTCTCTGACAACTCTACAGATGTTTAAACTGAGCCTCAGTCATGCCTTAGTCCTCGGACCAGATGATGCGGGAAGTTAACCTTCTATGCTATCTATTTGTTTCTCACTGAAGTGTCAAGACAAACCCAAGATCATAACCAACTCCTCAGATTGGTAACTCTAAAAGGAGCAATTTACAGTACAAATATGAGGCGCGTAAAACGGCACTCCCATGGGCGTAAATCAAGGGATCAAGTAGAGTTAACTCTTAAAGAATTCAAAACCCCACTTTTCTCCTCGGGTGAGAGGAAAAAACCGGAGTTTTGAGAGGCTATTGTGGGGTCATGGGCCTAAAATCATACAATGGGGCATGAGGCTTTGGCCGAGAGAGCAGTAGTCCATGTCCGAGGAGGAATACATCCTCGGACCAGCTAAAGCACGGTCAGATATAAGTCCTAAATAGTCAGAGTGACCTTCTAGGAAGTTCTAAAGGATAGGAACTCAGGAATATTTAAGGGACAGTTGCTAACACCGCATTTATGTGGACAAGACCCTTGACCAGTGCTATCTCGGTTACCACAACTCACAGAATGCCAGAGAGGGTGTCTGATGGGACAGGCACTCAAGTATAGGCTTGGATGATCAACAAGTGGAAGGCCAAGATCGTTCAAAGAGGACTATATAATAGGAGAGACCCATCATGGAGAGGGGGCGGGGGATTAAGAGAGAAAGCACTGTAGCAATTTCAAGAACTCCTGTAACCATTATCATCCAATATATACTAGAACAGAGCTCCTCGGATTGGGCTGAGGACAAACTTTCTTGTACAAACTTGGTTCGTTTCCGTTTGATTGCCTTGGAAACTCATTATAACTGTTATCACATTCACTAAAACTTAGTTCTTCTACCCACTCTCTACAAATTTATTGTACTGGGTTCACTAGACCAGTATCCCATACATTTTGGACCTGGGCTGAAAATCGTGTCCCTACACTTACAATTATATTTCCTAGAAAATAATATATTTTAAATTTTAGAGAGATGAGTTATTTTTTGATGATTTTTTATTTCCATAATTGTTAGGTGGCCAGATATAGAAAGTTTATTTATTTGGAAATATATTAATGTTAGAAATTATTATATCTACTAAGGAATAGCTATTACAACCCTTTTAGAGAGGAATAGTTATTCCTCATTTTAAAGAATTCTTATTCATAAGGAATGACTATTCCCTGTAATAAAAACATAACCAAACTATTGAATAACTAAACTATAAAAATAATTGTTACATTACAGTGTCTATTACAGTCTATCAAACATGCCCTTAGTATTATGTTAAGTGCTGCCATTTATTTACCAAAAGGACTCTATTTTAGGTGTTTTTCTTTCTTTAATTTCTTAATTTAAAAAAACTAAAAATCATTAATTACCAAAAAAAAAAAAAAAAAAACTAAGGGCTCAGGGAATGACGTCGTTCTCTTAAAGTCAAAATCTAGACAGTACTCGGTATTATGATTCAATCTCCAAATTCATGGTTATCCAAATAAACTCCCAAATTCATTATTTTTTTTATGAAAACATTGAAAGAATGATAAAGAGATATATACTATCACTTTTATTCTTTTAAACAAGTGATTCTTTTTTTGTCTTCTTGCCAAGCCAAAAGTCTCCGTTCTCACCTCTATGTTGCTTCACTTGTGTTTGATTTTTGAGTTTACACATCAAATTTCACTCTATCAAATTCTGACAAAACCCAACTTGGTGCATCGGTAAGCCATAGAGTGAATGCCGACCAACCTTATGTTTGAAATTAGGACTCTTTGGATTCACCTATAAACAACAAAATCAATCGGATAACACAATCACATAAAGAGAGGGGTCCACATCGATCCATTATGCTTACTATCACGGTTATCCCACCATTGTTTCATATCATCAAAAAGATCTCTCCAAGAATTAATTTTAGAGTCCTCACTTCTCTTTCTCTCTCGGTTTCTCCCTCCCCCACTCCCGATCTCTCAGTCTCTCTCTCCCCCTATCGATCTCTCACTCTCTCTTTTTCTCCCCCAAATTTCTCAGTTTAATCGGGTTAGGGTATTGGTGGGGGTGAAAATAGTTTTTGACTTTTAGTGGCCAGGGGAATGATGTCGTTCCCCGAGCCCTTAGTTTTTTTTTTTTTTTTTTATTAACCTTTTTAATTTTTTAAATTAAGAAATTAAAAAAAAAATCCAAAACGGTGTCTTTTTGGTTGGTAAACGACAGCACTTAATAGAATACTAACAGATGATTGAAATGATAAAACTTAAAACTAAAGGCTAGAGCTTTAATGGTGGAAAACATGATAGTTTTTTTTTTTCCCTTGGTTTTGGTTTAACCACAGTGGTTGTGTTGTTCAAATGGAGAGAGAGAGAGAGAGAGAGAGAGAGAGAGAGAGAGAGAGAGAGATGTGAGCTCGGTGGAAAGAGAGAGATCTAGTAAGAGAATGAGGGACCAGTGGAGAGGAGAGTCACATAAAGAATTGAAAGAATTAGAGAGAGAGAAGAGGAAAATGACTAACGGGGGCTAACGATGTTTAGAAACCAGGTTTTGAAATGTCTTGGACCTGGTTGGTATTAGCCCAAACCTCACAGAGGTTAATGAAATTTACCATTTAAAAAAAGAAAAATAAAAAAGAGCTATTGTATGTATTTCTTTGTAAAATATATAATCTATCATTTATATTCCAAAATCACACACACACCTTCGATTATATTCTCTTTGGGACAAATGATTACATTTTCACTAGTTAACTCTCAAAATTTCATTCATCACGATCTGAGATTTATGCATTTGTATATTAAAATATGTGTGTTAATCCCCAAAATAGCTGGGAGTGTAATGAGACCTTGTAAAAAGAAATGAACATCAAAATAGCTTTGAACTCTATCTTTATGTGTAGGTATGGGAGTGATTTTTATTTTCTTTATTTGGTGTTAGGACTCATCACTTTACCCGTTATTTCGGTGATTTACAAACATATAAATTCTACCCAAAAAAAAAATCTTAGTACACTTGTAGTGTGTGCGATAAGTTTAGTATTCCACAATCCATTATATGTGTTGATTGTAATGTGATTGTTAATCACAGCTCCGTCATAGCAGAAGCATGTATTGTCATTCCATCAAGTCCCCAAATTTCAACCCCCACCCAAAAAATAAAAAGTATATCTAATTTTTCAATTTGAAAAAAAGAAAAAGAAAAGAAAAAAAGAAGGGTGTAATTGTTATTTATATAATGCATATATCATTTCTTCTCATTCTCATTTTTAATCTTTAAAATATCCAAACAAACAAGGATTTCTATTGCCCCCTTCCTCCCATATCGCCTTGTACCATCTAGTCTCGTCTCACTCCAAATTTTGCCTTGTACCATCTACTATTATCTCACTCCAAATTTCCAAACACATTGTAAGTGTTGAAGCAATGAGCTGTTGTAACTTGAAATAATCCCTTCGTGATTTGATACTCAATAAGGTGAGATAATTGATTATACTAGGACATAATCCTTACTGACCTCCTTTTTTTTTTTTTTTTAAGAAGAAACCCCTAATGACCTAGTTTCACACATTGTTGTCAACTTCATTCCTTTATAATCGAAAATTTTCATTTCAATTAGTTAACTAATACAAATCACTTCCCCAATCCACCTCACCCCAAAATCCAACACATTGTAGTCCATTCCACTAAATTATGGCTGATATGATGACTTTGGCTGTAATGTGAACAATTTTTTTTTTTTTTTATTTAAAAAACTTTTTTTATGTTACTTAACTCACTTTATGATATGTTTCTTTTCTCTCTCTTTTTTCCCCCTCATTATGAATGTGTGTTTTTTTTTTCTTTACTCACAGATGACATGTTTTTCTTCATTAAGAATGTGCACTATTTGATTTTAAATTGATGAATTGGAATAACAAAATTGATTTCACACAAATACTATACTTGGAGTCTTGGATTAAAAATTTCAAAAAATAAAAATAAAAATTCTGCACTGGTGGAGGCATCTAGAGATGACTGGGCCGCCACAAGACCAAAAAATGTCACTGCTAGCAGATAAGGAAATACATATCATTCTAGTACTTTTAAAGAACTCGAATTTGTCTGAAAGCATGGGTGTCAGGTAGATGATAATTATGTTGATGACTGATTTATACAAGGTGGGTTGCCCTAAATGCAAATCTGATCTCTCATGTGATGCCAACTATTTAGCCCATGCTCTTGCAGCTTGGGCCCCCTTTTTTGTAATATTTATGGGCCTCTTTCCATCTCTAGTCTCCCAGTCCCAGTCCAAGTTCTTGAGGCAGAGAAGCCAGATGGGCTGGGCTCAGAGCTCTCTTTTTAACCATATCTCTATTATTTCATCGAAAAAAAAAAAAAAAAAAAAACTTTGTAGATAACTTTGTCATTTTTTTTATTATTTGGTTTTTTTTTTTTTTTAGAACCAGTTTAGTTACAAAGTTAGTTGCTACAATTTTCTTTTAAAAAATTAATATTATTGCATATTTTGAAAAACTAACCGTTAAATTAAATGCTTTTTATAGTCTTAATATACATGTTAAATATTGTGGCAATTGGATATTATCTACCATAAGATCTATTAATTTATATTTTATGCATAATTTTAAAATACAAAAATATGCAATTTAAACAATTTATTGATAATATAACTATTGATCTTTAATTTTCTAAAAATTTTACAAGTATGAAAGATATAAGAAAAAAATGTAATCAAACAGTATCAAAATTCACCTCTAATAAAAATAATTGAGAAAGGTTTCAATTTTATAACTCAACTTTGTTGGTAATAAAATCGGCTACCCAATAAAATATTTATTAGGAGTAACAATATTTTAAATCTGATAACATGGTGTAGATAGGTGCAATCATGCAAGTGGAAAAGGTTGAGTGCAAATGAAAAGGGTTAGAGACTGGAGTGCTTAAATTAAACTAAAATATGAATTGGCTGCATAATTTTATAATGTCAAGTCGTTGTTATAAAAATTATATACCGTATCCAATATATTATGCAGCTTGTGGTAAACTCGTTGCCCATGTTAATCACCTGCAAACAAGTCAGCACCCTGGCCTAAGTGACAGCCCGAAAGCGATCAGATTTGTGATTTAAAAAATTAAAAATTTTAAAATCATATAATAAGGAAAAGGGGTTGAGTATATAATACTATATGTGGAAAAACAATTAACACCAGCACGGTTCACGCGGCTAATTTTACTCCGTACCCACTGTTACGAGACTGTTAGGTCTACTTGGAAGACAGCTGTGGCGGTCATTTTTGTCTTTTTAATAAAAATAATATTATTATTTATATAAATATGATATTATTCATTAATTTTTTATTTTTTTATTCTTATGCTGATTAAGAAGTTGACTATATATTTATATTAGTAGCCATAATATCATTTTATTAATTGAGAGGACAACCTCAAAAATCCTCACCTAAAATTTTTTGGAGACAATGACTAGAAATTGATAAACAATTTAATATCATTCATGATTAATTTGTCATGTGATGAAATTTGACAGTATGTTTTAAAGAAACGCTTTCAATTTTATGCGAAAACATTATTGTTTTGCATTTTATGGGAACGATTTTTTCGTCTATAATTAATCCGACGCCAAAAACAATACAATAAACAAAGAGCACATGCCGTTGTGTAAAAGCATATGCTTTGTTAGGTCAAAGGTCCATAATAATCTTTTTTTTCTTTTTTTTTGTTGATAGGCCATAATAATCAACTTGAAACGTATCAGTTGTCACAGTCAATCATGATGTATTAGTATATACTTTAAAAAAAAAGACTAGTTATTGACAAATAGTTCAGACTTGATTTTAGGAAAAAAAAATTATATTCAGGTGCTACACTCAAATGTAGGTTAGACTCAAATATAATAATAGGTTTATAATAAATCTATAAAATTGAGGAATTTTTTTGTTGAATAATATTCCCTCCTTCCCTTAAAATAACAAGGTTTGAATGTTATTTGACAAAATAGCATTTTAAGTGTCATTTCTTATATTTCTCAAAAAAAAAAAAAAAAAAGTGTCATTTCTTATAGAGATGAGTTCCACATTTGTTACGCTACCATGACATTATTAAACATTATGTACAAGTTGAAATCAACTTAAAATAGATGAGTTTCACGTTTAAAACAATAACCAAAATTTAAAAGTGTAAGGACACGATTTGGAACGACCCAAAACGATACTGGGTTCGCACGTAAAGCGGCCCAAACAATATCACTTATAGAGCGTGGGTTTGAAAGGCTAGGCCTTGATCACAAGTCGGTGGTATTCCGCGGTATTCATGCATAAATAAATCGTGTTCATACGTAAGTAAATCGTGCACGCTCTGGGAGTCTTTCTCCTAGAGGTGGGCTGGGAGGCTCTGGTTTTGGCCATTTTTCCCAGCCTCTGTGATGGATTGCTTACTTTTCCTTTTATACTAGTCTGTGTTCCTTATCCTTCGTCCACGTGTAGGGTCGACTTTTCGGGACTGATACTTGTCTCATCAGCCCATACTCAAAGTCATTGGAGGTGGTTGTAAAAGCTGGGGAGTATGGCTTTGTCAGGTGCAGAGTATTGAATGGCAGTAAGGGCAGCTTTCCCTGGTCGTTTATACTTTCCAGCGTACCCTTCTCTATTGACTTTAGATATTTTAGATCTTTATTCCCAAACTATTCTTAGACCGCTTTTGCCCCTCCTTCCAGGGGGACCTCGGATATGCCGAGGACAGAGTCATCCTCGGCTGTATCTCACGATTACCCTGGCCTTTTATTACTTACCCCTGGCTATCCATTTCCTCGGCTAGGGCCTTGGGCCCTAATGTAAAAAGAATGGGCCAAGGCCACAATTTATTGGACCCCACAAAAAGAATTGTACATAAATCAAACAAATTAGTTTATAAGTTGGACTGAATTAGTTGAAATTCCTTTTTTTTTCTATCAATCATTTTATTACTTACACAGTTAAACTAAAAAAGAGAAGAAAAAAGAAGTCTCTAACTCAATAGGTTAGCATTTCATGGTTTTTTCAAAACATTTATGGTTCAAATCTCCCTTTTTAATTGTAACTATTGAATTATAGAAAGAAAAAAAGGTTGTAACTATCGAATTATAAACAAAATATAAAATAGACAAACTTAAGATGTTTAAATAAGGTCATCTAAAAAAATAGAAAGTAAAAAATAATTGAAGAAGGAGAAGAAAAAGAGATACCATTAGCTTTTAATTTGAATTATTAACTGCCTAATTCATAAGGTTATTCCTAGTCTTATGATAAGGTTTTAAATATTTTGACATTTAGATGGTATTTTATGGTATTTTCAAAATAAATATCTATGATTTCGAAGGAGTACATACCACTAAACACAATCTAACATTTTTAGAAGGTTATCTCTCCTTTTTATTTTTGAAATTCTTTTACGAGAAAAATAAAATGTCAATTTTTTTTACAATAATTGAATTATCAACCAACAATAACTCAAAAAAAAGTTAAAAAAAAAAAAATTATACCTATGGCCACACAATTAAAAATAAAGCTATGAAAATAATTGTGACATTTTATTATATTCTTAAATTATTACTATTTTTAATTTTTTTTCCCAGCATAGTATCCTCTTGGTTGGAGACTAGGAGTTGTACCAAAGCTATTAGTGTCACTCTCATTTAAAAAGAAAAAAAGAAAAAAAAAGTGTGTCACGTTAACGTTATCAAATTATCATTTTTAACTTCTTGAAAACAAGAACTTTCTTAGATCAAAGCATTTATCGGATTATCCTTTTTCACTTACTATCCAATTATCATTTTTTTACTTTTAAAAGGAAAAGAAAAAATCACTCACATGACATGACATCAGATGCTCTTCCTCTTACGCCTCCACATTTTTTTTTTCTTCCTCATCAATCCAACCAACCAATTTTTGGGTCCCACGTCTACAGTCGCTCAAACTCATCTCAATCCCTAAACCCAGCTCACCCACTCCAAATCCACAATATAATCCACCTTCTTTCCCACGCCACCACTTTTCCTTCTTTACTCACAAATACAATGCCCGCTGCGAAAACTATTTCCCTCTAACCCTAAATTCCAATTCCCAAAAAAAAAAAAAAAAATTTCCAAATGGAAAACTATTCCTACTCTTCCTACCCTGATTCCCGAGACTCCTCTCCTCGCTCTCGCGAAATCGACTGCGAAAACCAGTCATGGGAAGAGCCTCCTTCTTCCAACTACAAGGTCAAATTCATGTGCAGCTATAATGGTAAGATTCAACCTAGGCCTCACGATAACCAGCTCGCTTATGTCGGCGGCGATACCAAAATCCTAGCCGTCGATCGCAGCATCAAGTTCAACGCTATCAAGTCTAAGCTTTCTTCGATTTGCAACGACGCTGATCTTTGCTTCAAGTACCAACTCCCCGGCGAAGATCTCGACGCTTTGATTTCTGTGACGAATGATGAGGATCTCGAGCACATGATGTTGGAGTACGATCGGTTGCTTCGCGGTTCGGCTAAGCCTGCTAGGCTCAGGTTGTTTCTGTTTCCGGTGATTTCTGCGCCGCCGAGTTTTGCGACCGGCGATCCGAAATCGGAGCGGCAGTGGTTTGTGGACGCTTTGAATTCTGTTCAGTTGGAAGGCTCTTCTCCGCCTGCTGTAGCGGCGGCGGCGGCTGCGGCTGCGGGGAATCCGGATTTTTTGTTTGGCTTGGACAAGGGGTTTCCGGCTATTCCAGCGGCGAAGTTTCAAGATTCAGCGCCGGCTCAGACGGCTCCGGATGTGGTTACGACGAAGGACATGTCCGCCGGATCGGACTGTGGATCGGAGGACCGCCACGTGGTTTCCGATCCACAGTTAATGTCTCAGGCGGAGATCCAGAGACAGATCCACGAATTGCAGAGAATGCAAATCGCGAATCAAGAGCAAGCAGCGATGTATCAAAGAAAATCCGATGAAATAAACCCTAGGGCTTACGTTGGAGACTACTACACTCAGAAAGTACCGGAAAATATTTCTCCGGCGCCGGTTCCGGCACAGGTACAGATGCAGATTCCGCCGTCGTACATGCCGGAAAGACACATGACCACCGCCGGAGGAGTCTATCCCATGACGGCGGCGGCGCCTGGTGCGGCGGAGCACCAAATGTATCTGATTCAAACACCAACTGGTGTATACCAAGCTGTACGACCGGTAACCAGTCCAGTCAATCAAAATTACTACGGAGTCCAGAGGGTTGTACAGGAAACTTACCGGGAACAGCCGGTATACAATGCAGTAGCTCAACAAGGAAAGTTCGTAGGAGGGGCTTATAATGAGGGGAATATTCCAGTGGTGCAGCAGCAGCAGCAGCAGCAAATGTATTATACCACGCAAGGCGGCGGGGTTATGGCGGCGGCAGCGAGCTATCAGACGGTGGCGCCTGTGGCGGTCGATAGTAGACAAGGTGGTGGCGGTGGTGGTGTTGTTTTGAATCAGGAGGGTAAGGTTGTTACCAAGGCTTCATAATAAAAATCATATATAAGCCTTTTGCTCCTATCAGCTATGTGAAATTGTGTGTCACATTTGGTTCATAATTTACTACATACACTTAAATTACTTATCCTCAGTTGTTAGAGTATTTTTATTATTATTTTATTTTGATAGTTTAAATAAAAAAAGAGAATGAAGGATTTATAATAGGTTTTTTTTAGTGAATGTTTTATGTTGGTTTGAGTGATGCTTGTTTGTTGGGATTGTGTGTGTGTGTGTGAGAGTGTAAATTTGTGACTAGTTTTTTTACAATTTTGGCAATAAACTAATGTAATAGACTTAAAAGATTAGTGATTTCATGGTAGTAGTTGCCAATAGATGGAGATTCATGTGTTTTATTACAGTCTTGAGCCTTGACTGTTGGGCGTTTGAAGTGCTTTGATTCTCGCGTCAAAGAGAGAATTAATAATATATTTTTTTTGGCTCTGGTTTGAATGGATTCAACAGTCAAGAACTCATGATTCATTAAAAAAAAAATAATGATGGTTCATGGCAATTGGCAAGCTTAAAGAGTGCCGTCTTTGACTCTTTGTAGCCTTTGTTGAAGGGGATTTGCTTCTCAAATCCTTTCAATCCATGGGTCACTTTGTTTCTCAATAATGACAACTTTATAATAGTTGATAATGACCCACTTTGTTATTCAATTGGTGCAAGTTTTACCTCATGAGGAACTATTGCTGCTCCAAGTTTCAGATTTTGCATCATCCCCTGCCCCATTTCACTAATATGCCTACAGAATCCCAAACCTAACTCCCAACTATCCTTCAAATTTACAAAACCCAGAAGCTGCTATTCATTATTAATTTTATTCGTAATTTACGTACTCATCACGGCTCTGAAATTGCCGTTATAGCCTGATCACCGGCTCAGTCATACAGATGAGAGGCAACGCTCTGATGGGAACTTGAGTGGTTCATGTCATCCCCGGCCAGGCTTTATTTATTTTAGTTGCTCTCGGCCAGGCTTTGCAATCTCATCTTGTCAAGTGAACATTCGGCTAGTCTGCTGTCTTTCTTACCTAGTGTGGTGTATACCTCTGTGAATAATGTTATAAGATGAAATTTCATAGACAAACTCCAACATCTTGGTAATAAAAATATTTTAGTTGCACTCGGTAGTATTCGCTTCAACTAATTGTAACTGACATGTTTTATTGTACTTAGTAATAGATGCCATGGATCATCATCTACACGACAATGTAAGCTGTTATTTAGCTAGACTAGGTTGAATTCAAAGCTTAATGTGGCATAACTTATGCAGCAGGTGCCTGATTTCTGTGGGTTGTTGCATCCTTGGGGGCAGCCTGAAGGAAAAGTCATTCATTGTATTTTAGCGACAACTACCACCACCTCCACAACGTCCCCCACAACCACCACCGCCACAATTACCAGACCCTCCACAACTGCCCCCACCACCACAACCACCGCCGCACCCTCCACAATGACCACTCATCAGCTTATGTTCATGGCCATAACCATCATGCCTTCCACATGTGCTGTCCTTCACCAAAGCTTCACACTCATTGCAACACTGGATTACGCAGTTTGTGCCATCTATTTTTGCCACTTCATTGCTTTTCTCACCCACAGCAGAGTAGATGTTTTTAGTTATTCCAGACTCCTCATTGCAGCTCTTGGCATCTTCTTTTAACGCATTTTTTATTTCTTTTGGATCCTCCCTGTGGTTGGTGATGAAACCGCTATAGTCCTCCTTCCTCAAAGTATCAGAGATCACAAAAGCTGATAGGATCCCAGGCAATACTAGCCACTCTTCGTTGATCTGTTTCATCAAACATTAAAACACAAGCATCGTCATCATCATTATTATTCTGAGCCCTCCAAAAAAACAGATAAGAAAGCAAAAAAAAACCTTTAGGAAGCCAGATTTAAGGTTGAGCAAAGCCACGGCTTTTCCATACGGATTTTCTGCAGAGAATTCAACGGCTGTCAGGAAGTCTTGTTCATTTTTCGGCTTCTCATAGTAGTTACATTCGTAATCCAGTTTTTTACCAGGAAAAATAATCACCTGCAGGAAGAAAATAAAGAAGAGTAGGTAAGCTGCAAGCTGAAGTTAGGTGTTGACGAGATTGAATAATGTCTTTGTCCATTCCCATTTGCACTTGCGAAGAGTATCATTTGCTGCAGTTGCTCAGCATTTGGTCCAACCATCTAAATCACACCAGGAATAGTATAGATACTCACCTTTTGGATGTCAATGAGCTCTAGCTAAAATGTCACATTCTCCCCTTTAAAGAACAAAGTGGATGGTAAAAGACCCACCGAGTGCTTTTGTAACTTACTTAAAAAAAAAAGAAGAAAAGAGAAGAAGATACTCACCTTCCGGATACCTGTGAGCTCAAAAATATGGCCATTTTCACTGAGTTTCTTCTGAAGCTGAAGTGACCAATTAGAATTCATTAAAGACCACCTTTCTCCAACAAACTCTGCAAGCACTTGAGTTGCACCAGATGTGAGAATACCAATCACTTCTTTCTTGAAAATACCATTTATTGTTGATTCCCTGTCATGTGCAACAAACGAGCAGAAAATTACTGCTGAAACTTTTTTTTTTAAATTTAAAAATAATAATAAATTGAAGGAGCTTGTAGTAAATATAGACGGTAACATTTGGTTCTTTCATCCTTAATTGGAAAGAAGGGTGGAAATCTTTGGTACCCATCCTTGACAACTAATGCTGGCTATCCGAACTCATGCTTCTATGCATGCATGAGCACAAGACTCAGCAGAAATAATATGACTGGATGATCATTAGGTGATGCTTCAACAATTTTAGATTTCGACAACAAAGGACGTCAAGATGATCATGTTCTACTGTTTTAGATCTGAAAGATCGTGAAGGGGATAAAATGTGGTTGGACTCATGGAGCGAAGCGTACTGAATTACCCCCTCATGCTCACTGGCAAGGAAATTTAAAGTGCTTACTGTAAATTGGAACTCTATGTCAAGTTCAAAATACCTCATGTGGAAGCTGATGACCTCATTGCCAGACCCATCCAGGATACATGTATGCTGTGATGTTCCATGAAGTGGAAAGAAACATGAACTTTTTGAGAATGGATGCTCGTGAACCATTTGCACCACATATGGTGCTGGAAAGGGAGCAGTTGAGGACACAGCAATAAGTAAACTGATTGGCTTGGAATCCATGACTTCAGAACTTGGTGACATCTCAAACCATTTGTCTACATGCAGTTTGGAGATGGGATTCAGAAGGTTCTCTAGAGCGATTGAAGAGGTCCCCAAAACTTTGACTGGCCCTGCTATGGGCAAGTTGAAAGATGAAGAGGTCGTAAGTTCAAAGACAAGCTCTCCAGTAGGTTCACATCGGAAAACAGCAAACTGTTTCTCTCCTGACTTGTCTATCCTTATTTGTTTCCTGGTGTTGAAGATTACATCCGGCTGTTTCTTACCAAAAGAGACAAAGAGGCTGCTCTTGCACTCGGCTGGCAAGCCTTTGATCCCCGCAATCTCCAGCATAATCTGAATGAGAATTCGGAACAAAAATGTAAATACATTAATTCAACAACTTCTTGTGGCAAAAGTAAGGTAATATAAGTGCCTGTGCCAGAATTCATGTCTTTGTCATGAGTTGTGCTTTTATAACAAGTATAATTTGGTAGAAGATCATATTGGGGGCTACCTCCACTTGAGTCTTCTTGGGGAGCTGAATCATATTCTGATACTCATTGGATAGGGCTACTTTCATGCTCACAATATTCAATCGGTCAGGATTAACAGAAAGAGGAGCTGGAGCACGCCCTCTATACATCACTCCTGCCCTCCAGTACCTTGAACCAAATGCCTCTTCCCACTGCTTGGTGGTTCTGGAAAACCCAACATCCAGCTTATTGCCCTTGGTTCTATCAGAATCTGTGTCATCATGCACTAATACCTTGCCCATTATTGCCACCATATCTTTACAGTAAGAAGCAGAATGCAGTTGGTGTGAGTGCCAGATGAGGTCAATGTCATAAGTTGGGACACAGAATTGATTAATTGACCTCTCTTTGTTTCTCTTGATCAAATGTAGAAACCCCTTATACCTGGCCACTGCTTCTTCAAGCAATTGATCATCATTCATGATGACCTGAGATACCTGCAACATATAATGGGAACAAAATATAATGCCAGTCTTCAGTGATCAATTGTAGAATAGGAAATCTAGAGAATAGTACATATGCTTAAAGTTCTAAGATGTACTTAACCTTGTATTATGTGTCTTTCAAATGTTATGCCAAGAATTGTTGCAGCACAGCATTTGGCAATAGTTTAAAATGTTTACATTGATAAGAACTTCTTAAAAGCTTTCAATTTTAGATATTTTAAACAATATGCTTTAACACGTAATTTTCTTCATTACCTGATAAAAGAAAGAACATTGCCTTTTGACAGCTGAATCTAAATCGTACTCGGTGCTTTTTGAACCTCCTAAAATAGTTTCGTCAAAATTCTCTGTCAATTTGCTTGTCAGAGTGATTTCATATGGTTCAGCTGGATACATCTTGTTCCAAATTTCTTCAGTTTGCTTTTTGCAAGTTCCTTGAATAGAGGATACAACATTCCAGTTGTCAAGAATTCTCCCATAAAGTCCCTCACAGTCATTCTTATAACGCACCTGAAAAACGAATAACCACAGCTTAGCTAATCCAACCAAACTTAAATGCAGACAGTTTTCAAAGTATGTTGTGAGTTCTGATCCAGAAGCCTACCGGATTGAGCCTATGACAATGCCATAACCATTCACAATCAAGAGGCACAACTAAAGGGCCTTCTGTAACTTGAAACTTGGTATGTTTGGCAAGTAAGGGAAGCCAACAATACTTGTACCTGACATTGAGCATAATAAGAAGAAAAAGAACTCTTAAAAACTCATGAATTAATATGCTGTTTTGTTAACCTACTAAAAAATATTGAAAAAAGAAAAAGAAAGCCTTTAAGGGACATATATAGTTGTTTGGAGATACTGGCCCTGAAAGTTTTGATAATTCTTCAGCTTTAACTGTGGCTCTTCCCTACATTTTTTTACCACAAGTCACAACTCACTAGTCCCATTTAAACGACTACTCAATGCATTGAGTAATTATTCAGCTTAAACGACTATAATAATTACTCAATGCATTTCGTAAAACTTATCATCACAATTACTATTTACTAATTAAACAGAATAGGAAGATACATATACGTATGTCACAAGTCACAACTCACAAGTCCTTCAGGAAATAAAACTCATGTCATGTACTAGTCAATGAGTTACAAAACATGTAACAAGAGTGAGTACCTCAAAATGGCTCGTTCTAAAACTGGGCCATCGTAGAGGCAGCGGTTTCTGTCTACCTCTGCAAGAAATCGTAGCTGCTGTTTAGCTGTGGCCACAAGGTCTTCGCTTATGTCAATCTTCTGAGCTTCATCCCATTCCAATTCTTGCCTTTTTTCCATTCCTTCTGCTAAAACTGCCCACCAAAGAAAAAAAAAGTCTTTTTATTCAGATTATGTATCACTCAAACCTCAAAAACTTCCTATTCACAATCCAAAGTTTGAAATCTAGAACACTTATAATTAACCAAATCTTTACTCATATACGGTTAAGGGTAGAAAACGTTAATGCAGAAGAAAAAAGAGTCCAATTGTTTGATATCTGATGTTCTGTTTATTTCTATGGAAAATAAATATAAATTTATTTAGAAAATTAACACATTTTTCAATTGTTTGTTTTTTAATTGTTCGACCTACGTGAAAAATCATTAACATTTCATGCAATTCCAATATCTAAACTACAAGAGCAAAATCTTTCATTCACAAAAACATATCCAAATAGGAAAAATATTTTCTACTTTTTTGCATTTAGAGTCTCTTGTGGGAAAAACAGATAATAAATTTGAAATCTATACCCATTAAAATTTTAAAATTAAGTAGAAAAACAAAAGGAAATAAAATTCAACACTCAAGTCAAGAACAATCAACAATCATTCTTTTTTGAGTTGAAGAGGCAAAGTTATCATTAAGAGTCTTTGTGGTGTTGAATTTATTTGTGGTAATTTTTTAAGCATGTAACGTTTCAAAAAAACATTTTTATGCTTTTAATTGGGTTTGAATTTAACATTTTCTGTTTACTTATGCTTTTTTTTTTTGGCAATATCAAATACCATAAAATGTGGAAATCATTTGGCATTACAAATAGTGTGAGTTGAAAATTCAACCTGAGAGATGTTTGTGACAATGGAATTTGATTATTGATGGATCAAATGCTGAATTCTCTGGCTGTAGTTTCCTTCTCCTTTCCAATGTCACTGTCTTTATCTATAAGGCCGGTTGCTATTTATAGTTTCACACAGGGTTTGGAGACTAAAACAAAAAGGTTGCTTAAATTATCAATCTATACACTCAATTCAGTTTCATGAAAACTTGCCACTTGAGACTGGATGGTTTTCTACGTATCTACGTATCGAATTGTTCATATATGGAATTTCCTAAGATGAACTTTTTGCACGTAAAAAAAATAACGGTCATACCAATATTTCATTCAATTTTTGTGTCACGCCTTAAGCACTTTCCTACAAATGGACGGGTTTCGTGGGGGGTGGGAGTTGTGTGAGTCCAAAAGTGTGAGAAAGTATCTAATACGCCCGGCGTATAAGACCGAGTCCTACTACATAATTTTGGAATTGCTTAAACTTTCATGAATTGTGTGTGAGTCCAAAAGTGCAATAGTGAGAGGCAAATAACACCAACAAGGAAGGGAAATGATGGAGGACAAGGCAATGAGAGAATTGGATATCATGGGGTGCTCAATTGGACAATGTGCTAATAAAAATAGAGTCCATATTATATTTAGGAATGAAATATCATTTGTCTCAGTCCTTGGAAACCAAGTTGTCTATTAGAAATCGCCTCACACATTGTCTATTTTATTTAAAAACAAAAACAAAAAATCAATGGAAGAAGTACAAAAGCAAGTTGGATTTACCAGAATATTGGTTCAACAATGGGACTATACTAGAAATTGATGATGAAGGGACTTGAATGAGGTGGTAGATGGTAATAGTAGTACTGTTGCAGAAACCAAGTTGGAATGTTGGATTAACCAGAATTCTATGTAGGACTTGCCTACAGATCGAATGTAAAGTCTCTCACTTGGGAGGGACAAAGTTGTTTGCTAAGCTTCATCATCCAAAAAAAAAAAAAGAAAAAAAAAAGAAAAAGAAAAAGGTGTTTACTAAGCTACATGCTTGCAAAAATGTAAGTGCTTGGGGTTAGAGGGGGAGGGGTTCTAGATGCAGGATTAGACTGATTAGTAGCATATTAGTTTATAAATTTTCAACTATCTAAAAAAAAAAAAAACTATTTTCCAACTTTTTTTTTCTTTTTTTTTTTTGTGTGGTTAAAATGGCTAATATATTAGACTAAACATAAATAAAAATAAGTCTATTTCAAGCATTTACTTCTTTTTAGGGCGAGCAAGCTCTTCACCACGTCTGGTGGGTGATCAAATGTTACAAAAGCAGAGTTTAGATTAGCGCCAAGTTTTGCCAATGTATCAGCACATTAGTGTTTTGGTTTTATTTCTTTTTAAAAGAAAACTTTTTCTACAAATTTTGAGTACTCTTCTCCAATATATTTTGTGACGATTTGTAAAACCATCCACACATCACACGACTTATTAAATATGTCACATAACTTAAGGTATACATTTTTATCAATTGTCATACAGTGGGTTGGGTGAGTTTTTTTTCCTCCTAAACGATTTGGAGGTAAACTTATTTCATTTTTTTTTTTTACAGTGAAACCATTTATTGTACAGTGAATTTAACTATGTAATTGAGGTTTTTTTTTCAAAATGAAATTACTTTTTCTAAGGTCGATTTTGCCTCTATTCCCTGTTGCACTTATGGTATTATTTTGCCCAAACCCTCTAGTCGTTTGCAACTAGACAAAAGTAGATCCATACCTATTAAACTCATCAGTATTTGAAGAAAATATATTCTTATGGGTACGGATTTTTATGTCCATGAATAATGGTCCAACACGTACCCGACTAGCTAAAAATTGATCATAATAAATTTGTCTTTTTTGATTTTGTCACACTTAAGCAAAGCCCCACTTCTCCAAGTTTGGTCACACTTGATCATAAATTTTTTGAACAATCCTTCCACAATTAATTTCAAATGGAATATTTTAAGTGGAACAATGCTTAAAAGATTTGTAGACAAACTCATCTTGTGAGTTGACAAAATCCCATTTGCGATGATTCTCACCTGCTAATTACCTAAAGATTGATCAGCACCTCGGTTTGTCCATTGGGTTTGAGAATAACATGAGCTTGAGCATTGGAATTTAGTTCCCATCAGCTTTTATAAAATCCGACAAAGATGACTTAAAATTTGTATTTCCAAAATAAAATTTATAGTTAAAAACTTAAAATACAAAACTTGTGCTAGAACGATTTTCGACCTTTATAGAAATCTTTGGTAATTTTTTTGATACTTTATCTTTTCAGTAATCCTAAATTATTAGGTCTATCGGAGGATGGTTGATGTAGTCCTCTTTTTTTTTTTTTTTTTTTTTTTTTTTTGAGAAACAAGGTAGTCCTCTTTGATCCTCCTAACCAGGTATTTTTTATTTTTTATTTCTTGTATTGATTTTACATAAGTGACATCATTTTATATTTTTATTGGTTGAAAGAACTATTTCAATAATCTCGCTCAATATGAAAATTTTATCTTGGAAAGATAATTTGATTCGGGGGTTACAGTGGACTAGTGTTTGCTGCATAAGGAGAGGTGAGAATAAGGTGGCAGATGCATTGGCTCAATATGCTTGGAATACATTAGATGAGGATTTGTATTGGATGGAAGATTCTCCCCCATCAGCAATGGATGCTTTGTATCATAATTCTTTATCAACTTAAATGAATGAATATTCTTTTCTAAAAAAAATGATAATAATTAAAGAAAAAAAAAGAATAAATTCCCAAATCAACTTAGATGAATGAATATTCTTTTCTTAAAAAAATGATAATAATTAAAGAAAAAAAAAAGAATAAATTCCCAAATATTGGAAAACGTTTGTATTTTAAACCATAAATATTAAAAAACTAATACTTTTGGAAAATTGGTCTGGGCCCATGGGCCAGGGGATAGTGGGAAGTGGGCCTGCTCGACTTTACTTTTGGAAGAGTGGTTGCAAATATGCGGATTTACATTATATTGTAGGGACCATCAACATCTTATCTCTTCAAATTAATTTTTTAAAATTCTCAAATTTTAGATCTGTACCTCTCCTCAATAATTACTCACATGCTGCAATGATTCTTATCTTTAATTCCCACCAAAAGATATATTTTAATGCTCCTTCTACAACACATTATCTTTTTCAGGATGTGCAAGATGTAGCTTAGAATTCCAGGATAATCACAACCTGAGTAATTTTAGGAAGTTCCGAGTACGGTAAATGGTGTTTAATTCTCTAATATTTATAGTGAGGTTTATCCATTAAATTTATAGTGAGATTCACCATAAATGTAAGAAAAGAGAATATCATTTCATTATACTCTGAAAAATACTTAAGAATTTTTCGACATCATCGTGATGTCCTCGAATTACACATGTTAATTTGTCTTTGTTTCATTTGCTTAAGTAATCTCTGTAATCCTATGGCTAAATTTTTATTAAACATTGCGTATATATATATTTTGCTAAACTATCAAACATGTACAATTTACCCCC
Organism: Quercus tomentella; assembly: GCA_028535165.1. Classification (NCBI taxonomy): domain Eukaryota; kingdom Viridiplantae; phylum Streptophyta; class Magnoliopsida; order Fagales; family Fagaceae; genus Quercus; species Quercus tomentella. Next base: position 36,109,273 of record JAPQVY010000023.1, on the reverse strand, counting down.
CCCCCCCCCCCCCCAAAAAAAACATGTACAATGAAATCAGCCAATCAAGCAATCTTGTGCTTGATTTGATATTTCTTTATAATAATTTTCGATAGAAGCTAGCTATATGTGTGATAGATATTTATCCTTAGCAACTACCAGTTAGCACCGATCCTAAGATTTTGATGTTTGTGCAAATCGAAGTGACACTTGTTTTTGGTGCGGCCAGTTATATGTATCACATTAACACGTTATTCTTTGAGCTATTATTCTCGAAAAAACTATATTTAAATTATAACTGACAATCCATCATATTGGGTTGGGAATCGAGATTGGATTTTTGTTCGCTATTTTTCGATTAATTTTCCCATAACCAATCACATTTGATAATTAATTAATTTTTGTTGAAAATTTGACCGGGTTCATCCATGGTATTTAGGGTATTTTGGTCGAGTTGGATCCGGTTAGAGGTGAATCGTCGCTGACTCAATAACTTTGGGTTGAAATCCTAGAGTGCTCTTTGGTTCTTTATATGGTCAAATCCAGCCACAACTCAGATCTTCATAATCTAGCAAAATCCAACCACAACTCCAAAAACAAACCAAAACCAAAATCCACTAAAACTACTATTAGCAAGCCAATAATCAGCCTATATTTCCGCGTCACAAGTTGTAATTAAAAAAAAAAAAAAATCAAAACCTGGCCTAGATCGCCACCAAAAAAAGCTTAGAAATTTCAACAAATTTTATCAAATCCCAACATCGTGCAGAGAGAGAGAGAGAGAGAGTCTTTAACAAGACAACATATAGTTAGTGGGATCTACAAAGTTGATTTTTTACAAAAATGCCATTATATCCATTTTTACTAAACATAAAAATGGTCAAAAAGTGTTTTCATTTTCTATATTCAAACTCGCTTTTTTGAGTATTGAAAATAAAAACTGAGTACAAATCCTAAAACCAAACTAATTTATAGTGGTAGGTCTTACAAAAAATTGAAAAATAAATACAAAAAATGCCTACTTTTTTCTACACACCTCTAAGACCAAGTTTCTTTGAAATTGAATTAAAGTCTTTCTCAAACAAAATAACTAATTAGAAAAAAAATGCTTCATTTTGTTACTTTTAGAAAAAAAAAATAAAAAAACTGTAAAAGATATATCTTTATCAGCTGCACATAAGATAAGTCTAAAAATGAGGAGATTAAAAAACTACTAAAAGTAGAATAATCAACAAAATATAAAAAGAGCCGGAGTGCCGGATGATCATTGTATTATTAGTCGTTGTCTGTACGATAATAATTATGTTATAAAAATTAGGGAGTAGGGGAGAGTGAAAACGAAGAGTGGGGGTGACCTGTCACCACTCAGTTGGCTCCATCAGCGGTCGGCACTGCCTGTCAGCGGCCTATCAGCCACTCAACACCTCTACCTGTACCACCCTCATTTGTCAAACTACTGCTTTCACACGCCAAACCCATCTGTCAAATAAATTGGTGTCCGTTTTTAATGATAGATTTTTATCATCAAACAAAAATATTAATCACTTTTTTAGTGTAGGCGAGTGATCATTATTAACTAAATTTATTATTCAATCATTAAAAATTTTAACAGTTGAGCTAACGACACAATCATTCTCAATTAAAAAAAAATAAAAAATAAAAAAAACTGTTATTAGTATTAAAGACAAAAATCGAAATATTCCCCTACTATTTAATTTTGCCTCCGTTTTATTAAATTTTCAACTTGGAATTCAAAATTTTCTTTGATTCGCTTTTACATTTGCTTTCCGACCTAACCTCTAAACAATCAAGCCTTGTTTTCTTCTTTTTGACAATTACTACATCTTCAAAATACTAAGAAAAAGCGAAAGGCTTGTTAGTAAAGCTTTTACATAATACATGTATGGTGGTGCTTTGCTGGTAAAAACTTTTTCTGTTCTGGAAATAGTAGGAGTGCAATGCTGGTGAGCAAAAAAATGGCGGTGAGGAAAGTAGGGAAGTACGAGGTGGGAAGGACAATTGGAGAAGGAACCTTTGCCAAGGTTAAGTTCGCGCAGAACACGGAGACCGGTGAGAGTGTCGCCATGAAAATTCTCGATCGTAATACCATCATCAAACACAAGATGATGGAACAGGTTTAGTGTATTACTACTTTTTTTTAGTTACTCCTATTTTTTCGGATTCACTCAACCAACCAACCTAACTGTAATTTATTCCACATATATACTGGTTTTTATTTTTATTTTATTTTTTATAAATAATTATGAGATCGGACGGTCGTTGATGCTCTTATTTAGCTAATAAACATGCGGATCTTAGTACTTTTGCAGTTTTTTGTTGTATCTGATAATTTGTTGTTTAAATTACTTGTTAAGATTACCAAAGACTGGCTCTAAGTAGTTCTTAATTTTCTTGTTTTGTTGGAATTATCAAAGCTTAGTTTGTAACGTGTTGTTAATCAAGTTTCAATATGATGAACCTTTTTGATTTTTCTTGCTTAGCTGGGTTCTATTCTTATCTGAAGTTTGAAACCTTTTTGTACTTTTAATATATTAGCAAGAATGGCATTCTGGGTTTTTACAATCATAAATATAGTGAGGTATCAAACAGCTCTGCTGATGTGTTTTTAATTAACATTAAAAGGTTGATTTTATTGCTTTCCTGATATGAAAGCTGAAGTCCTAGTTTCTGATATGTTTATTGGTCCTTAAAAAATAGACATTTGATGACGTCAAGCAACTTTTGTTTCTCATAATGTATTTATTATTATTATTATTATCTTGCAGATTAAGAGGGAGATATCGATAATGAAGCTAGTCAGACATCCCTATGTTGTTCGTCTTCACGAGGCAGGATATTTGACTTCTGAAATTCTAAATCTGGACATTGACTCTACAGTTATTTTAGTAATCCATGAGATTTATATGTTTTCTCCCTGGCATTTAATGGATCCTTTGACTAATAATGTTCTTTTGTTTAGGTTTTAGCAAGTCGTACTAAGATTTATATAATCTTGGAGTACATTACAGGTGGTGAATTGTTCGATAAAATAGTGAGTAGTCTAATTTTAAACCTGTTGGCAATAGATGGACTAGCCTTATTTTGGGGGGTCAGGGGGGTTGGGAGGGAATTTTTAATTTTTAAATTATTATTATTATTTTTTGCTTTTAAATTAAGTGGTGATGTTATAATGATTGTGAAGATTCATCAAGGACGTCTGAGTGAAGCCGAATCCTGTAGATACTTCCAGCAGCTTATTGATGGTGTGGGTTATTGCCACAGCAAGGGAGTCTACCATAGAGACTTAAAGGTGTTCATTGGCTGGAATTTGGAAAGCAATTGTAAATTTTTTGTTTCAAAAAAGTCTTACAATTGTTTCCTTTTGTTTTACAGCCTGAAAATCTTTTACTTGATTCCCTTGGAAATTTAAAGATTTCGGATTTTGGTTTGAGTGCTCTGCCTGAACAAGTAAGATTGTTGTTAAAGTTATTGGTCTCAAATTTTCATGCTATCTTATCTGTGAGAAATTATGTTATTGGCTTATTACTTGGTAATGCTTGTGCATAGGGAGTTAGCCTCCTTCGGACAACATGTGGGACTCCCAACTACGTAGCCCCTGAGGTAATTATAAGGGTAGCTAGCTTCTAAGTTGGGTTCAACTGCATTGAATATATGTATAATGCATGCTTATCTATCGAGTAATCTCATATTTTTCTCTAGGTTCTCAGTCACAAGGGTTATGATGGTGCTGTGGCAGATGTTTGGTCCTGTGGGGTCATCCTTTATGTTCTGATGGCAGGATATCTTCCATTTGATGAACTTGATCTCACCACGCTATATAGTAAGGCATGAGCTATTATCATGAGTACCTTTTTATTTGTTTATTTTTATTTTAATTATCAAACAGATAAGTAGCTTTGCATGTTGCTATTGGCAAGGTTTTTTTTTTTTTTCATGATGGGTGTAATGGTCTTTAACCAATATGTTGCTTTATTGTTGCAAACTCTGCACATCAGTTAAGTTTAGCGAATTAGCATCCCATTTACCATGCTTAGCCTATACTGCAAAAACAGTGATCAAGCAGTCCTGTGGAACCTATATTTGGTGGGAAGGAAGATGGAGATTTTATATCTGGTCTATGTCTTTTTTTGTCCATGAATCTTGTTATTAGATGCATTTCCATTTGGATTCTGGTTTTGATCATCATTTAATTCTCCTTTGTCATTCCAAACCCAATATATTCTGCTTCCTCTTATGTGCTTTTTGTCAAAGATGTTAGAATTTCACTAGTCTCATTTTTTTTTTCCTCAAATTGTTTTCTGCAGATTGATAAAGCAGAGTTCTCATGTCCATCTTGGTTTCCAGTTGCAGCAAAATCCTTAATTCATAGAATTTTAGACCCCAATCCTGAAACTGTAAGTATTAGCTCTATGACAAAACATTGATTTTTGTATGTAACATTTGTACATTCTCTTGGTTGCATCTGATAAATAGGATTTGTGACAAAGACACATGCTCATGCAATTTTTGGTATATGGTTCAGAATTAAGTTAGGAAATGACATAAAAATAACATGCAATGTGATAATGCATGTGCCACTACCCCACTCTGTATAGCCTGTTGGGGCAACAGAAAATTAGAAATGCCAAAAGAGGATTGTTCTTGTTATTGTTTTTACATACTGTTGCAAGAGCACCACTTTTTTTGTAATTGGAAAACTGACTTGGTCTATGTCATAATTTGCCCAAACTCCAAGCCTGCACTGAGATAAGTTCGTTCTTGACATCATCACCTTTTCCTTTTATTTTCTACTTATCTTCTTTCATTCTTTTTCTATGAAATAATCTTCACCATGTAGAGGGGGAGGGGTTACCATCTAATCAAGTGTTGATAAAATAAAAGTACATAATTGAATAAACTGGCTGTAGTGGTCACAGCTGTTCGGTTTAGTAACTTGCACATATTTTCCTGCTAAGCTATGGATTCTATGTCATATGGGTAATGGGTCTCACTACAAGCGCACAACATGTTGAAATACTTTCATGGGAAAGTACATTAAAGAAAGCTATCCTGTGCCAGGTCCATAAAAGCCAAGATTTTTAGTTGTAGTTATCCAATTACTTAAGTATACTATCCAGTTAAGTTTTTGACATCCTTAAGATGGCCTTCAAATGTTTATTTATAGGTAAAAATTTAAAACAAATCTAGTTTAATCTTGCAAGATCTTTGACTAGAAATAGAAAGCCAGATGCCCTCTTAGGAAAGTTTTGCCAACTTCATTTTCCTTTATGGGAAGTTTGAATTTTATCTCTAGAGTCATATTTGTTGAGAGTTTGAGTCAAATGTTGCTAAGAATGGATAATAACATTACATTCAATTTGTTACTGATCTACTCTTTGCCTATGATACTATTCTCTTTTGTGATGCCATTGTGGAGCAACCTTTTTATATTAGAATAGTGTTGACCTGCTTTGAAGATTTAATTGGTTTGAAAGAGAATTTGAGTAAGAGTGAAGTAGTCCTAGTGGGAGAGGTTGAGGACAAGTTGCTTTGGCTTGGGAGATCAATTTAAATACCATCTTATGAATTGGAATCCAATCTGTTCTCATTTTCTGATTGGGATTTAGGGATGCATAAATTAGGCACCTTTAACCAAGTCCTATTGGGTAAATGGCTATGGAGAGTTGGGGAGGAAGATACTCATATATGGAGATTAGTTGTTGCTTTGAAATATGGGGAAGATTGGGGTGGTTGGTCAACAAAGCATATTAGAAGTACACATGGTTGTGGTTTATGGAGGAGTATAAGGCCGGGTTGGGATAGATTTGTAGGTTTTGTGTTGTTTGAGGTAAGGGATGGCAATTAAGTGAGGTTTTGGCATGACAAATGGTATGGGAGTTAACCTTTGAAGGAGATATACCTGGAGTTGATTGCGATTGCAACTGATAAGATGCCTCAGTTAACTCTTATTTATAGTGTCAAAATTAAGGGAGGATGCACTAGTGGAATATCATGTTAATTTGAAAATTTAATTATTGGGAATTGGAGTCGGTTGATTCGTTGTTTGATGTTTTGTTCTCCAACATCCTAAGTAGAGATGGCGTTGGTTGCATGAGGTAGAGGCTGAATGGAAATGGTGGGTTTGATGTTTGTTCATATTAAGAGGTATTGCGAGGCTTTGGTGAGGTGTTTTTCCCTTTGATAAGCATTTGGTATGCCCAGGCTTCGAAAAGGGTTGCATTTTTTATGTGGACAGTAGCATGGGAGAAGATTCTAGCTTGTGATTATCTCATAAAGAGGATTTATTCTGTCTGATTTGTGCTACATGTGTGGGCATGGTGGGAAGGCAGTGGACCATTATTTGTTGCACTGTGATGCTTCATGTGAAATGTGGAGTTTTGTCTTTTCTGTGTTTGGGGTTTAGTAGGAAATGCCGAAGAGTGTTGTTGGTGTTTTATTTGGATGGAGGAATTGGTTTGTTAAATTCTCTTCTTCTTTTTTTGGATTTTGGGTCCTCTATGCTTGTTGTGGACTCTTTGGAGAGAGAGAGAGAGAGGAATCTTTACATTTGAAGATGTGGAAGCCTCAGTGGTTCACATGAAGATGTCTATCATTACAACATTCTTTTAATGTGAATGTTTTGGGTCCTGGAGATATCCACAGTCGTAAATTTTATTGACTCTTTCATTTGGATTGTAATTTCTATATTTCTTTTTTGGTAATTTTTTTTTCTATCTTATGTACACTTCTTGTTTACACAAGGCAGTTACTTTTATTCAATAAAATTTTGTTACTTATATAAAAAATTTCATAATTAATGAATGAAAAATTCTTCTTATATCTAATCATTGGCAATATGGTGTGCTCTTGGTATATAGCAATCTAATTGGCAATATCTTTGATTTGGATTGATTTGTTAAATGAAATCAGCTGTGTCCTACCTTGTGTGACGGCAATTGTGAATATGGTAGACTACCAAATGGATTATGATGATGCCGAAAATCGTCAGTAAGTTACACACTCCTCACACGCTCTAGACAACGCCTGCACAACACAAAACAGGAAGACCTTAGGAGAATACTGGTGTGGTACCGGCCAAAAACCCTCCGAAGGTTAAGTTAGAAATCTTTTTCACAACTCTAGAGTGTTAGAGCTGGAGTGAATTATATGTACCTTCATTCTTGAGAGTTATGGGCTTTTATAGTAATGTAGAACCGACTTTCTCTTTCTTGGTCAAGAAGGTATTTCCTTATAGAGAAAACCCTAATAAATGCACATATTCTATGGGATCCTCCCCATATAGGGGTCCCTTGACTAGGGTTAACTGTGGAGCGCAAGATATTTCCATTTTAGGATTCCTTGGAGATTACTCAAGCCACGTGGATGCCACGTGGCATTGCTACCATCCACTTGGTATCCGTCTACGTTTTATCTGTCCGTCATGTAGAGTCCGTTTCCTTGCTTATGCGCACCGTCTCCCTCCATTACCTTGAGCTTAGAGCACCGTCGCTTGTGACCAATTTAGTAGAGCGCCGTCTACATCTTTTTTATCCTCTTCAGATTACAAAGCGTCCCCTTTTTAGTGGCTTAGGAGAGGCAATAATGATGCTAATAATTCTGATTTTGCTGCAATTTGATTGAACATAAATTATGTTTTCCCACATCTAACAACAATTGTGATGATATCAGACAACCCTTTGAACCATAGTAATATCATCTCTCCTTCTAATGGCTTAGGGGAACCCATTATCGATGCTCATATTTCCTATTTTACCATTTTATGCCAACTGAATGATGAATTCCTATTTGTATTGCCTTCTATATGATGTTTGTAATACTATTAAAAATGTCACTGAAATTGATGGCTTTGATCTAGTTCCTTTGGTTTTTTTGTTTTTGTTTTTTTGAAGTTATTTTCTGTACTGTGCAGCGAATAACTATTGAACAGATCAGAAATGATGAATGGTTTAACAAGGATTATGTTCCTGTCAGACTTCTTGAATATGAAGATGTTAACCTTGATGATCTAAATGCAGTTTTTGATGATGATGATGAGGTTGGTAAGGCTTTCAAATGCTATATTTTCTTTCCTTCTCGTTTGCATTTATTGACATTTTAACATGCCAGCTTGTGTGGAGGAGGTTGATCTGGTGTGTGTAGCATATAGGCATATGTGCAGCATGGATCCAGTGTGTCTCAGTTGCTCCTGGAACCTATCATAGTGCTGGAGAATTGTTAAGTTTTAGATTGGAAATATCCATTGACAATGTAATAGGAACAGTGTCTGTAAAATGTTGCTCAAGTTGTGCTGAAGCATATCAGAGAAGTACGATCTGTGCATCTTAGACAGTTCCTCTATTGAAGCTCAATCAATCGAGAGCCATAGTTTGAAAGTTCCTCAATTGATGCTTGGTCAATTGAGAGCCACAGTTTGACAGTTCCTCAATTGACTCTCATTCGATCAAGAGTTAATCTGTTTTGCAGTTACGTATTAAATTTGGAGTTGGCCTTGTTTTCTAAACCCTATATATAACAATTATAAAGGCTTATAAACTCGACTCCCATGTGGCCAAGAGAGGCAGAAGTCAGTACTAAACAAAGAGTAAATTGTAGCCTCAATCCTGTGAGTGCAGAAGAGAGATTTTCTCTAATTTAATCAACAGTATGTTATCCAAAAATTTGAAACCAGAGCCTTTTTATTTTCTGCTCTTCAAAAACTGTTGTCACATCCATTTTGATTTTGTCCTGCATTACTATGCCTTTTCAATATACACACTGGAACATATGATTGTCCAAATCAGGTGTCTTTTTCCACTTGCATTGGTTTGGTAATCATATGCTATATTCTGTTAAAACATTAAAAATATGGTTTCCTGTAGGAGCAAGGGGCTAATGAGCCATGTGGGAATGAGGACACAGGTCCTTTGATTCTTAATGCATTTGACCTGATAATTCTATCTCAAGGATTAAACCTTGCATCCCTGTTTGATCGTGGCCAGGTATGAGTTAATAATTTTTTACTGTTAAAATGTATTTTAATCTAATATATCTCTAGTGTTAAAATTCAAACATTGTGCGTTTTACTTTTTGAGCTATGATTTGAGGACACACAAATCGGTGTCTTGTCTGACACTGACAATGGACATGAGCTTTAGGGTAGGCAACTTCTTAAAACCTAGACTATGCCACATGGATTTTTATATGTATTCGTGAATTGAAGTTGAAAAGATGTTTTTATCAATGTTGAAAGTGATTCTTAACATGTTGAAAAGCCATATAAGTGAGACTATGATTATAATGTTTGCTTGGTAATAACTTCATTAACAAATGGCAAAGAACCTTTTAATCCTAGACATGAAAGGTGTGTTGTCAAACATAAGCTCTCTCTACTCTAATGTTGCCTATCATTCTTAATCATCCTGGATATCATGGACATAAGAAACCCCAAACCCCATACAGAATTGGAGTTGTTAACATTTGCTATACTTTTATCTCTTAATACTTCAATTTTACCTTTCCTCAGAAATATGCTAAATTCTCAATCTCATGCAATAAGTGTATGTTGTCGTGATTTTGTTTAATATATGTTTCCTACTTCCATTAAGAAGTTCAAATTTCTTGCCCTCTCTGTGACAGGGTTCTGTGAAGCATCAGACACGCTTTGTTACACAGAAGCCAGCAAAGGTCGTTTTAACTAGTATGGAAGTTGTCGCGCAATCAATGGGTTTTAAGACTCACATTCGCAACTTTAAGGTAGACGTGTCAGCATTTTCTATTATAGAACTCTTGCTTTACTATTCCGCTCTGTAGATGTATAGTTCATTTTGATTTATGAGGGGATAATAATGCTGTCTTCAAAACTTCCTAACTCATTTATACTGAACTGTGTTAAATTTCAGATGAGAGTGGAAGGTCTTTCAGCAAATAAGGATAGTCATTTCTCAGTTATTCTAGAAGTAAACTTTCCATCCTGACTTCTTTCTGATTTTCTACCTGCATCTCAAATTTTTTTTTTTTTGGCTTAATTATTGATTTTTAATTGTTTTGGCTGAAGATCTTTGAAGTTGCTCCGACATTTTTGATGGTAGATATTCAGAAAGCAGCAGGAGATGCCAGTGAATATCTCAAGGTCTGTTGTATATAATTGTTTTCTTTGCAGTTATATGTGCAAGTATTGTCCTAGTAATTTATATTTAGTAACTTTTCACTTCATGTTGCAGTTTTACAAGAATTTTTGTGGCAATCTTGAGGATATCATCTGGAAACCGCCTAATGAATCAAGCAAATCAAGGACCACCAAGACGAAGAGTAAAAAACGTTAATTTTGTTTCCTGTAAACTTCATCGACTTCTGTTACATATTTTAATCTGGGGTTGACCCATAGGGACACAGACATTACAACCTTGAGGTTAGGATTACATTACGGCTTTTACTAAGTATACCCACATCTCCCCTCCTTTGTCTCTCTCCCTGCCAAAAAAAAAGAGTTCCAAAGAAAGAGGAATTAGTATTGTAAATGCCTAATTATCTTAGTTTGTTTATTCTACTGCGAGTGTTATTCTACTTTTAAGTCAATACACTGCGAGCTTATATAGTTGATGAATCTATTAATGTAATGTTCTTGTTCTTTGATTTCCCAACATATATTCAATACTTTTTATGTATTTGTAAGTTCAGTTCACTTTAGATTTCTGCTTGTATGATAGCGAGAGCTGTTTCACTTTTCTGTGAAGACTGAAGTTATAACTTATAACCCTCTCTCCTCTCCATTCACAATTATTTGGGGTGAATTGTTTTACTTTATGCGCTATGCTGGCAAATATGCTTATCAGGCTAATTTGTCTATACCTTTTTATTTTTTTGGGAAGGGGGTAGAAATAGAATTATCAATTTCTATCGCAGTATTGTTCTGACTGCCTCTATTTTATTCTCAACGTGTTAATGACTGGTATGCACGATAGAACTACAGGAAGTAAAACAAAACCAGAGGGATATAGAAGAGATCCAAGAAGCTGAACTTGTTTGTTTGTTTATTTATATACAAGTTACAATAAGGTTCAATATTTGCTTACACCAAAAAATGATTGGTATCTTGGTCTGATAATAAAGAATTATGCAGACGCTATAAATTTGAAACTCTCCTTAAAAAAAAAAAAAAAAAAAAAAAAGTGAGTCATTAAAGACATTAGAAAAGAAGCAGAAGAAGGAAAACGTCGTGTCAATCCACTTGATTGGAGGATTCACAAATTGGGTTGAGCTTTAGCTACCTAATTGGGCTCGGTCCAATATTGATTGATGGGCTTGACTCTACTGATAGTGGTTTATCAAAGACCAAAAGTACACTACCCCGAAAAAATAGAAGGAAAATTAAATAGACCCCGTGTGGTGTAATTTGGCTCTGGCATAGTTTAGTCCACGAATTTTAATTACTAAATTTTGACTCCCTCAGATTTAATTCTATCAAATGAAATTATTAGGAATTCCCCTAAAATAAGTGTCTTTTTTTTTTTTTTTTTCCCACATTTGGAGCATGTGTTTCCTTAACAATTTTATTTTTTAATTAAAATTTGAGTGTTCAAAATATAACAATTGAGAAGCTAGTATGACAAAATTGTGATAGGCTTGAATGAATTTTAATTTGACCTATTAGAAATGAGGACTAAATTTGTCCATAGAATAAAAATATTCTTAATGGGGATAGAATCTTAATAATTTCATTTTAATTCAAATTTAGCAGAGTAATATAATCATGAAAGTTTGTCAATTAGACACTTAACCGCTTGAGCTAATGCCAATTCATAAATAATCAAAAGGAAATTGTGCTAGGAATAAATTTAATGACATTATGATAATAGGATTATTATTATTACTATTATTATTATTATTATTATTATTATTATTATTATTATTAAACTTGTATATAATTTATAAATAAAAAAGAAAAGAGAAAGATTGTTATACCAAAGAAGAGAAGAGAAGGAAAATATTGTGATCATAATTTTGGTCACAACTTGCCACAATCCATTACTCAGAAGAGAAAAGAAAAATGTTAGGATCATCATTTTTGTCATAACTTGCCACAATTTATTAATTAGAAGAGGACAACGCCGTATTTTTTTTTATGAATAAAAAAAGGGTCTTACGTGTAATAATTAACCTGGCCTATTTGAATTGGTAGAACTCATGGCGTGGGACACCTCTAGGTGTGTTAGGGCTATTCATGTTGCATTAAGATTCAGTTTGAGACTCTTGCCAACTTTCCAAGCCCAAGGGGGCAGAACGACACCGTATTGGTGGGGGTTGTTGAGGATGGCGGTTGTGACGTCACATAATTGGCAGTAACACCTGACAAGTGAAGATAGAGAGAGAGACCAAGAAGACAAGCGCGCTTTTCCAATCACATATATCATGTATGTTTTACAAATCAACCTCACCCACCAACCCACTCACACCCACTCTCCTCCTCCAAATAAAAAGCGTTTCATAAACTCCAAACACTCTCTCGCACAGACCACTCCAAGAGAGAGAGAGAGAGAGAGAGATGGCAATGGCAGCGATGGCTCTTCGCAACAGACTCTCCTCCTCCTCCATCAACAACTCGATTCGACCTTTCGTTAATCACTTGGTACTTAACTTCATTTCATTTCCACTTTTTTTTCTTTTTTTACCCGCCAATATTTCCTTAACGTTTCATTATTTATTGATTCATTTTTTCTGTTCCATTTTCGATCGCAGTCCTCTTTGGCCAACCAGGCACTACAGGATAAGGAAAAATCTCGTGCCACTGTAAGCCATTTCTAATTCACTTTGTTTCGATCAAGCTCATTTTGCTCCTCTCTAGAGATCTCTGATTTGAAAAATAATTTCATAGATCTGGTTATTTTGTTGCAGTGGATTAAGCAATTGAATGAACCACTGGAAGTCATCGATCCCGTCATTGCCGACATCATCGAGCTCGAAAAAGCTCGCCAATGGAAGGTACCGTTACTTCGTTTTGAGCTATAGGTTTTGGCTTTGAAATGGATGGTGAAAGTGAATAGAATTTCTGTTTAGGATATTTGAAAATCTGAAATTATTACTAGTTCCAATGAGGCTGAATTTGGAAAAGATTTAGTTTAGAATACAATATCTATATGTATTATAATAAATCAATCTGTGTGTGTAGGGGCTTGAGCTTATACCTTCCGAAAATTTCACGTCGTTGTCGGTAATGCAAGCTGTTGGGTCTGTCATGACCAACAAATACAGTGAAGGATATCCTGGAGCTAGATACTATGGCGGAAACGAGTATGTCTTTGCATAATTTAATACATACACATATAAACAAATATATATATCTATATATATGAACCTATCTATCTGTTATGGTCTGTCACATTTTCTCTGTTAATTTGAGTTAAAATTGTGTTGTTTTTCTTTTCTTTTCTTTTTTTGTGCCCAAAACAATGTCATTTTTTTGTTTAGTTTAATGGCAAGATCCAACCAGGTGTCAATGGAAGGGGCATGTTGATATTGTTGTAATTACTCAAGTCTCAAGGGTATAACACAAGTTTTCATAGTTAAGGGACTCATTTAGAAGCAACCTCAAAGTTAATATCTAATGCTATTAGGATGTGTTTGATATTAATGAGATAATGGAAAAAATATATATATTTTTTCAAATTAAAGAGAAATCAAATGTCAGCTTCTCTTATTTAGTTTTATATATTTTTTCGAATTAAAGAGAAATCAAATGTCAGCTTCTCTTATTTAGTTTGAACCTTAGAGTGCAACCTGTTTGTAAAGCATTACCCTTTGCTTAATTGGTGTTTTATGTAATATATATTTTGAATATTTATATTTATTCAGGTACATTGACATGGCTGAATCCTTGTGTCAAAAGCGTGCATTAGAAGCTTTTCATTTGGATCCTGAAAAATGGGGAGGTAATTGAACTAAATATGATTTGTGTTGCCGTCTAGGAGAACAATTATAATATAATATATTATAATCATGCTGTCTTTTTTTTTTTTTTTTTTAAATAAAAAAAAAATTTATTTTTAATGTTGTGGATGTTCACTCAAATGTTTATCTAAAGGTGCAGTTCACAGATTTAGAGAAATAATTCCAGAGGGCATTACTGATATAATAGTCATATATTACTGATATGAAATGGTCGTTTAAATTTTTGCTTTAGGGGTTCACTACCTTCTATATAGGTGGGCTAAAAAGCTGCAGAGTTTAGGGTTTGTTGACTAGAAGGCTAATTTAAGCTGATATAGGGGCTTTCTTTTTGTATTTCCATATTAAAATTATTATGATTGTTTTAGTCTTCCCTCAATTTGTGAAATAATGTCAATCCTTGTATTTGTCTGGAAAGTTAATGCGCATTTATGTTGTCAGGATCTTGTTATCATCTCAACTGCATCTCTATCTTTGTTCAATTTTGCTTATTTATTTACTGTATCATTCAACTTTCCATTTTTACCACACAGAGAACTTTATAATGAATACTTGCTTAAATGCGTACTTTTTTTCTTGTAGTCAATGTGCAGTCACTATCTGGATCCCCTGCTAACTTTCAAGCTTACACTGCTCTGTTGAAACCTCATGAGAGAATCATGGCTCTTGATCTACCTCATGGTGGACATCTTTCACATGGATATCAGGTGCCCATATATTCAGTTGAACTTTTACCTGATGAATTAGGTTGTGTTTTTCTGCTGTTGGTGATTATTGATTGCCAAATGCATACCTCTCCCTAGTTTTCAGTTATGGCTGGTGCTTTTAATTTCTTTTCTGGCCTGGGAAGGAAAAGTTAGAGTAACAATCTATGTCAATTAAATTAACAGTGCGTTTTCTATTCTCCCTACTATTAGTATGCTACTGTGATGCACGGGTTAATTAAATGTCAGCAAACACTTGAAACTGAACTTCTTGTGGTCTGTAGTACTTTTGATATCTGAAATTGGAATCTAATAACAGTAGTTATTTCTGAAAGGCAATGTTGCTTATCTACATACATTATGCTACACAAGTATTCATTGTTATTTTGCCATTGTGCAGACTGACACCAAGAAGATATCTGCTGTGTCTATATTCTTTGAGACAATGCCATACAGATTAAATGAGAGCACTGGTTATATTGACTACGACCAGGTATCTTATCTTTTATCTTTTTGTGGAAATTCTCATTCTAATCAATAGCAAATTTACACTTTGGAATGCTGCTATCATACTCAGAAATATCTTCTTCTTCTTTTTTTGTGTGTAGAAATTAGCATATGAATCCTATATCTTTTTGTCAGTGATGCTGTGTTTGTCCGTAAGACCACTATTTTTTAGGTCGATGGTCAGAAGTAGGATTTTGAGACAGAGTGTCGTCTGTTTATGTTCTGCAGATAATATTGGCAAAAGAACTGAAATTATATAAGTAATATGGCAATTGCAACATATCGGGAGTGTAGTATGTAATTTTGGTCCCACTTGCTTCTTTCTACATTAAAAATTGTGTTGTGATTGATGTTGCACATGATGTGTCACTGTTGTTTATATGCCAATAAATGCCAATAAATTACTTGTGAGAATTCCCACAAATTATTAGAACCACTACAAATCAAAGAGTTCAATCTATTTTCGAATCAGAATTTTAGCCCTTGCATTTTCTGTGAATGAGTGATGAGGTGCCAAAATGTTTTGGCTTTCCAATGACTTATGGTGGTGAAGCATTCTATATTTGTCATCTATTGTAATTTCTCTATATCAAGGAAGTATACGGTTGCATTGAAAATTGAGGACCTTTTCTTCCTCTTTCCACATGGCTTAGGTAGGATTTCTGTTCTGATTTGGCAAAGGGCTAATGTTAGCCCTTCATATATTTTTTACTTTTGTTTCAGATTGTTTTGGGAAACTGCTCTCTCTCTCTCTCTTTAATTTTTATTATGAAGGGCTGACCCATGTGAATAAAAATATCTGCAGTTGGAGAAAAGTGCCACGCTTTTCAGGCCAAAACTAATAGTTGCTGGTGCGAGTGCTTATGCACGCCTTTATGACTATGCACGCATTCGCAAGGTAAACCTTGGCTTGACCTATACGACTAATGATTATGGTCAAACATGAGAGAAGTTCTTATAATGTTAGCTTACAACATTTATTTCTGATAATTTTGACAGGTGTGTGATAAGCAGAAAGCAATTTTGCTGGCTGATATGGCACATATCAGTGGATTGGTTGCAGCTGGTGTTATTCCATCTCCTTTTGAATATGCAGATATTGTGACAACCACAACCCACAAGTCCCTTCGTGGCCCACGCGGAGCTATGATCTTCTTTAGGAAGGGGGTGAAAGAGATTAACAAACAAGGGAAAGAAGTGAGTCCTAATTTTAAATTTTTTTGAAAAAAGGATAAGAAGATGATGAATGGGGAAAGGAAAAAGTGTCACTCATGCCTTGCTTATATTTGATTCATGCATTTCCCACCGGTTTTGCTATTTGTGTGCTAGTTTTTTTCAATCCTGTGATGACGTTTATGTAAGCTCTGAAGTGAAGTACCTAGAATGAATTAT
The DNA here is from genome assembly GCA_028535165.1 of Quercus tomentella. Taxonomy (NCBI): domain Eukaryota; kingdom Viridiplantae; phylum Streptophyta; class Magnoliopsida; order Fagales; family Fagaceae; genus Quercus; species Quercus tomentella. Next base: position 36,092,750 of record JAPQVY010000023.1, on the reverse strand, counting down.
TGAATGTTAAGTTTTTTCCAACAGGTGTTGTATGATTATGAAGACAAAATCAATCAGGCTGTCTTTCCCGGACTTCAAGGTGGCCCACATAATCATACCATAACTGGTTTAGCAGTTGCACTGAAGCAGGTTTTTTCAATTTGATTTTATCCAAAGGAAATTATCCAAAATAAACTGAAATCACATATTGATCAAATTCATAAATCCTTTTGGTATTTAAAAAATGCCAGATGGGGGATTTTTTTTTTTTAAATTTCTTTTATGAAACATAGCCAAGCTCATAGGAATTTTGGCTCTTGGACTATCTTGTGATTATAGGCCACGACTCCAGAGTACAAGGCTTATCAAGAGCAAGTTCTCAGTAATTGCTCGAAATTTGCAGAGGTACAATGAATGGGTACATTTTGTAACATTTATCAAATTGGATATATTCTTTGGTTTTCTTTTTCTTTAGTTGTGATTTTTGATGTTATCTGTCTCAATATATTACTCTGATAGCTTGCTCTTCTACTTTCTCTGAGCATGCAGAGTTTGTTAGAGAAGGGCTATGAACTTGTATCTGGTGGAACTGAGAACCATCTAGTCTTGGTAAATTTGAAAAACAAGGTAAAGAGAAATATTACTTCCTTTGGCTATTGTTTTATTTAGCAATTTACTTTTCCTTGCAGGACTATGGTCAGGTGTTTTTGCATATTAGATAAACTCTTCAAGAACACTTTTCTATGATTTATTGAAGAGAACTTTTACTGGAATGAGTCAATCGGATGTCAAAGGGAAAAAATGACCGACAAAATTTTTATTGTATAAACCCTCTGTTCATTAGTGATTGTGTTTCACAAAACTCAATGGAGCAGAAAACTTGTTAATCCTATTCTTGACGAGTTTTAAAGTTGAATTTAATGAACTAATCCAATTACTTTGAAATATTCATTTGGGAAAATCATAAAACTTTGATGTATAGTGGATGGATGTTCTCTATAGGTGGCTACAAACAATTTATATATGAGAAAGGGGATCATTAACGTATTTGAAAATTTATATCATAGGGTATTGATGGCTCAAGAGTTGAAAAGGTTTTGGAATTAGTTCATATTGCAGCAAATAAAAATACTGTTCCTGGGGACGTATCTGCCATGGTTCCTGGTGGCATTCGTATGGGTAAGGGCTCCCTCCTCTGATTATCCTATTCCAGCTGATTATTGGCTATTTGCTTTTATTTTGACGAATGTCTGTTCTCTGGTGGTTCAGGAACCCCAGCTCTCACATCAAGAGGGTTTATTGAGGAGGATTTTGTAAGAGTAGCTGACTTCTTTGATGCAGCCGTGAAGCTGGCCTTGAAGATCAAGGCTGATGCTAAAGGTTACTCTTTATCCTTAGATGAACAATGTTATCTTTATAAAGTTCTAATGTCTAGTGAGGAATTTTTGCTGCTATTATTGTAATGCTCACACGTGTTGTGTTACTCTAAATCCAGGAACAAAGTTGAAGGATTTTGTGGCAACCATGCAATCAGATGAGCACATTCAATCTGAGATTGTAAAGCTCCGGAATGAGGTTGAGGAGTATGCTAAGCAATTTCCAACAATTGGTTTTGAGAAAGAAACAATGAAATACAATTGCTGAAGAAGGTTGTTTTTGGTGCAAGGTTTGTCACATCTTGCTGGCTCTTTGAGCCAAATGCCTCCGGCATCTCGTTTATTTGTTGGATGAAAGCCATAGAAAACTACTATCTTGGAACATGTTTTGAACTTATGGTTGTATTTTGTATATGCATAGTTGTGCTCTGTATCTGGTAGTGCTAGATGTAGATTTAGAAAGTATCCAAATAACTATTGATATATGGATGTTTTGCTGGTTATAATTAAATTTATTATCATTGAAATATTAGCAGTAGTATTGATTTATCTTCTGTCAAGAAATGTATCTGTGCGCATGTGTGATTTTGAATGACATAAGCAATATATGTTCTCTTTTTAGTTTAGCATATGCTGCTATTTTACATTTTGCTTTAAGTTGATTGATGCAAGCTATTTCAAAATCTATGTATCTATAAACCAATTAATTTGACTGTAGCACTTGTGCCATTTAGCAGATCTTTCCGATTGTATTTGTTCCATGTCAGGAATTTTTTTTATTTCTAATTTAAATAATTTAATCTATGTATCTTATTTTTGCCTTTTTTGATTATATTTTGGATAATATGCCTGCTCTTTATTGTATTGCAATTAGAGGTTTCGCTGGTTAGCAGTTGGTTGCCAATTACGTTTGATGTTGGATTTAAATTATGTGGCATGCGTACAATTATTTTTAGGCTATTTAAAGAAGCACTTAAAATTTTAGCACATTTTCTTCTTTAACCATTGGTAACAATTTTTTAAAATTTGTAAATAACACTAATAAGCTTGATGTGACAACCTTTGTAGTAGTTTACCAAGAATTTTTTAGTAAGACATTCAATTTTATGGTATTTGTGAATTTAGGACTAATATAAATGGCATCGCATACATGATTAAAATCTTAATTCTTGTGTTAAAACACTAGTGGCCTAAATTGAAACACCAGGAAATATGTTTTTTTATGTATAAATCATTCATTCTATTAATTTGTTTTTGCAGATACATTAATCATTAACACTTCTAATTTGTTTTTCAGATACATCCCTTGCAGGACAGGCCATCAATGTGTGCGTCAAAATGTTCTATATGAAGGAGAGACAAAAGCATGGGAGCATGTTGAGCTTTCATCAATATAATCCAGATAATGTTTGTTTAAAATTTCACGGCAAATGTGTAAATTAAAATTCTGTTAACTGATGCTTTGCAAATTACAAACATTGATTGTTACTAGTCAATTGTTTTGTCAACTAGCATATTCTAAATTTTAATATATTTTATTTTTAGGTTATTTTTTGGGGGTGTGGGGAAGTTGAGTCAGTTATTGAATTAGATTTTTCTGTGTTGGTTGAAGCCGAACTAGGCTTGATGTTTGGGCAACTGTTCTAAGTTATAACCTTCATTTGCCTAATGAACTGAATAATAATGATACGCATGGACAAGTGTGTTTTTCTTCTTTTTACACTATGTTCAGTCAGATTAGAGCGACCTTTGGCAAGCAGTATTTCACAGTTTCTGCAATTCTAGAGCTGGCTGGTCGAAACAATGGAACCCAAGAAAGGAATATAAGGTTGAACCTACTCCAGGATAGAAAAATCTGAAACTCCACAAATTGCTAACCATTATGATCAACTCAACCTACACTTGGAGGAAGAAATGTCACTTGGTTATTTTATGATGCATCCCTCTCCCTCTCTCTCTTTCTCCCCAATGTTTAAATCACTAGGCCTTGAAAATAAATTGTTTGCTTTGTGATTGGGTCGGGTCACTGATCCTACCGGCCTTGAAAGGAGATTATTTCTTTTATGATTTTATCTTTTGATTTATTTTCTTAATAAGCTAAACCTTTTTTTTTAATAACTTATCATTTTATATTTTAACTTGAACATTAACAACATACATTTCTATATTGTCATTTACGGATTTGATTATTAAAATATTTTCTACAAAAAGAGAAACATTATTGTGCTCTCTTTATATTTATGTTGCATGAAAAGAGCTTAATAATAAATACTGTATTTAGCATGTCACCATAATAATTTTAAAAGAGAATTTGATTCCTAGATATATATGAACCTCACAAAACAGGATAAATACCACCAAACCATATGACTATTAAGTTACTGACCTGAGGGAATTGTCAGATACTCGAAGAATTTAGATACTCTCATTTCTTAAAAAAAAAGTTATATAATTTATTAATTTTTGCTAATATGGTATATAATTTTATTTTTAGGTATTTTAAAATTGATTTGTCTAATTTTTTAACATATTTTTTTATATAAATAATTTTTAATTTACTATGTGGTTAAACCAATAACAGCCACCAACATTTAGGTGGCATAGTTAGTAAGGTTAAACCAATAACAACCACCAACATTTAGGTGGCATAGTTAGTAAGATATCAGGTCGACAAGTCTCAGGACTTGGGTTTGAGCTTCAACAATTAGCTATTTGTTGGTACTCTTTATATCCCATTTCCATCCCAATTGGTTGACGATTGGGAGTATGAGTTTCGCCCTGGAGCGGGTAAGGTGCTACTATAGTCACACTCAAGTAGGAAAACCATGTTAGTCGCCTTTTTCTACACATTTTTTATTTACCCAAAAAAAAAAAAAAAAAAAAAAAAAAAAAACCAGTAACGGCCATTGAGCCTATATCAACGGTCAAGTCAAACTTTGGTGCCAATTTTTTTTTTAGAAAATACTTCGGTGCCAATTTAGTGAAGTGGTGTGTCACTACATTGATACCGTACCAAATTCATGTACAGAGCCAGAGGTAGTAACTCTGTGTGCTTAGTTTTAAGACCAGCGTAAATTTATCTTTTCAATTGTACTCTCTACTATTCCCAGCGGGTGGTAGAGGTTGACCAAGTTAGAAAGGCGTCCCTTCCCTCCACAATTTTATCCAAACAAACGATAGCATAGGATAAAGTAATAATAATACTTGCTCCCGAGTCTCCACTCTCTCCGCTATGTAGTTTCCTTAATATCCCAAAAATCCCTTCTTCATGGCTTCTTTGCCTTCAGTTGCTGTTACTCGCACTCTCAAACTCGACCCAGATTTCAGGAAGCGCCCCACCACCGAAAAGGTACTTCCTTCTTTTCTAAATTACTTTCTAAATTCTTTATTGATACCACTTTTTGCTATAACAGTATTAAAATCTTTTAATACATATATGTGTGTGTGTGTTGGTTATACATGTTTTGTTACAAGAAACCTTATTATAAGACTTGTATTAATAGAGACAATATGGGTGTGTGTATATGTGTGTTCCAAACCATCCTCCATGTTTGTGTTGTTTGCATTTTCTTAGTGACGGATAACATGTTCAAAATACTATAGTTACTAAAACTTTTTTGTTAGTGTATCATTTCCGAAGTACTTGTACTTGCTTTTAAGAGCTGAATCAGCACAACTTTCAGTTTAATGTTAACTACCTGATGCCACAATTTAAGGTTGCTGTATGTATGTTAGCTAAAGCACTTTGAATTTAATGTGCTTTATCAAACATGGGATGATCCTAAATCTGCGTCAATGTATCTCAGAGTCCAAGCTTCTCATATCAGAGAAATCAGACACTGACCCATTTGGATGGAAGTTCAGAAAAAAGGTCGGTGGACTTCCGAGAAGCACTTTCAATGATGAAAGAGGGGACGAAGTTCGAATCTTCTCACTATGTCCCCCTCTTGCAAGAATGCATAAACAAAAATTCGGTTTCGGAAGCACAGATTGTTCATGGGCATATTATGAAAACAGTAACACAAGAAGATTTGTTTGTCATGACGTTCCTGATTAATGTTTATGCAAAATGTGGAAGCATGCAAAATGCTCAGAAGGTCTTTGACAATTTGCTTAGAAGAAATGTTGTTTCATGGACAACCCTAATGACTGGTTATGTTCAAAATTCGCAGCCTGAGATTGCCATCCAGATTTTCCAAGAAATGTTGGAGGCTGGGGCTTATCCTACAAATTACACTCTAGGAACTGCTTTGAATGCTTGTTCTTCATTGTACTCTGTCATGTTGGGGAAGCAATTTCATGCCTATATTATCAAATACCAGATTGACTTTGACACAAGTGTTGGCAATGCCCTTTGTAGCTTTTACTCCAAACTTGGCAACTTAGAATCTGCTATTAAAGCCTTTCAGAGGATTAGGGAAAAGAATGTGATCTCATGGACTGCAGTTATATCCGCTTGTGGTGATAATGGAGAAGCTGCAAGGGGTTTGAGGTTTTTTGCTGAGATGCTTACTGAGGACATCATACCCAATGAGTTCACCTTGACTAGTCTCTTGAGCTTGTGTTGTACAATGCTGTCTTTGGGTGTAGGGGCACAAATTCACTCATTAAGCATTAAACTTGGCTATATGTCCTCTCTACCCATTAAAAATTCTATCATGTATTTGTATCTTAAATGTGGATGTATTAGTGAGGCTGAGAAATTGTTTGATAAAACGGAAACTTTTAGCCTGGTTACATGGAATGCAATGATTTCTGGCCACTCCCAGATGATGGATTTTGCAGAGGATGATCTTTCAGCATACCGAAGTGGATGTGAGGCACTTAACATTTTCTTTAAATTGAACCAGTCAGGCATGAAACCTGATTTATTCACCTTCTCAAGTATCCTAACTGTATGTAGTAGATTGGTGGCCGTAGAACAGGGGGAACAAATTCATGCTCAGATCATTAAATCTGGGTTTTTGTCAGAGGTGGTAGTCGGCACTGCACTAATTAATATGTATAATAAGTGTGGAAGCATTGAGAAAGCAACTAAGGCTTTTGTGGAGATGGATACAAGAACTATGATATTGTGGACTTCTATGATTACAGGTTTTTCTCAGCATGGCCAGTCTCAACAAGCGCTGCAGCTCTTTGAGGATATGAGACTAGCTGGTGTTAGACCAAACCAGATTACTTTTGTGGGTGTTCTATCTGCTTGTAGCCACGCTGGAATGATCAAGGAAGCTCTCAGTTACTTTGAGATGATGCAAAAGGTATATAAGATTAGGCCTGTAATGGACCACTTTGCATGCCTGATTGATATGTTTGTGAGGTTGGGTCGGTTAAATGAAGCTTTTGATTTTATGAAGAAAAATTATTTTGAGCCCAATGAGTTTATATGGTCGCTCTTGATGGCTGGATGTAGAAGTCATGGGAATTTAGAATTGGGTTTTTATGCTGCTGAACAATTACTCAAGCTCAAACCAAAAGACACCGAAACTTATGTCTTGGTGTTGAATATGTACCTCTCTGCTGGTAGATGGAAGGATGTTTCTAGGGTGAGAAAAATGATGAAAGAAGAGAAACTCAAAAAATTACATGATTGGAGCTGGATTAGCATAAAAAACAAGGTTTATTCATTTAAACCAAATGACAAGTCACATTTTCGTAGTGCAGATATTTACAAATCATTGGAGAACTTGCTCGACCAGGCAAAGAGCCTTGGTTATGAGTCACTAGAAACTTTGGAGGTAACTGATGGCGATGAAGAAAAGACATACTCTTCTACTGCATATCACAGTGAAAAGTTGGCCATTGCATTTGGGTTGTTGAACACGCCAAATGCTGCACCAATACGAGTTATCAAGAGTATCTTTATGTGCAGGGACTGCCATAATTTTGTTAAGTTCATCTCATTACTGACTGCTAGGGAAATTGTCATTCGAGATAGCAAGCGGCTTCATAAATTTGTCAATGGACACTGTTCTTGTGGAGAATTTAGTGGTCTTTTTTGATATCCTTGTCTGGGTGAGTGGGATAAATTCAAAAGGTTGTTACTCTCGTTAAACTTTAACGTGTTTTTTGAGGTTGACTGATGGAGAGGCGTGTTGTGTAGTCCCTTTTGTTTTCATACAAGGTCAAATACAAAGTTCATACCAACCCTATGGTACATTTGGTATACTAAATTCTGATTAACTAAGAATAGGAATGGGTAGTAATACAAAAGTCTGAATGTAATAACTATTCGGTAATAACATAATCATACAATAATAGAACTTTGAGTATGTAGTCAAGAGTCTTGTAACTCAAACATAAATTATGATTTAAACAGCATTATTTGTTTTATGGTATCCGCAAAAAGGTGTGTTTGTACATAATAAATAAATTCTTATCCAAGGAAGGAAACAACTACATTAACAAGAAATAGGAGTACAAAAATTATCGGAACAATCAAACTCTTAACAGGATGCTACATAGACTATAAAATCTAGAAGTTGGACACAACCGGCAATGGGTTTTATTTATTTATTTTGTATAACCGGTATATATATAGCATCTCTCTCATATCTATGAATCCCACGGGTATAAGACTTAAATGTTGGTATATCATGTTACACCAAATATCACTTCTTTGCAAGGATATCTGCACACCTATTTGTTTCATCTCTCCAGCATCGACTTGCATTCATTCAAAATTGGACCAAAAAAGTATTAGTGTTCTGGTTCGACAAAACAACCTAAACAGCTACAAGGGAATCTGTTTCCCCATCTAAAAGCTAAAGTAGAAAATATTTAGTAACTTTAACATTCTCTTATTACTTACTACTTTGTTTTGACACTAATATTCTCCGAAAAATGAATCATATTTTAAAAAGTATTTTCTAGAAAACTATATCATTTTCCTATATTTGATAGCGACTTTAAATTAAGTTGAAAAAATTATCTTTTAACTTTCTTTATTCGCGTGAGATCAAGTTATTTTCTTAATTAAGCTTTCGTGTAAGCTAGAGTTGTCTTCCAGGAAATTTTAGTAGAAAACAACTCAATCTTCTATTAATTTTAAGGGAAATATTAATGGATGCCCTAAGGGCATTAGTTTAAGAACTACTTTTAGAAACATTTTATGAAAAATGATAAAGCAATTAATTTTTCTGATAGTTTTTTATATTTTTCATAAAAGTGATATTAAAAGTTTCTCAATATAATTTATTAATAATTGCCCTAAGAGCACTCATTAACATTACCCTAAGTTAAGGGTTTTACTATAGATACCCTTAGAGCATTCACATTGGGAATGACAGATGCCATATGTTGGTAGTATTTAGCATCTAAGCCCTAAAACCCCCCAACAGCCGGTCTTGCAAAATCTGACTATTGCAAAAAAAATTGCAATTGTGCTACAATGCAATTCTAAATGTAGAATCGCACTGTAGCTCAATTGTAAAATTAAAAAATATTATTTTATTCTTTTTCACTTTTTGCTTTCTCTCTCAACTCTGTCTCCCTGACTCTCCCACTCTCTCAAGTTTGTCTCTTACTTCTCTCTCTCTCAGATTTCTCCCTTTCCCTTTGCTCTCCCTCAGGCCACCGTTGGCCATTATCACCCAGCAACGCTAAGCCCAGGCCGCCGTTGGCCACTGTCTCACCCGATGTGGATTGTGAGATCTCTTCGGCGATTTTGCAGTGGGTTTTCCGTGAGATCTTTGGCGTGGGTTTGCAATGGGTTTGCCGTGGGTTGCGTGGGTTTGCCGTGGGTTTTTGCCATGGTGGTTGCTTTGTTGTGATTTGTTGTGGTTTGTCGTGGGCTTTTGCCATGGTGGTTGCTTTGTTGGGATTTGCCATGGTGGTTACTTTGGTTTTTGCCATGATTTTGCAGGCGGTGATTTTGCAGGTTTTTGTCGTGGGTGTAGCAGTGGTGGGGTTGTGGGGTTTTGATGGTGGTTGTGTGGGATTTTGGGTTTGTTCACTGTAGTGAGAGAGAGAGAGAGAGAGAGAGGAAGAGAGACAAAAATTAGAGGAAAGAGAGATATTATTGTTGCAAATATATATATTTTATTATGTAGATATATTATTTTAATGTGTTGTATAGGAATATAAAAGTTAGAATGTTAAATGTATTGTAAGAGCATCCACAGCAGTGGAGCTATATTTTTAGTTAATTGGCATCAATAAAAGTTACTTTATCTATTTTACTTACTCACATGCTGCAGCAGTGGATCTATTTTAACTTTTAACACAATAAAATAATATAAACATCACAATAAAATAATATATATCATACAATAAAATAATACAAATACAGCCACCACAAAACAAACCCACAGCAACCCGAAATCCAGCAACCCAAAACTGAAACCCACCACGCCGGTACACCGATATGCTGAAACCCACCACGCCGATACGCCGAAACCCACTCCTATCCACGAGCAAGCACAACCACGAGCGATAACCACTCCGATCCACGAGCAAGCACTCCGATCCACAGAAAGCCACTTCGATCCACGAGGCCGGAGCACAACCACGACCCAGCGGTGAAGTGGAGGTGAAGGAAGAAGAGCACCAACCGTTTTGGCATTAAGACCACCCACGAACCGTTTCGACATCGAACCCAACCGTTGCCGAGCTTAGTCTCACCGTTTCGGCACCAAGATCCTCACTGAAATCATCAACATTGTCCATCTTTGATCTCTCTCCATGGTGGAGGAGAGGGGGGAAAAAAAAGAAGGGAGAAGAGCCGAAGCGTGTTCGGGCTATGCTACAGATGAGAGTAATTTATATTATTTAATTGAAAAGATAAATAAATTTTGGTATAGCTTTGAGCTACTGTGCACATCTATCTTTGGATGTGCATTGTAGCTCAAAAGCTAAAAATTTTAGATATGCCTTCATTGCTGCAGCCCCAATTTAGTTTGTGGTACTAAAAATAGTTTTTTAGCACCATTGCTGTAAGTGCTCTAAAATAATATGGTATAATTGATAAAGTAATTTTTTAAAATGATAAAATAGAATATAATAGAATTTTCAGATGTGAATGTCCTTCCAATAAGTTTTTTTTTTTTTTTTTTTCCTTTTAGAAGAAAGATACTCCGTAAAATTAGCTCACCCCATTAAGGCAAAGTATGACTTATGATTATGAAGTTATATATGATGTGACTTGCATTTGACCATTCGACAGTCCCCCTCAAAAAAAAAAAAAAAAAAAAAAAACCATTCGACAGCTGGAAATATCCTTTTTATGCGTTGACAGTTCACACTAAAAATTCCACAAACTATACACTGCCGCCAGTGTTTTTTTTTTTTTTTTTAAATTAGTTTGTACAGTTAGACATAACATTTTGATCAAAACTTTTTTAATTAATAAAAAATTATTTAAAATATAATTATATTTATTAAAAGTGAGTTTTAAAAAAAATGTACATTACAAATAATTTTTTTTTTTAGAAACAACCTAAACAAATAAATTAAAAAGTTAAATAAAAAAGATATTTCTAAACTAGCATTAGGAATAATATAATAAATTTTACAAATTGATGTATCACTAATTACAAAAAGATAATTCTAAAATTCATTTATTATATTTTTTTTATATCCACCATAATATTCATTGTCTCATCAATTTGTAAGTTTTATGTTGTAAAATTTATAATAATTTTGGCATTTTTCACTCTAAATAGTCACTCAACCAAATTAATATGACAAATTTTTATGACACTTTTTTTTAGGTTGGATGTAACCATTGCATCTTCTCAATTCCATTGTGTGTGATGTGTACCATTGAGGAAGATGGTACCTGGTTGATGTTTCTAATACAATCTCCTCTTTAGGGGGAAAACACAGTTTCTACCGGTCTTATTCTTTACTTTATGCACATCAATGTGCAGTTAAAATTACTCCAAAGTGCAATTAAATCAAGGTGAGTTGGCATTCATATTAGTAAAAGTATAAATGTATATATAATGTCACATCAAATAGCTCATTTTTTTTTTTTTTTTGAGTGAGAGAGTTTCAACTTATGGCGTCCGCTCCTGATGATAGCTCTTTATCATTAGACCAAGACACCAATCAGTTTTTGATGTAGGCGGGGATTGAATCCCAGATCTCTTATACAACTATCAGATACTTTACTAGTTAAACTAACTGGAACCTACCACATCAAATAGCTCTTGAGTCCTCTATTTTCTTGTTGCAAATGATAATGACAATGGTTCTAATTAGCTAAACTAAATGATCAAATTACTTAGCAACGGAAGGAACACCGAACATGTCGTCTTTCTCAACCTCTTCATAATAAATTAATAATCGGTTGATTGTGATCGGGAGAAACATGACTTGTGAACATGGCCCGATCACTAACTTCAATTTTTGTTTTTATCAACCACTCATAATTTATTATTTTAGAAAAGTCTTGTGAAATTGAAACAGTTGGGGGTATATAGACTTTAATATGGCTTAATACATCATCCTTATCAAGAGACTGGGGTATACCAATCAATCATAATGAGTATTTATTCTCACTCTCCTTATTATCATTCATATAAGTTATCCATTTCACTTTATTTTTTTTTTTTTTTATACAAGATAGAATTTTACTCTAACCTAATCTAAGTGTATATGTGTGTGAAGTTTCTTTCTGGAGACTTGAACCCCAGCTCTTACCCCCCACACTCCACAAGCACTTATACTTATGGAGTGACCATCGCACCAAGGGTGTGCGGTGGTTATCCATTTCACATTTTAAGTGTGGGTATTTACAAATTTTTTTATTTTAAAATTTTTGCATGATAGTCTCATTACCAATATTGTAAGTTACATCTCTATCAAAATTTTAGTTAGATATTTTCTTGGGATTTTTCTTTTTGTTTGTAAGGACCTAATATATTGTTAAGGGGACTAAAGTTTAAGGATAAAGTTTGACTACAAACTTAATTATACCCTAAGGCTACAACTCTCATTAAATAAATTAACATGGTCAATTTTGAAAATATAATTGTGGGGCCCAATAATTTATGGGCCAGGCCCACTTGCTCATGGAGAGTCCGAAGGCCCAAGCCGAGGAGAGCTATGGACCAAGCCCGATAATAGAGAGCACCAAACAGTTTTGGGATACAGCCGAGGACAGTTCAGTCCTCGGCAGATCCAAAATCCCACCAAAAGAAAGAAAGGGTAAAACTGGTATAGGACTAAAACTTGAAAGAAGATCTAAAATATCTTGGGAAAGTTATCCTTACTATCCTTCCCAGATAAGGCTCTGCACCTAGCAGAGCCGTATTCTTCAGCTTTATCAACCATCCCCAACAATTCTGGGATGGGACTGATGGGACAAATATCAGTCTTGTAAAGGTTGACCCTACACGTGGACGAAGGACAGCGAACGCAGGCTAGTATAAAAGAAAAAGTAAGTAAGCCAAGGGGGGCGGGCTCTTTCGATCCCACCTCAGGAAGAGACTCCATGGGGAAAAACACCGGAACAACTCATGCAGATCAGAAAAACACCCACCGTTGGGGAACCGGAATAGAACCTTAATGCTCCTCGGATATAGTCCGAGGAGCCCAACCCCATGGGATGTGACACTATAGGGCTTGAATGTTCAAACCCAACTCCTCTCTCTATATGAATTCCTCTCAAAATTAGACCGGAATATCGCCCCGTACCCAACGGCTAGCTTTTCAAGCCCACTCTCTACAAATCATATTGTGAGGGATCTTCCATGTGCGAGCCCAACATCTTTATTGGGCCTCAACAGAATCGTGCCCTTACAATAATTGTTGAATTATATGTTATTTAATCTTTATGTTATTAAAACGTATGTCAAATTTTATGTCAATCGTATGTTATTTACTTTTGATTCATAAATTTATTTTTAATATATAATTTTAGATTACAAAAATTCGAAATTTAAAAATTTGATTGATGACAAAGCTATTAATTTTTTATCTTCTTGAAATTTTACAAATATGAAGGATATAAGAAGAAAATGTATCTATTTTTGGATTTGTCAAAATTCACATACAATAAAAAAAATATATCAAGTAGAATTATAACCTTAATTTACAACCAAATTTATTATCAAATTTTGTCCAAAATTTAATTATGTTGGGTTTAAAAAAATTTAGAATGTTCACAAATATTTTTTAAAAATTAAAGAATCATAAAATTTATATATAATAAAAAAAATTCAAGTTAGGGTGGTCCTGTGACCCCCTAAACTGAATGTAGAGCCGCTAGTGAGGATAAGATAATTTTCTCATTATGCATAGGAGACAAAACTCTCCTACTAAATTCTACATCAAAACAACACTCAACTTTCAATCTCTCACTCTCAAAATGGAAACTTTAGAAACTGAGGCACCACCAAGCAGTAACTTACGAGAAGAGTCCACCATAGACGAAGATGAGCAGTCACCAATCGAGCAAGTCCGGCTAACTGTACCAACCACCGATGACACCTCACTCCCTGTATGGACATTTCGAATGTGGACACTGGGCCTTCTCTCTTGTGCCCTCCTCTCCTTCCTCAACCAATTCTTCTCTTACCGCAGAGAGCCCCTCATCATCACCCAGATCACCGTCCAAGTTGCCACCCTCCCCATCGGACGACTCATGGCCTCTGTTCTTCCCACAACCAAGTTTCGCATCGGGTCCCGAGAGTTTTCGCTCAACCCGGGTCCCTTTAACATGAAGGAACACGTTCTCATCTCTATATTTGCGAACGCTGGAAGTGCTTTTGGGAATGGCCCAGCTTATGCTGTCTATATCTTTGACATTATAAAGGCTTTTTATCGAAGGAATATCTCTTTCTTTTCTGCTTGGATTCTTATCATCACAACCCAGGTTCTTCTTCTTCTTCTTTTTTCTTTTAAATTTGCTTATTTATGTTTTTCAAAGTTGGGTAATATTGGTTTGGTTTTTACTCTGTTTGGTAGCCTAGAAAAGTGAGGAATATATATATACACACATAGACACGGAATTCTAGCCTAAACTAAGCTTGTATACGTACCTTTTATATGTATAATTATATATATATATATATATATATACCTTAATATATTTCCCTGCAACCTTTTAATTAGCCTTTTGGTTATTCTGTTGTTGGTTAAGACACAACAACAGAAAATGGGATCTTCCTCTATGTCTTGCTATTATCCGCAGAGAAAATGGGTTTTGAAGTATTTTTAACTCCCATATTATCTGATGCATGTTGTATTTCGCTTATAATATATGATATGAGTCTTAGGTGCAACTTTGGGATAATTATTGATCAGTGAAGAGACCAACACTTGCATCATAAGAAGCTGTCGTTTGGTGGTTCATGGTTCATACTAACATGAGCATGTGTATGGTGACATATATATGTAGGTCTTGGGATACGGCTGGGCTGGGCTGTTGAGGAAGTATGTGGTGGAGCCGGCTCATATGTGGTGGCCAAATACACTTGTTCAAATATCACTCTTCAGGTACCGTACACTTGTTAAAAAATTTTGGTGTCCTAATTTGATTTTCCAATTTTTATGCACAGTGACTAATGAAATGAGTCCAAAGTCCAAACTATTGCTACCCTTAGCAATTTGTTTGGACTTGGAATTATTGGACCACGATAATAAGCCAAGGAAAAATGTCTTTTCCTTAAAAATGCTTATATTAATAAAACTTGTAATTTACGCTATGGTCCTACAACCCAAATGGCCGACCAAGTTACAATATTCGAACATCAAGGAATGAGTTGAAGGCGAATGTCATATCTTTGAGCGGAAAAGGTTTACCTCCAAACTAATTTAGAAAAAAATCATTTAAACTTTTCTTATATCTTTTTATTAGATATGAATTTTGAAAATCTAATTTTTAGATTGCATGCTCTTATTATATTTTTTATACTTGCAAAATTTTAAAAAGATCGAAAATCAATAGTTATGTTATCAATGATTTATTTAAATTTCAAGTTTTTGTGGTAAAAAATTATGCACAAAAAATAGATTTATTGATTGAATAGTAAATAATATCTGATTTAAACGAAATTTAACATTCAAGTTAAGAACATAAAGATTATATAATCCAACGGTTAGATTTTCAAAATTCACATTTAATAAAAAGATATAAGATAAGTTTAGAGGGTTTCTCTCTAAACTAGTTTGGAAAAATACATAATCCCCTTTGAGTGGTGCAATATCATTTTTATAATTAATAAGCAAATTCAATGTTCTCAAATTAGCATATAGCTAGCTAGCTCTGCCCCCATACCCATATTTTACCTTGCCCATCTCCCAACTGGGGGTTGTGATGGTGAAACTTCCTCTAAGCTAGTAACATCATATGTCGTCAAACAAAAGATTTGAAATTCAAATTATGTCTATATAAAAAATCGATTAATATCTTAACTTAATGATAAAGAGTAATCATCATATAACGGATGCCATAAGTTAATAATAAAAAAAAATCAATTAGACATTTTCCATCTTTAATTCACTGGCTGTGATATTGACCTAGAAAACGGCCTCTAATATGTCCACCAACATGTGTGAACATGCATACATAGTACATCGAATTCCAGTGCACTCCCATTATCTTTAACTTTTGGAAACAACCGCAGGTCCATATCTTCCCAATTTTCAATATTACAGGCTTATCCGCTTATAGCCAAAAATTTACGCGCAAAAAGACTTTTCTTTATCTTTTGTTTCCTTGATTTCTACTTTGTCAATGTCCTCCGTCAGCCTAATCAACTTGTAGGACAGAGAAAATGGAAACAGTGAACTTCTATAGTTTAAACTTGAGAAAAATACAAATGGATATTAGAAAAAATCTTGAGAAAAATACAAATGGATATTAGAAAAAAGAATAATAAAAAACAACCACAGGTCCATGGGTCCGTTTAGATACAACTTATTTTTGCTGAAACTGAAACTGAAAACTGAAAACTAAAACATTGTAGCAAAATAATTTTTAAATGGGTGAATAGTGCCGTGAAACCCATGAACAGTGCGTAAATAGTATTTTTTCCCTGCACAGTGCTCACATGTGATGTTACTGTTCACGCGTTGAAAAAAAAAAAAAAAAAACGGATGGCAGAAAATGCAAACGTGGGTTTGGAAACGTGGATCCAAACCCACACCATATCTTCCTAATTTTCAATATTATAGGCTTATAGCCAAAAATTTACGCGCAAAAAAACTTTTTTTTATCTTTGTTTCCTTGATTTCTACTTTGTCAATGTCCTCCTTCAGCCTAATCAACTTGTAGGACAGAGAAAATGGAAACAGTGAACTTCTATAGTTTAAACTTGAGAAAAAAACAAATGGATATTAGAAAAAGGAATAATCAAATTTGATTATTCTTTTTTTTAATATCCATTTGTATTTTTCTCAAGATTTTTAATTATCTTTTTCACATCATGATCATATACATATAGGCTACAAGCATGACATCATACACTTTCAACATCTTTTTCAGTCATACATTTTTTTACTTGATTTATAGGTCATAATTAATTTAACATCACCTTGTACAGTTGTACTACCAACAAATTGAAAATGGAAAGGCTTACCTCTAAAATTGGTTTTAAAAAAAACGCCTCAACTGCATGATCATTGATAAAATCATCGTTATGTGAGTTATTTAAATAGTGTGTGTATATATATATATATATAAATGGTTTTATTGATCTAAATTTAATGGGTTCTAAAAAAATTCTCCCAAATTAATTTGGAGGAAAATTTTGTCCAACTGAAAAGCATGGGCTGCACCATTACAGGCTCTACTAATCCAACAAAATTTACAACTCAAAAAACTCTTACTAATTTATAAACTATTTTTTATTAATGTGGAGATGGACTAGTGCACTTTCTTTCCTTTGAACTCATAGGCACTAGAGAGTAGATACAAATTTTTGCATCCCCTTCCACTATAATTCGTTCCCATTTATTGTTATTTAAGATTTATCATATTCATCCTTTCATTAATTAATTAATTAATGTGTCATTTAGCCTATACTATAATATCCAAGTTTAGCCGTACCAATTGTTACAATAACCAAAAGATAAACTAATGCTATATTTACTGATATCAATGTAGGACATTGCATGAAAAAGAAATAAAAGAGGATGGCAAGAAGCCCAGTCTATCAAGAGTGAAATTTTTTGTGATCGCACTAGTTTGTAGCTTTTGCTGGCAATTGTTCCCTGGATACCTCTTTCAAACCTTACAAAGCATCTCATGGGTCTGCTGGGCCTTCCCGAAGTCAGTGACTGCTCACCAAATTGGGTCAGGTTTACATGGACTTGCGGTTGGAGCCTTGACCTTGGATTGGACAACAGTGGCTTCATTCCTATTCAGCCCTCTAATAAGTCCCTTCTTTGCAATTGTCAATGTCTTCGTAGGCTTTGTATTGATTATCTATATTGTGATTCCCATTGCCTATTGGGGGATGAACGCATACAATGCAAAAATATTTCCCATTTATTCAGCTGACTTGTTTACTGCTCAAGGTCAGGATTATAATATTTCATTGATTGTCAATGATAAGTTTGAGCTAGATACTGCACAGTATAAGCAGCTAGGGAAGATCCATTTGAGCACATTCTTTGCTCTCACCTACGGGTTCGGTTTTGCTGCTATTGCAGCTACACTTTCCCATGTGGCTTTGTTCTATGGAAGGTAATGTTTTTCTTCGTCGTTCATTCACACATGCTTTATTACATTATGTTTTGTTGCCTACGTTGTGAAAGCTTTTGAGGTAATTATAAATGGAAAATGTTATAGCAACTACAGATTTTACTACAAAAAAACTAACAACTTAATGTGGTAAAAATATGATTGGTTGGTGTCATTTCAATAACATAATAAATGAATAGTTTAATTACTTTTTTGTAATTTGTGACATATTAATGCTTATATTTTAAAGTTTGTAATATCCATAACATCACTCATTATTTTTTTTATGAATGCATCACTCATTAAGTATGAGCTTTGATGAAATTTTTTTTCTAAAAGTTTGTTTTTGGCTAAAAGTTGGTTAATATATAATTGTACATTGTACCTAAAAAAATAAGTGAAATAGCTGTAAATTATCAAATAAGCTGGAAGTTCAGAGGAAAAAATGTAGGCAAATGCACAGTTCTTGTTAAGCAATAATGTTCTCTATATAAATTTCTTGGTACGCAAGGTTGCATTTGAGAATGAACCATGATGTTGTAGGGAGATTTATGATCGATATCGAGCTTCTTCCAAGGGTAAGGAGGATATTCACACAAGATTGATGAAGAATTACAAAGACATACCTTCATGGTGGTTTCATTTGCTTCTGATTGTTACTATCGCAGTCTCGCTTGTACTTTGTATCTTCCTGAAAAAGGAGGTCCAAATGCCATGGTGGGGGCTTATATTCGCAGCTGCACTTGCCTTCATCTTCACCCTTCCCATCAGCATCATAACCGCCACCACAAATCAGGTAATCTAATTGCATAATGGGAGCAAATTATCAAGAAAATTTGTTATTTTAAAAGATCAAATCAATATGAAGAGAGACTGCTTTATTAGTTTTCGCTTCTTTGTGGTTATTCCAAGAATCATTATCCACTAATTACCAATACTTCTTGTATAGACACCAGGGCTAAATATCATCACAGAGTACATAATGGGAGTAATATTACCTGGAAAGCCCATAGCCAATGTCTGTTTCAAGACATATGGGTATATGAGCATGAGTCAAGCAATCTCCTTTCTCAATGATTTTAAGCTGGGCCATTACATGAAGATCCCTCCAAGATCAATGTTCCTAGTACAGGTATGTGCACTGTTCTCTCTCCCTATACTAGCATAATTCATTAATATCTTCAGAAATTGTTGTCATAGATGGCATATTCCAGTACCAGTGGTTGAAATTTGGGGTTAGCGGAAGCTCATTAACACGGGAAAACAATTTAATTAGAACATGCACATAAAATGATACAGTTTGACATCGCTTTTCCAACTCTTCATGCCTATACCGGGCAACATTACTGAAAATCCTTGATTAACAATATGGATTATAATCACACTAAACCAAACTTTATAAAATAACACTCACAAATCTCACGAATACAAGCATATACTCAAACTTTCACAAAAACAAACTTATATTCAAAAAGAATCTCTCAGTAGGAATTTAAAACAATTTTAATAGAATATATATGTATTCATATATGTGTGTGTGTGGGTGTGTTCAAATTGTACGCAGCTACTATAAGCAATTGTTCTGAATTTTAGTAAATCTAATATACAAATTACATGTAACAATGTAAGAAATCGCCTGATTAAGAACTCAATGTTTTAATTTTAGGCAATTTGACCATCATTATGAGAATCTTATATCATAATCAAATTGGTCCATTAACTTCATAAATTGCTGCAGGCATATGACTTTAGAACTTAATAACTTGGAACATATTCAGCAAAAGAAAAAAGAAACTTGGAACAGTATAAGCAGATAATTCTTGTTTGAAATTGATACTGAAAAATAAAACAAATCACTCTTTCTATGTTCTTATCATTACATTTATTACCCTCTTATGAGGTCTTACTTTTGCATTTTTTTCCAGTTCATTGGTACCATTTTAGCTGGAACAGTTAATCTTAGTGTAGCATGGTGGCTTTTGAACTCTGTCGAAAACATATGCCAACAAAATCTCCTTCCACAAAATAGTCCTTGGACATGTCCCAGTGATCGAGTCTTCTTTGATGCTTCTGTTATCTGGGGTTTAGTAGGGCCTAAGCGCATTTTTGGCTCTCAAGGAAACTACTCAGCACTTAACTGGTTCTTCCTCGGAGGATTGTTAGGACCAGTTGCAGTATGGCTCTTGCACAAGGCATTCCCAACTCAAACTTGGATTCCTCTCATCAATCTACCGGTACTTCTAGGAGCACCTGGACCACCAGCAACAACATTGAACTATACTTCCTGGATTTTGGTTGGAACAATCTTCAACTTTTTCGTGTTTAGGTATCGAAGGAACTGGTGGCAGAGGTATAACTATGTCCTATCAGCAGCTTTGGATGCTGGAGTTGCATTCATGGCAGTTCTGCTTTACTTCTCATTAGGCATGGAGGACAGAAAATTGCACTGGTGGGGTTCTGACCCTGAGCACTGTGAACTAGCAACTTGCCCCACTATGAAGGGTATATCAGTTGAGGGCTGCCCTACATTCTAAGTCCAATATTAATGTGCCTAGGATCCTACTTTGCTTATGTGAGATTTGAAAGTTTTAATTACAGAACAGAATTTATATAGGAAGGCTGTAAGAAACAGAAGGTCCCCTCTTATTGTAAATTATTGATCCATGAATTGCACTAGCAGGCAGGTCTCTAAAAAACTGTACTTCTGCATGGTATATATTTTGCTTTAATGCATGTTTGATTTGTAGGACGAAACCATTGCATAATTTCTGATTTTGCTTCTGCAACAATAAAAACTAGCTAGTTCGTTTATTTGAGAGAGAGAGAGAGAGAGAGAGAGAGAGAGAGAGATATATATTAATTCAAAGAGAGGCCAAGCTATTATGAAAGATGGAATACCACATCTAGAGCGATTGATCAAGTAATTCTTAAAGTTCTTGATAACCTACTAATTAACTGGTTGAACTGTTTTAGGTAACTATTAATTTTTGTAATAAATTCTATCATATATTTTTTTTAAAGGCGAAACTATATTGTTAGTTCCTAAAGTTTGTCTATTGGGCGCTTTTGGTCCCTAAAGTTTCAAGTGTGCGTTATTGGTCCTTGAAGTTTTAAATATGAGTACTATTAGTCTATTTGTTAACTTCCATTAGTTTGTTTGCTTATGTATCTAACGAAACAATGATTAGACATATTTAAATGACGTGGCAACATATTTATTATTAAAAAATTATACATTATATTATACACATCAGAATTGGCTAAACACAAATAATGTGGGTCTTCAACACATCAAAAACATGTCTTTCTCCAAATTCAAAGTTCCTAGATTTCGTTATCTTTTCCTCCTTTTTCTCGGAATCCAAACAGGACCAAGGAATATGCTTATGGAGAGAGAGAGAGAGAGAGATTGTAACCAAGGTTGGAGGTATCTACATAATTGCATCTATATATACACGACCAAGCAAGGGCGGTGTTACTCTTTGGTCAGGGGGTTCAAATGAACCCCCTGACTTCAACCCAAAAAAAAAAAAAATATATATATATATATATATATATATTTTTTTAATATATTTTTTTTGTTAGTTTAATATATAAATTTTTTCTTAAAAATATTTTTGCACACCCTGGCTTAAATCTTATGCACCATTATTATAAGTATTTCTAACTCTAAAATAAGAGTAAATGTTTGTGAATTGTAAGTGTCACTCTTTATTATAAATTTTTTATTATGTGTGTATGAGTGTGTCTAATATCGATTTTGTGCATTACTTTTTTTATTTATTTATAATGTCATTTGTGTGAATAATGACGTGTACATGGATGTTTGTGTGTAAAATATAAATATAATATAACTTTATATAATTTGATAATTGGGAAATAGAGAGGATTTGTTACATGAGTGTGCATAGTTATCATGTTATAATAACTTTTTGTCATAAAGTTAGAAAAATTCAAGAAAAAAATTGCAAAGTTAGTGATTATTCAAGTATTTGATTGGTTAAATAAACATGTAGTGAATTATTTTATGTATGAATGAGTGTGATTGTGTGCGTCAATAATTAATGTAGAGCTAATGAGTTGAGTTTAGTCATTTAATTTAAATATTTTTATAAAAACAATGACAAATATATAATATTAACTGCATAAAAATAAAAATTTAGACAAACTTAACAAAATAAAATGGTCATAGCTGCCCATATTGGCAATAAATACTCATAATGAACTATCGTGTAACAATTCAAAATTTGAAAACTTGTAGAAGGAAATTGTAAAAATTCATGTGTTTTTTTTTTGTCTATAACTCAATATATTCAAGTTCTCTTTTTATTAATTTTTTATTAATTTAAATTTCTTAATGACCCCCCTAAACAAAATTCCTAGAGCCGCCACTGTGACCAAGTAGAAATCTCTCAAGAAAAAAATACTCATCTTTCAAAATTGAACACTGAAAAATCCTTAGACCATCAAATTAAACGTTCATGGTATAATAATTTCAATATGTATTTGATCAAATGGTTAACGGCAAATACTTAATAGAATGATCACTTCCATTTCTCACCCAAAGAATTAATGAAACCAAAGAATACAAAGTTTCAAGTTCAATGAATATATGTACCTACATGTAAAATAAGTGTTTATGCATAGTGAGAGATCCGACTAGAGTGCTTGAGATGAGTGGCATAGGCCTTGACGAACTCGCCGTCTACATCTTCTTTTAGTGTTGCTACTGCGGCGGTGGAGTTCTGCATTAGCAAAATCCTTTAAAATATATATTAGTTGTTTGATTTTGAATTGAACATATTTCTAGACCCTGTTTGGATTTCGAGAAAATGAAGGAAAATGAAAAAAATAATCCAAGTTCTTTGATTTTGGAGAAAGATCCAATTTTAATGAGTTTGATGGGATGAAGACCCACATTATTTGGGTTTACCCGGTTCTATGTTTATAATATGATGTATAATTTTTTAATAATAAATAGGTTGCCACATCATTTAAAATATGCCACATTATTGTTCCGTTAGACACATAGACAAACTAACTAACGAAAGTTAACAGAGAGACTAATAACACTCATATTTAAAATTTCAGGGACTAATAACGCTCGCTTGAAACTTTAGAAACCAAAATCGCTCAACAGATAAACTTTAGGGACTGGTATTGTAGTTTCGCCATTTTAAAAATTTTTAAATACTCTCATTCTAATCATCTTTGCTAGAAAGCACGCATTACCACATCACTTTGTCCAATGCATGAAGAATTGTAAATTAGTCCTTTGCTAGAAAGTGTCATTGTATTTTGTGTGCTTATTTGTTTTGATCTTGATAGTAAATTAAATCATTGGAACCCAACGAAGGGAATTAGTCCTTTCCCATTTGGCACATGGTAATTAAACTTTAAGTACTAGTGGATTGGTGCAAAAGTTTTTTGTTCAATGGATATATAAAATATGTTGAAGGAATTATTTTTTTTTTATGAAATGATTATAAAATAACACATGAAAAGTTATGTGATTGGTGTTACATAAAAGAAATAATAAATATAATTTTTTTAATTATTTTTATTTTTGTGTTAAATGTTGACACAAGTTTATATATGTAATAAAATTCTGTAGTACTGATATAATGTCACTCTAATGACATATTAATTGTGCTCATTTTAATAATACAAGCAAAAACTTGTGTGATTTCCAAAGGAGGAAATTAGTTTTCATGAAAAATCAAGAGGGTGATTTGCAAAGGAAAATAGTTTTCATGAAACCAATAAATGATGGGCATCCGATTTCTGAAACTTGTTTCTTTTTAAATAATATGACTTTTTTTTGTATGAAGTAGAAATTATTTGTCAATTTCAAGTCTTATAAAATTTCTTTTCTTTTTTTAATTAATTCACCAAGACCTCTGTGAATTGCCTTTGAGATTATAGACACTGCAAATTATATATCTAACAAAGTCTTTAACAAAAAATATCCTTCTCTATTAAGATGATGCATCTTACCACATAGCAATAAACCTTATCACCTCACAATAAATATGTGATTTTTATACATTACACTAAGTACAGCTATATAAGGTTACAATAAGTACAGCTCTCTGGATATCAAGACTAGGAAACTGAATATAACATGTTGGAGCATTTTAATATTAATTAATTAAAATGAATAAATATTATAACATAAATGTAAAGATGTGGGAGTGAATATAGATGATGAGGAATTAGTAAAAATGTTTAATCCCACATTGAAAAGGAGAAAGACTATTTTGTTCTTTTTAATTGTAGTGATTAATGGGCTAATATGAATTGTCTTAGATATTGGGCTAGATATGTGCGCAAGGGGGACTTAATGCAACAGATTAATATCCAATAATTAATCTTTTGTGATAGGTGGAGTATAAAATAAAATACAAAAAATGACAAATGATTTCTATATTACCAAAATTTTCACAATACATTTTTAATAAACTTTTACTCGATGGCCCATTTATTAAATCAAGATTTAAAAATCAGATTCTTCATAAATTAATGTTCAAAACACAAGAAATAGTTTTCAAAGTCCTGTTTGTTTTTTTTCTCAAAAAAAAAAAATGTTTTGTTTGTTTTAACATTAAAGGGGAAACTTATTAGTCTTATGTATAATGTTGTGTTTCTAAAATTACTCCAAAAAATATTTTTTAACTTTTAATTCGTACCAAATATATATATTAAATAACAACTTTACTTCACCACTCAAAAATATAAATATAAAACATCTAAATAATATTATTGATAACTACAACTTATATTCACAATCAAAATAATAGTGTAATATTTAAGAGCCTTGTAATTTTATTTTTTTTTTAGAAAGAAGATCGAAACTTTTTAATTAAGGAAGGCCATTTAAATTGGTCTGAAGTACATGAATAATATCTGGTGGTACATCCTCCATCCAGACTTGCACTTGAGATAAAGAAATTGCTCTTCTCACTAGAGGGTGAGTTACAATATTACAATGCCTACGAACATGAGAGTAGTGTATTTTTAAAAAACAAGAAGCGAGGTACTGAATGTCTTTTACTATGTGTCCAAAGTTTGACAGAGAGTGAGAGTTGTTTTCCAAGGCTGAGATGAGTATCTGCGAGTCGCCTTCTAATATTAGCTAATGAAAACCAGTCTCTAGTGCCAGTTTTAAGGCCCTCCGTGCTGCCATAGCTTCCACTTCGATAGCTGTAAAAGGGAGCGTGGTTTTTTGCGAGAGAGAGACCATGACCTGTCCCTCTTCATTGCAAATAACCACACCCAACCCAGCACTATTTTCTACTGTAAACAGAGCATCATCGAAGTTCAGTTTGTAGGTATTACAATCTGGAGCTTGCCAACTGGTAGGTGGTCGTCCCACTGGGATTATGGAGGAGGAGTTGTAGAGTTTGAAGTCACATAGCCTTTCTTTTGACTGAGACAGTAGCTCGGGGCTGCAGGTTTTCCGAGGCGAAGATTATTTCTCCGGTTCCAGATTGCCCACGCCACCACGGATAAGAGTGCAGGGTCCCTATTATCTGCAAAAACACAACCCATTAGATCAATAAACGACGTTGCTTGTTGGAGGCTACTATGATTCCAAAGATCAACTTTTGTCCATAGGTCTAATAGTTTTAGACAGTGGTACAATGCATGGACCACATCTTCCTTTTGGTTTCAGCATTACTCACAGAGATCCTCACTAATAATTTTCCACTTCATCAAGTTCGTCTTTGTAGGTAAATAATTTTTTGACGCTCGCCAAACGAAAATTTTCACCTTACTTGGAACATGTAAACTCTAGATTGCTTTCCATAGCGGCTTTAGGTACTCAGGGTCAGATTGGCCAAGTTGGGAGTTCTGATATTCATGTTACAAGAAAGTGTATCTAGATTTTACTGTGTACTCCCTCGTGGGAGTGAAAGGCCAGGTGAGGGTGTCTGCTTGATCCGTGTGGCACAAAGGAATTTTTTTAATCATGTCTGCTTCAAATCATAGCAAGTTGGCATCCAAAACTTCATCCTTCCATGTTCTATGTTCGTTGTCAATGAAAACACTGACTTTAGCACCAGCCAAAGCTCCTATACAGGGCGATACAATTTTTGGGGAATGTTTCACCGGAAGCCAGCACTCACCCCAGATTGCAGTTGATTGTCCATCCCCAATCCTCCAAACCGCGCCTCTTTGTATCACTTCCCTACCCTTGATAATGCTTTTCCATGCATATGAGGCTCAACTCGAGTTTGTGGCTTCCATGATTGTACAATTTGGAAAAAACTTCGCCTTGAAAACTCTATAAAACAATGAGGTTTTATCATATAAAAGGCGCCAAGTTTGTTTTGCCAGGAGGGCATCGTTGAACCTTGAAAGATCTTTGAACCCCATCCCCCCTTGTGCCTTCAGTTTGCAAAGCTCTTCACACTTAGTCTAGTGGACCTTTCAGCCTTCCCCTCTTTGTCCCCAAATTTTTTTTCGAACTAAGGCCTCAATATCATGGCACAATCCATTTGGCAATTTGAAGCACGACATCGCGTATGTGGGTAATGCTTGGGCCACTGCCTTGATTAAAATTTCCCTTCCTGCTTGAGATGATAATTTGCCCTCCCACCCTTGCAACTTCTTCCACACCCTCTGTTTTATGTTATCAAAGCTTTCTTTCTTTTTTCGACCAATGAAAGATGGCAGGCCTAAATATTTTTCATATTGTTGAACCACCAGTACTCCAAGAGCTGCTTTGATTGTATTTTGCATGGCTTGAGAGGTTGATTTACTGAAGAAGATAGTGGTTTTTTCTCTATTTATTTGCTGCCCTGGTGCACTTTCATACGTGGCTAAGACCTCCAACAGTTTTTGACACTCACTTTCTTTTGCCTTGCAAAAAATAAGACTGTCATTTGCAAAAAGAAGATGGGTTAGTCTAGGACCATTTCAGCAAATAGAAACCCCCCTTATGTCACCCATTGTTTATGCTTTTTTTAACAACCCATGAAAGCCCTCTGTACACAACAGAAATAAATATAGGAAGAGGGGGTCGCCTTGTCGAAGGCCTCTAGTTGGTGTAATATGTCCCTGTGGTTCACCATTTATCAAAACCGAGTAGGTAGTAGTGGAAATACACATCATCATCAATTTTACCCATGCTTCTGCAAAACCTATTTTTCCCATCCATTTCTCCATGTATAGCCATTCCACCCTATCATAAGCCTTACTCATGTCCAATTTCAAAGCCATATACCCCGTATTACCTGAGGAGTGATTCCTCGTATAGTGCAGAGTCTCAAAAGCCACCATAACATTGTCTGAGATTAAGCATTCCATCATGAAAGCGCTCTGTTGGTTAGAAATAAGATGAGGCAGAATCCTTTTCAACCTGTTTGCCAAAACCTTTGAAAAAAATCTAAATAGAACATTACTGAGGCTAATAGGTCGATACTGAGAAACGTATTTAGGATTTTTTACTTTAGGAATTAAAGTAAGAAAGGAATGACAAAGTGCACTTGACAATGAGCCTTGTAATTTAATTAGTATTTTTTTAGTGTTTCTAACGTAAATGTCCAAGTTCAAATCTCATCTTCCAACTATGAAATTATCAACAAAAAAAAAGGAGTGCAACAACCGCAAATGTGGAGTAGATATAATTTATAGTAGTTTCCTTATAAAACTCAGAGTTTTGTTTGAAATCCTTGAGTGCTTATAAGGGTTTTATAAGGAATATTTATATAATTTAAAAATATTTATTAATAGGTGGAGGAAAATAGCCTATTTATAGGCTAAATATATTAATACATAACAATATTACATAACCACTCACCATATTAATCATCTGTAAATAAAAAAATTAAAAAAAAATTGAATTTCTAGAATTACTCCAATAATAAATGAAAAATGCTATAGTTACTGTGGGGCCAAAAAATTTGCGATCCAGGCCCGCTTTGCATTAGGGTCCAAGGCCCACGCCGAGGATAGGCGTTGCCGAGGACACGCAACCGAAGTCCAAATGGCCTAGAGATATAGCCAAGAATGACTCTGTCCTCGGCATCCTAAATTGCTCCTGGAAGAAAGGGCGAGTACGGTGTAGGAGCGGTTCAAGGAAAAGCTAAACACCTCCGCATTGATGGGGAAAGGACCCCTGAATAGTGAATTGACAAAAGAAAAGGGAAAGGCTGTCATTACTGTAATTAAGTACTCTGCGCCTGATAGAGCAATGCTTTTCAACTTTTACAACTGCCCCCAACCACTTTAGGTATGGGCCGATGGGACAGGTATCAGCCCTCGAAAGCTGAACCTACACGTGGACGTTAGCGAGAGGGCAAAGACTAGTATAAAAGGAGAGGGAAGCAAGCGAAGAGGGGGGGGGGGACAAAAGCCAAGAGCTAAAGCCTCCCAAGTCGTGCCGAGGAGAAGATCTTCTTGGGCAAGCATGATACGCCCTTGTGCGATTACCATGAACACCATGACCAACCACTGTCCGGTGACCAAGGCCTAGCCTTTCAGCCCACGCTCTACAAATTTCATTGTTTGGGCCTTTAAACATGCGAACCCCATATCAATTTGGGGTCGTTACAAATTGAGTCCTTACAATTGGCGCCGTCTGTGGGGAGGCTTATGCGTTGGCACAGGCGGCAGTCAGTCATGGTGGGATCAAGCCCTTGTTGACAAGGGTCCCTCAAAAGAAATAATTTTGACGGTGGGGCTAGCTAGGCGAAAGCCTCCCCATCGTTCCTAGCAGTTATTGTTCTAACTCAACTCCCACTCAGGACTACCCTACAACGTGCTAGTGGCACGGGTAGTTCTAGGGGCTTCCAACATCAAGCCAATGCCCCGTACCCCTGTCAAGGGGCTAACCCTCGAGCCAAAAAGAAAACTGTAGTTTTGGACAGAATCAAGGTCTTGCATGGTCCTCGGACTCAAACCTATGGAGAAACTAAGTACATCAGAAAGAAAATCTAAGTTTTTGATAGAACCAAGGTCTTGCATGGTCCTCGGACTCAAACTTATGGAAAAACCAAGTACTTCAAAAAGAAAAACTAAGTTTTGGACAGAACCAAGGTCTTGCATGGTCCTCAAACTCAAACCTATGGGAAACCAAGTACTTCAAAAAGAAAAACTAAGTTTTGGACAGAACCAAGGTCTTGCATGGTTCTCTGACTCAAACCTATCGGGAAACCAAGTACTTCAAAAAAGAAAACCCAAGTTTTGGACAGAACCAAGGTCTTGCATGGTCCTCGGACTCAAACCTATGGGGAAACCAAGTACTTCAAAAAAGAAAAACTAAGTTTTGGACAGAACCAAGGTCTTGCATGGTCCTCGAACTCAAACCTATGGGGAAACCAAGTACATCAGAAAGAAAATCTAAGTTTTGGACAGAACCAAGGTCTTACATGGTCCTCGAACTCAAACCTATGGTAAAACCAAGTACTTCAAAAAGAAAAAAGTTTTGGACAGAACCAAGATCTTGCATGGTCCTCGGACTCAAACCTATGGGAAAACCAAGTACTTCAAAAAGAAAAACTAAGTTTTGGACAGAACCAAGGTCTTGCATGGTCCTCGGACTCAAACCTATGGGGAAACCAAGTACTTCAAAAAAGAAAAACTAAGTTTTGGATAGAACCAAGGTCTTGCATGGTCCTCAAACTCAAACCTATGGGGAAACCAAGTACTTCAAAAAGAAAAACTAAGTTTTGGACAGAACCAAGGTCTTGCATGGTCCTCGGACTCAAACCTATGGGGAAACCAAGTACTTCAAAAAAGAAAAACTAAGTTTTGGACAGAACCAAGGTCTTGCATGGTCCTCGGACTCAAACCTATGGGGAAACCAAGTACTTCAAAAAAGAAAACCTAAGTTTTGGACAGAACCAAGGTCTTGCATGGTCCTCGGACTCAAACTTATGGGGAAATCAAGTACTTTAAAAAAGAAAAACTATGTTTTGGACAGAACCAAAGTCTTGCATGGTCCTCGAACTCAAACCTAGGGGGAAACCAAGTACTTCAAAAAAGAGAAACTAAGTTTTGGACAAAACCAAGGTCTTGCATGGTCCTCGGACTCAAACCTATGGGGAAACAAAGTACTTCAAAAAGAAAAACTAAGTTTTGGACAGAACCAAGGTCTTGCATGGTCCTCGGACTCAAACCTATAGGGAAACCAAGTACTTCAAAAAAGAAAACCTAAGTTTTGGACAGAACCAAGGTCTTATATGGTCCTCGGACTCAAACCTATAGGGAAACCAAGTACTTCAAAAAGAAAAACTAAGTTTTGGACAGAACCAAGGTCTTGCATGGTCCTCGGACTCAAACCTATGGGGAAACCAAGTACTTCAAAAAGAAAAACTAAGTTTTGGACAAAACCAAGGTCTTGCATGGTCCTCAGACTCAAACCTATGGGGAAACCAAGTACTTCAAAAAGAAAAACTAAGTTTTGGACAGAACCAAGGTCTTGCATGATCCTCGAACTCAAACCTATGGGGAAACCAAGTACTTCAAAAAAGAAAACCCAAGTTTTGGACAGAACCAAGGTCTTGCATGGTCCTCAGACTCAAACCTATGGGGAAACCAAGTACTTCAAAAAAGAAAAACTAAGTTTTGGCAGAACCAAGGTCTTGCATAGTCCTCGGACTCAAACCTATGGGGAAACCAAGTACTTCAAAAAAGAAAACCTAAGTTTTGGACAGAACCAAGGTCTTGCATGGTCCTTGGACTCAAACCTAAGGGGAAACCAAGTACTTCAAAAAAGAGAAAACCTAAGTTTTGGACAGAACTTAAGGCAATGAATACTATTCGAAGCATGCCAAAGCATTCTAATGCCTGGCGATTCCTTCGGACTGTTCATTTTTGGTTATACGTCCTCGGATGATTATTTCATACGCAATGCAGAACATTTAGTTATTATTTCGGTCAGCCTTGTATGATTAACCTATCCCAAGTCGGTATTGTTATGCCCGTCAGTTTCGATAAATTCAAAGATGTAACATTTTTACTAAACAAAGGTATCGACCCTAAGCACTGTTCAATAGAAAATTACACCAACACATCCATTCACAAAATAATTATTGCAGAAAATAAGGAACACACAAAATGGGATAAAGTTATCTTTTATTAGACAAAGAAGTAGTACAGCGTACAATAAGGGGTTTAAACAAGCCTATACCGAAAGCTAACTAGAAAAACAAAAAGAAAAGCAAAAAAGAAAAAATATAGGGGAGCATTAAATCCTTTAAATTCGGCTCTAGCAGCGACTCAGCATATTGAGGATGACCCCAGTTATGGAAGAGAAGAAGAAGCAGAGGCAAAAGGTGGCACCAATGAAGGAAGAGAGGAAAAAGCAGTTGAACCTAACCCCCGTGCCAGCTCTGACTGCAACCAAGTAGGTTTCATATTAGTAGCGCTCTAGAGAGAGCGGATGGTATCGACGATGAGAAACTTCAGTGCTGTCGCACCAAAAATCTGATGCGACCTGCACCTGCTTCGGATTTTGGCTGAAGGAAGAAAATGCTCCTTTCTTGCCATATCAGGGGGAAGAAGTGTCTTGAGTCTTCGTCTCCCCTGCCCTAACCGGATCATCTTGAATCTCGAGGAAACCCAATGCTTCTGGAGAGGGTGTGGTCTCTCTGCCCTCATCCCAGACTTGGCTATATCACTCCCTACGGATCAATCACACTGGTAACGGGGGCTATGGGCACAAACTGGAAAGTTGGGGATTTGGAAGGCTTAAAGGGTCTGCGAGTAAGGAAAATGACCTCCCGCTGCACTCCTTATATGGGGAGCAAGCCGAGTGGCATTTATGCTGTACAAATCTCTAAGAAAAGCTACCAATGAGATAGGTCCCGCTCGATTCCCAAAACATCTTCAACCGTTGGATTTGCGCCGCCTCGTAAAGAGACCTCATTAAAGGCACGCTTCGTGTACTGAAACAGCAGGAGCACGGCGTGGGTAAAACCAAGAGAATGTCTCACAACTGGGGGCGTGTCCTAGGCAAACAACGAGGCTCCTGCCTTGAGGAAGGACAAGTGTTAGCAAACCGTGACGTATGCCCGGTGTCATCAAAACCTCCCTCTCCGTCCGAGGATCCGGACAGCAAGATTTTGAGGGGCTATTGTGGAGCCAGAAAATTTGCGATCCAGGCCCGCTTTGCATTAGGGCCCAAGGCCCACACCGAGGATAGGCGTTGCCGAGGACACGGAATCGAAGTTCAAATGGCCTAGAGATATAGCCAAGAATGAC
This sequence comes from Quercus tomentella, assembly GCA_028535165.1. Taxonomy (NCBI): domain Eukaryota; kingdom Viridiplantae; phylum Streptophyta; class Magnoliopsida; order Fagales; family Fagaceae; genus Quercus; species Quercus tomentella. Next base: position 36,060,554 of record JAPQVY010000023.1, on the reverse strand, counting down.
TCTGTCCTCGGCATCCTAAATTGGTCCTGGAAGAAAGGGCGAGTACGGTGTAAGAGCGGTTCAAGGAAAAGTTAAACACCTCCGCATTGATGGGGAAAGGATCCCTGAATAGTGAATTGACAAAAGAAAAGGGAAAGGCTGTCATTACTGTAATTAAGTACTCTGCGCCTGACAGAGCAATACTTTTCAGCTTTTACAACTGCCTCCAACCACTTTAGGTATGAGCCGATGGGACAAGCATCAGCCCTCGAAAGCTGAACCTACACGTGGACATTGGCGAGAGGGTAAAGGCTAGTATAAAAGGAGAAGGAAGCAAGCCAAGAGAGGGGGGGGGGGGACAAAAGCCAAGAGCTAGAGCCTCCAAGTCGTGCCGAGGAGAAGATCTTCTTGGGCAAGCATGATATGCCCTTGTGCGATTACCATGAACACCGTGACCAACCACTGTCCGGTGACCAAGGCCTAGCCTTTCAGCCCACGCTCTACAAATTTCATTGTTTGGGCCTTTAAACGTGCGAACCCCATATCAGTTTGGGGTCGTTACAAATTGAGTCCTTACAGTTACAAATAATTTTAAAACGTTTTTACAAATTACTAATGTGGTAGATGATTATTGATAAGTAAAAAAGTTATGTTAATAGTTGGTTCAGACAAAAACTAATAAGAATTACCATATCAATTATTTGTAAATATATTGTAAAATAATTTTTTTTTTTGAAAGTGTAAAATAGTTTATACCTTAACATTCCTCATAATAAATATTTCAAAATAAGGAGTATAAAAATGGAAAAATTCTAATTGAAATTCAATCAATGCATACAATTACTTTTACACTCAATTTGACATCCTTTCAAATCCAAGTTAATTACTTAGGACATGTTTGGTAGACTGTAATAGGCACTGTAATGTAATAGTTATTCTTATGATTTGGTTATTTTTTATAGTTTGGTTATATTTTTATTACAAGGAATAATCATTCCTTATGAATAATTATTCTTCAAAATGAGGAATATCTATTCCTCTTTAAAAAGTTGTATTAGTTATTCCTTAGTAAGTACAATAATTTCAAAACTTAATATATTTCCAAATAAACAAACTTTCTATATACATCTAACAATTATAAAAATAAAAAATCATAAAAATAACACATGTCTCTCTTAAATTTAAAAATAATAATTTTTAAGGAGATATAATTGTATGAGTAAGAAATTTCCTAAAATAAATGTTAAGTTTCATTCTAATGTTATAACTCACAACCAAACTAATGAATAGGTTTAGTTATTACATTACAACATATTTTATTCATAATAATAAAGATTACAATTCCTGTTGTAATCCTCATTTAGTATACCAAACATTCACTTACTGTATAGCAAGTGACATCAATGCTAGGACCAGCAACTATTTACTCAAATTTTTGTCAAAAAAATCGGTGAATATATAATCTCACACGAACCTACTCTTTCTTTTATCGGTAAAACCCACAATCAGATTTGAAAGCAATTTTTGTCAAAAAGCTGGTGAATAAATGAACCCACGTCAACCTACAATTTCTTTTCTCGGTGATTTGAAAGCAAAATTTGGACGTAAAAGTTAAAGCTGAGAAACAGAACTGAAAGCAAAATTGACAAGTAAAAGTAAAACCCAACCAATTTAGCAAGCGTAACAGCCAATACTCATATCATAATGATCTCCGCTAAATCAGCAAACAAATCTTCTCTCTCTCTCTCTCTCCACGTAACTCCTCCCACTTTTTTTGGATAAATATAACTTCCCATTACTACTCTTCACTCTAAAACACTTCTAGTACCAGTCAATTACAATGGCTTCCAAGTCCCTCGAAATCGAGCCCGCACATAGAGGCATCGAAGACGACGACGACGACGACGACGTGTCGCCGATCGAGGAAGTACGACTGACCGTTTCGAACGAAGACGACCCGAGCCTTCCAGTATGGACGTTTCGAATGTGGTTTCTGGGGCTACTATCGTGTGTGCTGCTGTCGTTTCTGAACACTTTCTTTCAGTACAGGACAGAGCCGCTCGTGATATCGATGATTTCGGTCCAGGTTGGGACGCTGCCGATCGGACGGTTCATGGCGAATGTGCTTCCGACGACGACGTTTCGGATTCCGGGGTTTGGGGAGAGGGAGTTTTCGCTGAATCCGGGACCGTTCAATATGAAGGAGCACGTGCTGATTTCGATATTCGCTAATGCAGGTTCGGCGTTTGGGAGTGGAGCCGCTTATGCCATTAGTATTGTGGATATTATCAGGGCATTTTATCGCAGGAAAATCTCATTTTTGGCCAGTTGGATCCTTGTCATTACTACACAGGTCAGTATATAGCTCCATCAAACCCTTTCTCTGCAGTTTTATAACATGTTAGTATATAGCTCCAAAATGACTGTTGATATTATGTATACAGTATATAATGGTATTGGTTGGGAGTGATTAGTTTGGTTTGGTGTTAATTGAGCCTTCATTGTGATGTACTTGGTGGGTGCAGGTATTGGGGTATGGGTGGGCTGGAATACTGAGGAAGTACTTGGTGGATCCTGCGCAAATGTGGTGGCCTAGTAGTCTGGTTCAGGTCTCCTTGTTCAGGTAATTTTTCATGACCAAAAACGCTGTTGTTTACATATAGAACATCCCCACCTTTTGAAGGAACAAATACCAGCATTTGCATTACTTATGAAGCTTTATAAGTAAATTTTTACCTATCCCCTACCAATAGTTTGGCATTCCATTATGTTTATCTTAAAAGTGTGTTTGAATACCGTTTATTTTGCTCAAAACTGAAAACTGAAAATATTGTAGCAAAATAATTTTAAAACGCGGGTCTCAGTACATACATGACATGACAAGACAAATTGCACCAAAAATAATTTTGAAGTATTTCTTCATGACATGATATGCACGCAAAACGCATAGCCACTGTGCATTTGTCTTTATTTAAAACACGTTTATCTTCATTTACGAGCACAGTACAGTGGGTCCTATTGTTCAAACGTCAAACGCAAAACGTGCAATAAACGTGTAATCCAAACGCATTCTAAATGTTAAGTTTCACAATATGAAAGTTAAGGCTAGACGCCATAACTGCATATGTATTGAAAATTAAGGCTATTCAAGCGTAACGCTTACAACTATGTCTATAGTTAGTAATATATTTTTGGAATTATTACACCATTGACCAGGACAGATATATTGTGATTATTGTCCAACCCCGAACAGCCACACCATTCATTGCCAGTTACAACATACACCTTACAACCAACCTATTGGCACTCAAATGTGTAGTATACGGTATACCATGTATACATACAATGTCCACTCTCCACAGACGATGGGTTGGAAGTAAAATCGTTCTCTATATGCATGGTTTCTATCTTTGCTAGCTATTGAAGCATTGGCTCAAGGCTATGGACCTTGGGTTCAAGTTCAAATTGTGACTATGAGAAAAAAGATCTAAATTTGTTTAAAATTTTAACGAGAAGCACACCAATAAGCTCTAATTCAAATAGCACTTCCTATTACTATAATAATGAGGTTAATATGAAATCTTGATGATTGTGTAACTCACCAATGAGGAAAAAAATCTTAATAAGTAGTGTTTTCTTATAATGCATGGATACTCCATTTTTGCTCACGTACCCGTATATGGGTACGGATACCAATATGATACATATAATATACATATCTTATATGTATCATATTGGTATCGTACTAGATACCTCTAAGATACATACCCAATCAATTTTTTTTTTTTAAAGAATACCAATACATCTAGGATACACCCATGATATGACTTGGATACTGTTCTAACCCAATCCCCCATAGCGAGAGATAGCCCAAATTAACTTGTAATAATTTTTATTTATATATTTTATACATTGGTTTCAATGTTGAACACTTACCTAGCTATCTGTTATTTACTCTTTTGAATCTTAGTTTGTACTCTAAACATCATTTAATGGCCATGGATTCACTTTGTTATCCATTATTGCTTTTAAATTGATATATACTTAACAATATATAAAATAAATGTTTAACAATATATAAAAATTATAAATAAAATATATTTAATAAGTTATTAATACACGTATCCCCGATGTATCGTACCCTAAGTTTTTCAAAAAAATGTTGTATTCCCGTACCTGTATGCATATCATACCCAACCTTGTATCCGTACCCATGCATCATAGGTGTTTTCACAAATGTATGAACAAATTTAGGCCAAATTGATGTCAAGCTGAACTACATTATATTAGAAACTGTGACTACAATCATCCTTCGATCTTAGTGTCATCAATCATTGCTAATACACGCCATATAAGTTACAAGATAATATGTTACACTCAAAAGTATGTCTCACACTTAAATAGATTAAAAATGAGGTGCATCTGCATCATCAAATTGATTATAATAATCTCTTTTTTGGCTGAGACGGAATTGTAATAAATAGATATAATAAAATAGACTTTGTCAACAAAATCCTTATGCAATAACCATCTCTTAAAATTGAGTGACTACAAATTGAGTGACTACAATGTCATTATTTTTTACATGAGCTACATATCAAGCTAACCTTGCTTTCTTGCATTTTAAGTTTTTAACAAAATAGACGAGAATATCAAAAGTCTTGTAGCTCAGTTAGTAAAGTGTTTTCAATAGAGATATCTAGGATTCAAACCCTCCCTTCCCTAATTACTGAATTATCAAAGCAAAGAAAAAGACTAATCAACTGCCTCCTTGATTTACATTATTCAGGGCTATGCATGAGGAAGACAACTGCCGCATGTCACGAGGGAAATTCTTCTTGATTGCACTGATATGCAGCTTCTCCTGGTACCTGATCCCGGGCTACCTTTTTCCATTGTTGTCAACCATTTCATGGGTATGTTGGGCATTTCCCAAGTCCTTAACAGCCCATCAGATTGGTTCAGGCATGCAAGGACTCGGTCTTGGATCATTTTCCCTTGATTGGTCAGTCATAGCCTCATACCTGGGCAGCCCTCTTATCAGCCCCTTCTTTGCCATTGTCAATGTTGCTGTAGGCTACGTCTTACTCTTGTATGTGTTAATTCCAATAGCCTACTGGGGAGTAAACCTGTATGATGCCAAGAATTTTCCAATCTTCTCCTCACATTTATACAATGCCCACGGAAATACTTATAATGTATCAGCCATTGTGAATGACAAGTTCGAGCTGGACTTGCCAACATATGAAAAGCAGGGACGCATATATCTCAGTGTATTTTTTGCTCTCTCATACGGTATTGGTTTTGCCGGTATCATATCTACCCTCACTCACGTGGCACTTTTTAATGGGAGGTAACTAATCAGAAGCTGTTGTATATTGTGATTGTATTATATTATTGACACAATATCCTAGATTCAAATGGGCTGCTTTAACAGGGATATTTATGCGCAATTCCGAGCTTCATATAGCACTGGAAAACAAGATATTCACACTAGATTGATGAGGAAGTACAAGGACATACCTAGCTGGTGGTTCTACGTGATGCTTGTGTTGTCCTTAATACTCGCTCTTATATTGTGCATTTTTATGATCGATGAGATCCAAATGCCATGGTGGGGACTCATCTTTGCAGCTGGACTTGCTGTAACTTTCACTCTTCCAGTCTGTGTCATAACCGCCACAACCAATCAGGTAACAAGTCTGAACTAAATCAGATATTGCACTTAACCTGATATCAGAATAAACCAGAAAAATAATGTATTGACCAATTATATAATTCTGATTCATAACTGGGGTTCTCTTTTAATTGCAGATATTAACTGAATTAGTCCTTTTTGAATATTGAAACTTGAGAGTTTGATGAGATTTGAGATTTCGCACTAACATTATTATGATTTTACCCCGTTTCACCCAGTCACCAGGACTAAATATCATCACAGAATACATCATGGGTGTCCTATTGCCAGGTAGACCAATAGCCAATGTCTGCTTCAAGACCTTTGGGTATATAAGCATGTCACAGGCTATTTCCTTTCTGAGTGATTTCAAGTTAGGCCATTACATGAAGATTCCACCTCGATCCATGTTCATTGTTCAGGTAAATGTTTTAAAAAGTACTGCATAGAAACATCCACATATATACTAATGAATCATCACATACCAGGTTGGAAGAGATTAATCCAAACTGGTTTGAAAGGAAACTCAATCCCTAAATAAAATGCTTCATAATAACATCCTATTGTTCAGCTAAGTGATAATACACCCCCCCCCCCCCCCCCCCCCCTCTCATATTTTCGTTACATACATGTTCAAACAATCACAATAAACTAAAATTGTTTCAAACATTATCTAACCCCCTGCTATGTCATTTCCTCTTTGTTGTTCCACAAAAGTTCATAGGAACTATAATAGCTGGAACAGTGAATCTTGGAGTGGCATGGTGGCTGTTGAATACCATTGAGAACATATGCCAGGATGAACTACTACCTCCCAACAGTCCTTGGACATGCCCTGGTGACCGCGTCTTCTTCGATGCATCTGTCATATGGGGTTTGGTTGGACCAAGACGAATTTTTGGCAGGCTTGGTAACTACCCAGCACTCAACTGGTTCTTCCTTGGAGGTGCAGTTGGACCTGTAATTGTATGGCTGATGCAGAAAGCTTTTCCCAACCAGGAATGGATTTCACTAATTAACCTTCCAGTACTTCTTGGAGCTACAGCAGCAATGCCACCTGCTACAAGTGTGAACTTCAATTGCTGGATTGTGGTTGGAACAATATTCAATTACTTTGTTTTTAAGTATAGAAAGAATTGGTGGCAAAGGTACAATTATGTTCTTTCAGCAGCATTGGATGCAGGGTTGGCTTTCATGGGGGTGGTTCTCTACTTCACGCTTACCATGGAGAACATAAGCCTATCCTGGTGGGGTTCTGATGGTGGTGAACGCTGTGAACTGGCCACGTGTCCAACTGCTAAGGGAATAGTTGTTGATGGCTGCCCTGTTTTTTAGTTCTCATTTCAGTTTGCAATTTAGTTTCGTAATCAATTTTCCACTTTCTACCAAAGTACTTCAGCAGTTTCGTTTCAATTTCATAACATCATTGGAAAAAGGGTCTTTTTTTGTAAATATTAAGGCTTTGATAAATTGATAGTTGGTTAAATGTCAAATTAATTAAAGTGAAGTCTCTTTAGTATGTTTGTGATTTTAGTTGAATATTTAATAACATTGTCATGGGATTTTTTTATTTTTTATTTGGGTTTCTTATATTTCTTTATACAAATAACTAATAGAAACTAGACCTGTGATATTGTTTTATTAAGTATATTAGTTTCTTGATAATCTGAGTAAAATTTCAAATGTCAGGTAACTTGAAATGTTTAGATAATTTTCTACAACAATCTAAGTGCCTGCCTAAATTATTTAGTACCACAACTGTATGTGTGGCAAACTGTGAATGATGGGTTTATATAAAAATGACATACAGCTAGTTATAATATATGTCACATAAGAAAGTTGTGACTTTTTATGTGATACTAAAATCACTCACCACCTTTTAATGCTACATAATTCTGTAGGCTCAACCACGTCAGCATGGCCACATCATCATCACCGTGCCCTGCATCAAACACACATCATCATGCTTGCATAATGGTCGGCCACCTCACCATGGCACATAGTAAGGCTTGCTTCAAAAACTTTGTGAATCGAGTTTCAAAAATTTATGGGCCATGCTCTTTTTTTTTACCAGACTAGTCGGCTTGCCTTACCGAACCTGTGTAGGCTACAAACTGGGCTGTTCTGTACAGCACGAGTGTGACGAGTCTGCTAGAAGCTTGAAGTCTGGCCCATTTAATTTCATATTCAGGTAAATGGAGCTGGCCTTGGTCTATTCTTGGGCTGAGCTCTGAAGCCCAATTGGGTTTGAGTTAGAATTTTTGCCATTGGCCCTGTTTTTTTCACCCCACAATCTAATCAAAACTAGTAGACTACCATAAGTTATTTCTAGGGGTCCGATCACTGAAGGTGACCGCTGTCCTCCTTTATTTATTTATTTATTTTTCTGCTAACAGAGTAAAATAGGCCACATAATATTTTTTTATTATAAATAACTACGTAGTTAGAGGGAGGAGAATTTAAATTCTAAATGTCTAGTATCACCCGACAAAACAACAAGGCTATTGGCAATAGGCCATGTAAATAGTTTGGCATGGAGAAAATTAGTAAACAACAACTTTCCGTTACATTCTTAAAAAATCCTTTCCAAGCCCAATACAAGAATAACAAAACAATCCTCACACCTCTTTAATCTGCAACTCCCCCTATAACATTTGCATTGCCATTGCAGAATATAGCAAATTGGAATCTCAATTGAATATTAATTTTCTCAGGATGAGAAGGATTGATTGGTAGAATAATGTTAGGGATTGCAGGTTATTGTAGGTTAACCAAACTTATGTTGATGAGTAACGTTAAAAGTATTACTAATTTTATTATATGAGCCCCACAAATTGATGTCACCAACCAAAAAAACAAACAAACAAACAATTCTAAAATTAATTTATTGTATTGTTAAAGTTCATCAATTTAATTCATTGTCACATCAATTTGTAAAGATTTTTTAAAGATTTTTTAAGTAAATTTGGTAGTAGCAATGAATGAGATTTGTGTATTTCAACAAAATAATAAATGGTTTGAATTTTTTTTTTTTTTTAATTTTATAAATTTGATAGCTATAATAGGGGAGGCGGGATTGAACCTATAAATATCTCCGTTAAAAATACCAGAATGTGTTAATTGAACTATAAAACTCCTGGTAATTACTTTTCATGATTAGTGATATGTTAATTTGTAAGATCTATGTGCAAAAAACTTTATAATTCAATTGGTTGGTACTCCGAAAACATCTATTATTTAAATCCCCCTCCCTAACTATCAATTTATCAAAAAAAATTAAAATTATAAAACATCTATAATAAAATTTGTAGTATCTTTAACACCGCTATTTCCTATTTTTCTTTCTTTGACCATCATTAATAGTTGATTAGAAAGTCTATGGTCACAACAAAATCTCACGATATTTTCACAATACCCTTAATACCTTTGATTTAAGTTGCAGTGAATCCGGGTATAGTCTTGCTTTGCTTTGTTTTGTTTTATTCTATTTTGAGTTACAAGTTGACACATTTTCTTGTGAAAATATTGATGTTGCTTAGCCCCATAATTTCTCATTACTCAACGTTGATTGAGGTGTTTTTTGCGTGCCAGAGCAAAGCTAGAGAAGCATTAGGGCATGTACTACGAGGAGATACCATAATTTCATCGACATTTTTGCAGCCTGGTCCACCCTTGTGAACTCATTAGTCATTAGTATAATAATTATAGTTCTTGGTAAAAGGTCCCTTCATGCCATAGGGCTCACCATCACCATCTAGTACAGGAAGAAAAGAACATTACCTCTCAGTGCGCTCACCAACAATCGTCCCAAAGAAAATTGATCACAGAATATCTGGGCTTTGTGAATCACAGTCTCACAGACCCTTAATTAAATGAAAAATGAAAAATGAAAAATGAAAACTAGACAAAACCCAAAAAGACAAACCAGATCTTTGCCTAATAGTTGTAACACATATAGTACTAAAGAAATTAAGATCGATCAATATATATGATGGTGCTAACTAAGAAACATCGTTAACACATGTACTTAACATGATTGGAACGCAAACCAGAATGTAATCATAAACATAACTGTATTGCATTTTTCATTTGTCTATTTGTCTGCACAAAAATATAGAGTTACTACAAGTTTCCAAGCGAGCACCTTTGACGCTTCATTCAGCAATCAACATCAACATGGCACCTATCAGGTTTTACATACTCCTCTATATGTATATATATCAACCTGCTCTCAATGAAACTTGTTGCTTATCTCCAGGTGATTTTGATGAAGGGGCAGCAAATCTAGCGGAGAACCCACGTTGAGCAAATTCCTCATCATCTTCATCCCAACCCTCATCAAAGTTCTGAGCATAACTTAAAGGGTCATAGTTAAATCCACTACCAAGTTTATCCACACTTCTCATCCTCGTATGAGTACTTTTTCTTCCTCTTTGTTGTGCCCATGGAAGCTTCAACTTGAGACATCCCCAGCAAGAAAGTAACCCTGCTTTGATTCTAGGACTTGAAGTTCTCTCCATAGCTTTTTGAAAGGAAAAACTTTTTAAGCTTGGAAATGAATATGAATTATCATTTCAAAAAGAGTGGTGGCCTTTAGGGACTTTTCCTTTCTGTTCCTCTTGTTTTGTTATGGATTTAGAGTGTGTGGCAGAGAGAGGATGGTATATAAATCGTATGGAGTAGTCTTTTCGATTTTAAGAAAAAGAGGTCAGTAAAAGAGAATAATTTAGAAAAGAATCGACGGTATATAAGAGAGGGAGAGAGAAGGCGATAAATTTTTCATGTGGGGTTGATTTTGGATCTGACGAGAGAATCTCAAAGCACATCAACTTGCTTTTTGCACCATTACGCTGTGTCAACATCTACTGGAACAAACCAGCTATGGTACAGGACAAATGCATGTAGCTAAAGCCATTCAAATACACAGAAAAGCTTATCAAAAAAAAAAAAAAAAATACACAGAAAAGAAAGATATTATCAAGAATACAAAATCCTCTTATCTTTTTTTAGGTCCGACCGGTGTGAAAAATACATTGCTTAATGTTAAGTTTTTTATTGCAATCCGATTCTTTATTTGCTTCTTGCACCATTAACGAGTGCAATCTGATTCTTTATTAATATATATTAATAATTTAATATTATATGAAGTAATAAGGCTAGCCCAGTGTTGGTGGGATCCAATTTCCCATTAAAATCAGCTTTGTTTTGGTTAAAATACAAAATCAAAAGTTAAAAACTCGATTCACTTTTTCATGGATCTCACACTTTCACTCCTCTCCTGATACCCTCTCACGCTCAGTGTCTCTCAAGTCTCACCCACTCATCATAGAATTGATGAAATTGGCAATTGAGAAAGAAGATTGAGTAAAGAGTTGGAGTGTGAGTGTGAGCTACAACGTATAGTTGGGTGGGGGAGAGGTATAGCATTGGATGGATGAACCTTTTTGTTGTTGTGCTCATATTTATTTAAACAATTTCTTATTGGGTTTGTAATTTTTTTTTTCATATTTTGCTTTAGACTTGTTTCCATTATGATTGTGATAATTGAACCTTGAAACTAGTAGGCATAACCAGCGGTGTATATGTTACACTATTATGGACTTTATGGTTGTTGCTTGTTAAGCATTTTTGTGTTACATGTTATATTTGTTTAATAAGTATAATTGTGTATGGTTTACTATCATGTATTTTTTTTTTTTTTTTGTATATATTTGTGGTACTTTTAGTTTATTAAACTTACTATCACCTTGTCATAGTTATTAGTAGTAAGCTAGTAATGATCATGACATTTTGTATATTGTACCGCACATGTGACCGCAAAACTAAAGTGCGATGTGATGATGGTTTTAGCCAAACCGCACCGCAAAGTATGATGTTAAAAATAGTCCAAAACTACAGTAAACTGCACCACAAACACCCTTATTCACGCACATAGAGTAGAATTCTATCTCATATATAAAAATAAATAAATAAAAAGTAATGTTTTCAAAAGACACTTTTTTGAAATTATTATGTTTTTATCTTTAAAAAAAAGAAGATTATGTTTTCACTTTTCAAAAAGCACGTTTCCAAACCATAATTACTGCTTAGACTATACTGCATTAGTGAAAATTATAGTTGTTCCCAGCTATTTTTGCCCTACAGTTTGTGTGGTGTGGGGGGGGGGGGGGGGCGAACTCGGTTTGCTCACGAAAGAGAAGTAATTGGTTGATGATCATGGTGGTGGACTCGACTAGCAGTCGTGGAAATTTGGAGGTTAGTAAAGTGTATATCCGTGGAATGTATTGTCTTACCAATTCACTATTAGTTGTGTCTGTTCTTTGTCAAGTTGTGTGTGATTGTGAAGGCTCATAAGTACGAAATTTTAATCATTTTGTACTGGGGTGTCATCCTTTTGACAGGGAGCTTTCACTTTTACCCAACCTTTGCTTGTTGTCACCGTTAGTTTTTCCAAAGAAAATATCTAACATCACAGCATTTTGTATCAGAACTTTGTCAGGACTCAAATATGAGAGATTATGGCTATATGTAAGAGTGACAAATAAAGTATGTCCCACAAAAAAATTGTAAAAAAAGAGTGGTAAAAAACATGCTCCTGAAATTACTCTTTTTCCAAAGCTTGGTCTTTTTTTTTCTCTGACTAGTCCTGTTTGGTTTGATGTGTTTTGAGTTATATATCTCAATTTTCATCACTTAAAATTCAAACATAAAATTCAAAAATTTGAAGACCCACTTAAAAGTATGTTGTTTGAGTTGAGTTTCTATAACTCAAAACTCAAAAAAATGAGTTAGAGACTTAGGACTTGTTTGGTTTAAAAAAAATGGTCACTCAGTTTTCATCACCCATCACTCATCACTCATCACTCAAACTCTATTTTTTCACCCACTCAAAATAAAACATGTTTGGATTCATTTCTGGTTCTATGTAACTCAAAATTTTGCAATAATGGTGGGACCCATTTACTGTATTGGGTCAAACGGATATACTTGCCTACCCGCGTAAGTTCTCTCTCCTCTTCTTTTTCTTTTTTCCTATCTTCACTTCTCTGCCTTTACTCTCCCTTGAGACCTAAAAATTTCTCCCCTCTCCTCTCTTTCACTCATTGAATCCACCACTTCTCTCTCCCACATTCCTCAAATCAGAAGGAACAAAGAAATGAGAAGCTCCCTCGCCTTGTCAAGACTGTCCAGCTCCAGCCATCTCTTCCTCCACTCGCCGTCAATCTCCCCTGTACTCTTCTCCCTTTAATTTTCTTTCGTTCTTTTCGTTTCTTTTCTTTTTTTCTTTTTTTTTTTTTTTAGATCAGCATGTTGGTGTGTGGGTATAGATCGATTTGCTAGGTTTTATGGGTCAGATCGATTTGCTGGGTTTCGTGTGGGTCAGATCGGTTTGCTCCACTCTTCCTCCACTCGCCGTCAGTTTACTGGGTTTTATGGGTCAGATCGGTTTGCTGGGTTTCGTGTGGGTCAAATCGGTTTGCTCCACTCTTCCTCCATTCGCCGTCGGTTTGCTAGGTTTTATGGGTCAGATCGGTTTGTGGCTAGTTGTGGCTTGTGGGTTATGGCCTGTGATGTGTTGGTTGTGGCCTGTGATGGGTGTTGTGGATGACCGTTGTTGAGCTGGGTTTGTGGTGGTGATAATTATTTTATTTTATTTTAATTTGAGTCGTGGTGGGCTGGTTGTGGTTGCGGCAGTGGGTGGTGGGTGGTTGTGATTGGGTTGGTTGTGCTGATGGAGTTGGCTGGGTTTGGGGTTGCTGGGTCTGTGTTTGGCTGATTTGGGGTTGCTGGGTTTAGGGTTGTTGGGTTCGGTGGTGGAGCTAGCTTGTTGGGGATGAAGAAGGAAGTGAAAATGAAACAGAGGAGCTCCAACAGTAATAACTCAAAGCAGTTTCGAACGTGACAATGCACTGGCGAAGGGGCCCACAACTTCATTAAATTTACCGGCTTGCCACTGAACTCAATTTTTGAGTTTTGAAAACAGGTGAAACCTGTTTTCTGTTTTGGTCACTCACATCCGTTTTCCTGAGTGACAGAGTGATGAAAACAGTGACTCAAAATTAATCCAAACAAGTGCTGAGTTTTGAAAACAGGTGGGACCCACACGTTTTGGATGATGAAAACAGAAAATTGAGTGATATCACTCAAAACTCTCTTCATCCAAACAAGCTCTTAGAGTGATGAGAATTGAAAACAAGTTTGATGAGTTTCCAAAATAATTTGGAAAATGAGATATAAGGGTATTATTGTAAATATATAGTGTTATGTGGGACCCACGGTCAAACCACACATGTGCTCCACCACTTTTTTTCTCTTTTTCTTGTTCACCTTTTATCTCCCAACGTACTAAAGTGATGTATGATGATTTCTTCTTCTTTTTTTCTTTTACTTCTTTCTTTTTCTTTCCTTTTTCTCTTTTATTTCTTTTCTTCTTCAAGTCGGGTTTTTGCTCTTAGTTTCTTCTCTCTTTTCTTTATTCTTTTCTTTCTTTCTTTCTTTCTTCTTCACTCTGGTTTCTTCTCTTAGTTGCTTCTTCTTTTTTCTTTTTTCTTTTTTCTTCACGCGGTGATGGCAGAGATTGCTGAGTTTGTGGGTTTTATGGGGTAATTTGCTTTGGTGTTTTTTTTTTTTTTCTCAGCTTCTTCTTCTTCTTCTTTATTTCTTTCTCATTTTATTTTTATATATAAGAATTTGTTATGGTGTTGAAGATTTTGGTGGTGTGAATGGATCTTGGATGGGTTTGATTTTTTGTGATTTGTATGGTGGTGGGTTTGTGGGTTGTCAATGGTGGTGGAGGCGGGGTTAGGTAGGAATCCCACCATCTAATTCTTGAGGAGTGAGAGGCCAAAAATGAAAGGAGAAAGGGTTTCAATGTTACCGTTCTGAAATGCACAGAATGTGGGCTCCACCATTTTGTCAAAATTTTGAGTTAGGCACTAAGACATGCACCCAAGATTTGGAACCAAACAAAAATTGGATAGAGTTAAAGAAAACTAGAGATAGAGGTATGAAATATAAAAACTGAGTTTGAGTGATGAGAAATGAGATATGAGAACTGAGTATTGAGTTAGGAGCAAACCGGCCCTTAGTTTTTCCCAAGAAAAGATCTAACGTCATGGCATTTTGTGTTGCAATTTTGTCACAACTAAAATATAAAAAGGAAAAGTCTTGTGTCACATAAAGTGGCACTAGAAGTTTCTCAAAAAAAAAAAAGTGGCACCAGAAGGACTCATATAAAAAATTATGAGTCCGTGACAAGTAAAGTATGTCCCATAAAAATAAAAATAAAAAAATTGTAAAAAAAAGAGTGGTAAAAGACATGCTTCTGAAATTACTCTTTTCCCAAAGCTCGGTCATTTTTTTTTTTAACTAAATTGTTGCTTTCTGCTCTTTACTTTCTGATACAAATGTCTTGCCTAATAATAGGTTTTAGTTAGCTCAATTGGTAAAGTCTCTGATGGTTATATAAGAGATCTAGGGTTCAATTCCTATCTACACTAAAAACTGATTAGTGTCTTGGTATGATGATAAAAAGCTATCATCAGAAGCGGATGCTATAAGTTAAAACTCTCAACCAAAAAAAAAAAAAAAAAAAAAAAAAAAAAAAAAAAAAAAAAAAAAAGAAAGAAAGAAGTCTTTCCCCAAATGTTAATAATGTCACCATTTTGGTGGTACCAAGCGTACGAGCTACTGTCATCTTTGTTTGCTAGATTTTCTTCGTTTGTTTTTCAAATGAAAAAAAATCATTTCAAGGTAAATTTTTAATTTTATTTGAACATAGAAGGTATATGTATCGCATGATTAAAAGTGTATATGATGAAATTGATTAGGAATTATAGCCGTATACATTTTCTGTTATGTAAAAAAAAAAAATGTCTTTCCCATGATTTGAACCATCTCCATTTCAAAACAAATGAAGAGGACCCTAATCCTATACTTATAGAGTGCTCTTGGATTCGATTTTTTTTTTTTTTTTTAATAAATGTGTGCTCTTGGATTTAATTCTTTGGTGCAAGTTAGCTTAATGGGTTAAAAGCATGACTAGAATTACAAATACCAACATAAAAGATCTTATTTATCAAAAGATAAAATAAATAAACCAACATAAAAGATACATTTTTTAAGGTTAAAATGCACTTTACACCTTTAAAGTTTGGGATCACTTTTTAATTAGTCCTCAACTTCGAATATTTGCAATTTACACATTTGACTATTACATGTTGCCGTTAATTCACCAAAAACAATGTCATTTTGGATAGAAAGTTGGCGTCATTTGTTGAAATCATCATATTCAAATAACATAAATCCGACCACTCAATTAGAGCTGGTCGATGGTGTAAATTATAAGTTTTGAAATTAAGGAACCAACTTAGAAATGGTCCCAAACTTACATTATGTAAAATGTATTTAAACCTTCTTTTTATTATAGCCAATTTGTGTTCCACAACCGGTTGCCAATAAGGGAACTAAAAGTCTAAAACTAGTAGCCACTACTACGGCCCACGGTAATTAGCAAAACAGGTATTGCAAAAGTAGATGGAGGGGACAACCTAATTCCACTAGTTGTCATAGCAACCACAGATGTAGACGACAAAACCTAATCCCATCCTTGTTGTCAATTCCCCGCATCAGAGATGTATCACATATACATGATAAAAGATGCAATACTTTTTACCCTTTTTACCCAAAGGAGCAGTGTAAACCAGACAGAAATGTAGAGTGTGGGAACAGGAAAAAACATGCACTTGGCTTCTACCTCAATTAACAATGCCGACCAGCAATAGTTTAACCACTACATGATAGGTAACAAAGAACTAGACAAAAGGCAAAAACCATGAAGCTATTGAAATTAGAAAAAGAAGCATACCAAGAAACCATGGTGCTGCATAGTTTTTAAACTCCAAAAACAGTAGTAGTAGTAGTAGTTATTATAAAAATCAGATTATTATCACACCATAACTAAACAAAAACAAAGAAACAAAAATGAGCACAGCATATGTGCTTTGGCAACATGATATAATTAGGCCAGGGTAGGTTGAATGTCCAAAAATAACCAACAGCAAATGGGACCAAGTGTAGTGCCAAGATGATTGCATAACTGATATTTTTAATGTAACTAGCATGAGTTAATCTTAGACAAATATTTCAAGTGTTATTGGTAGGGAATGGTTGGCAACGTGACATAATTAGGCAAAGGTAGGTTGAATGTCCAAAAATAACCAACTCAAATGGAACCAAGTGTAGTGCCAAAATACCACCGCGCACACTTGGCGCGATAATCACTTCACAAGCATAAGTGTTTGTGAAGTGTAGGGGGCAAAGGCTAGGGTTCAAGTCTTCAAGAGAGAGTTTTACACACATATACACTTATATTAGACTATAGTAGATTTTCTATTTTATATCCAAAAAAAAAAAAAAAAAGTGTAGTGCCAAAATGATTACATAACTGATATTTTTAATGTAACTAGCATGAGTTTAATCTAAGACAAATTATGTCAAGCTTAAGTTCTTAACATTAGAAGATTTATTGGTAGGGAATGTTAACCAGCCATGTATAGTATAGACAACAGATAAAGAACTCGTGTTGCTAATGTTATTGGAGTAAATTTTAACATTAAACCTCATTGGTACAATGTAAAAGGAATAGTGGAGACTCTGGAGAGGGGTAAGTTTGTTGTTGCAGCTAACTTTTTTCACTCACTATTTTATCATTACACACGAAGCCCAAAAATGCATTTTGAGAATACCTTGATTCAAAAGCTTAACCATATATATTAAGCTATTTCAAATTTCAATAAACACTAACAAACTCTGGTAAACTTGGATGAAAATTAACATGGGCAGTAAACAATATCATCTTTAAATTTGAAACTACAAAAGCTAAATACAGACATTCCTAAACTTCAGGTAAACTAATCAAACACTCCTCATAAAAAGAGAACGGAATATATTTGTAACATATTCCTAATTAAAATCAATAAAAATATACCATGAAAAGGTATGACATGCTTCATACCTGATACAGAGTATTTTCATGTTAAATTACCAAACACTGCTCTAAAATTAGAAAGGAACGTATTAATCAAGAAAACATGAGAAGTTATGATATGTTTCAGCAACAACCATCTTAATATATGTATCAAGTCATTCCATATAACATGGGTATAGCCGTATAGGTGTATAGCCTCGTATGGAATATATTGAGGTAAACCAATTAATCACTCTGCTCTATGAAAATAAAATGGAAAAACTATAACATTCCTTGAATAAAATATAATCACAATACTATCAGAAGCAATGAATATTGTAACAACAATTCATAAGAATTAGTTGCACTATAGATAATTACTGCATCAATAGCAACTAAAATGACACAACTTTCTTTATACATAGAATCATAGATGAAAAAGAGAGACTTGTATATAAATTTTCATGGGGTAGAAAGTATAAACCCAAAATCAAACATAGAGGATAAAATTACATGGCTAACTAACAAAACTGATTTTGGATTTCAATCCTTCCGAGTTCCAACAAAGTAAATAAGAAAGACATTGGAGTCTTTAGGAGTCATTAACATTGAGGCTATGAAATCCAAAGGCATAAGTTATCAGTGACCAGCCATCCAAGAGCAAAAAGATGAAATTCATTACAGATTACATCCTGACTGCCACCTGTTCTGCTGAACTTTTCTTCACAACACCTCTAGAGCACAACTGATTCAACAGCTCCAAAGCCTCCTTAGCTAAACCTTCATTAGCTATGCCTTCAATGAGAATGGTGTATGTAGCTTCAGTAGGTTTACATCCTCTAGATACCATATAAGCCAGGAAATCAATCGCACGACTGGTTTTCCGAGCTTTACAAAGTCCCAACATGAGTGAGTTGTAGGTAATAGCATTGGGCCTGACACCCAATCCTTCCAAGTCATAAAGAAACTTGATCGCTTCATCAATCTTTCCTTCTCTACTTAGCCCTCCCACAAGAGAAGAGTATGTAATTATATCAGGTTTAAGACCCTTTCCACGCATCTCATTCAAAAGTCCTACAGCTCTTTCTGTTTGCCCCATCTTCGAAAGCCCATCAATCACTGTATTATAAGTGATCAAAACAGGAGAGCAACCCTTGCTACTTAGCTGATTAAGTATCTCAACTGCAACATCAACCTTCCCATCTTTGCATAATGCTGTGAGCAAAGTATTGTAGGTCACAATATCAGGGTAACAGCCTCTAGACACCATTACATCCAAATACTCAATTGCTCTGTCCATTTTTTTTTCTTTGCAAAACCCATGAAGCAACGGGTTGTAACTCAAGGAATTTGGGGTACAACCATGCTTAGGCATCTTCTCCAAAATGTCAATTGCTCGGCCCAATAAACCCTTTCGGCATAAGAAGTTTATCAAGATATTGAAAGTAACAACACTGGGAGAACATCCTTTGCGAAGCATTTCAGTTAATAGTCTTTCGGCATCCATCCACCTCCCAGTGCTACACATGCTCCGCAATACAATATTATGGGTAATTACATTGGGTTGGCAACCATATGATGGCATGTTATTCAAAAACTTGATTGCTTCATCCAATCTCCCTTCCTTGCAAATCCCATTGATAAGAACATTGTATGTAACCACATCAGGTTTGCATCCTTTGTTCCTCATCTCATCTAAGAGTTTCATTGCTTGCCCAACCCCGCTCTCCTTGCAAGTTGCCTCGATCAATATAGTATACGTAATCACATCCGGATAACACTCCCTTTGCAGCTGCCGATGAAGAACTTCCATCGCCTGCTTCAATTTCCCACTATCACACAAAGTACGCAAAATCGTATTATATGTGACAACATCTGGAGCAACACTCATGCGCTCCAGAACCTGTAAGGCATTATCAATCTCCCCAGACTTGCAATACCCACTAATCAGAACATTGTAAGTTATAACATCAGGAACAGCCCCAGAATCTTCGAGAACGTCCATAACCCGAGTTGCCTTCCTAGTCTTACCAATCTTACAAAACCCACGAATCAGGCTCGTACAGGCAATTATATCCGGGATATCCCCTCCATTAACCATGCTCTCAAGATACTTAAACCCTTCCTCTAGTTCCCCATTTCTAACCAACTTTCTTAAATGATTATTACTTTCAAATTCTTCAAAATTACGCGAAGAATGAGCGTTGACAGACGAGTACTCTGTATCATCCAAATGCCCGTGTGGGATTTGTTCAGTATGTTGCAATCTACCATTTGAACTAAAACCTTCAACCCTTGAAACAGCAAAAACACAGTTTCGCCTTTGTTTCCGGGGCCGGAGCCCAGAGAGAACAAGAAGGCGATGTTTGCAGCTCATATGGACTATCATTACCCTAGATTTGTAACCAACTTTACCCCTAAACCTAGCTCCAAAAGTAATAACATTTCCAGTGCCCTTCACATGAAAATCTGGAAATGAGCAAAACCCTTCAGGGGCGTGGTTTGTGTGTACCATAAAATCCATAGTTTTGAACCTAATTGTATAGAACCAAAGCTCAACGATCAAAAAAGCATGCTCCAAAGAGAATATATAATGTAAACAGAAAGTACAAACTTCTTAAGAATAGAGTGTGAACTGTATTAAAACAGAACAGTACAAGGTTATTCCAAATGGGTTTTGGAGACAGAGAGAGACAGAGAGAGCTTACTCAGAGAGTGACTTTCATTTTTTTGAGGTGGGAGTGCCCGCAGATTGTTTGCTTATCCGGTTTGTGTTTTTTTTCTGGTTTGCTGCAAAATATGAGCAAATGGCGTATAGTGTTGTATAGGGAAGGGGATGTGGGACTTTGGACTTTGGACTTGGGTGTTGGGAGGCTAAGGCTAAAACAAAGTGGACCCATTTATGTATGGATGGGCAGACCCAAGGCTCACTTTTGGGAAGCCTACAATGGAAGTCTTTGGCCCATGATTTGGATAACTGAAAATATTGGTACGAGCCAGACTTGGCCCATCAACTCTAATGCGGTTGTGGATGTGGGTTGTCTATTTTATGAATAGAAGTTGGAGTAAAATGTAAAACCAAGACCAAACTACACTTTTGGCCCTCCAACAATGGAAAATTTCAATTTCTCCTTATGCAATTTTTTTTTTGGATAATTCAATAAATAAGGGATGAAAGATTTTAGCTCTGTCTCCATTAAAAATAAAATAAGATGCCAGTTAAGTTACAAAATTTTTGACATTTCTCATTATACATTTCATTGCTAATATGCCTTAAATATTAAGGGTCTGTTTGGTTGGAGATTTCTAATATCGTTGTTCAATTTTCAATGTTGTGGAAATACGTGTTTGAGTGTTATAGAAATACATGTCAGAAGTGTTATTATTGTTTAAACACTGAAAATTGTTGTTTAAATATTAGTACCAAACAGCCCCTAAGTGTGTCAATCTTGTCTCACATATTTCAAAATCAAGTCAAATGTGTCCTTAATTAAGTCATGTTTAGAGTAAAATTGACCTGATTTTATAACCAGAGAGATAGATTTGATTTAATTTTGACAAAATTTGGTTGGGGGGGGGGGGGGGGGGATGATGAAATTGACATAGTTAAATTAATATGGATGAAACTTGAAATGTGACAAATATATAGGGACCAAAATTATAGTTTCGCCTTAATCAAATGTTACAAGAATACTTCATAATTTTGCAATGTGGAATAATTCCCTATGCCATAATTGTGCTATTTAATATTTAAGAAAAAAGGCATAGTCATTGTAATTAAGTTTAAGTAGCTTGTAATCCATGTATACGCATGGATTTATTTAAAAATAAAAATATTTTTAAAAATAAAAAAATAATTAATCAAATTATTAGAAAAAAATAAATGTAATTTATTAGGTGCATGTTAAAATTTATGCATAAGTTTAATATTACTTACAATCAATTTATTATAATTTTTTAAAAGATGGAACATGTGGTGATAATTGTTTTTTTTTTTATATAGTTAATTAATATTAGACTCTTAATATTTTGTACTCATTAACTCACTTAGCACAAAGATTTAAAAAATTAAGTGGACACATGGCACAAAATTAGCCCACAATTGAAATCTAATTTAGAATCTAATTAAATTTTCTATCAGCCTTGACTATATATATATCCACCTCCTTGCACTCCATCATCACCAAAGTATTCAACAAGCAAGAACATGAAATTTTAGTATGGTAAAATAAGAGCCCAAATATGTCCAATGACACCCCCCCCCCCCCCAAACAAAAAAAAGTACAACATCAACACGTGCACTCAGGCAAAATTAAAATTTGCTATAGTGCTTCTCTAAAAATATATAACAATGTAACTTGTCCAAATGGATATTTTATTAATTCTTTCTCTTGTTTTGGTCATTTCTCAAAAAACTCTCTCCCTCTCTCTCTCTCAGCTTCCTAACACAGTGTTGTTTCCCTCTTCTGAATCTCACACCGATATATCTTCTCCTCCATGACAATTGATTCCTCCTCCTCATCTTTGTGTCTATACCATGCGATATTCACCCCATCATCTCTATCGTTTCCCTTTCTCTTCTCTCATAACACTCTTATTTTACTATATTTAATTAATATATCTCATCTACAAAAATTCCGACTCAAAATAACCACGTGTTTATCATATAGAAAGACTTGTTAAGATTTAAATGTTTTATTTTATATTTATTAATATTTATTGGAAGTTCTAGTCATTGGTAGTTTGTCCGAGTCTTTAGATATTTGGTTATTTGATTTCGTGGGTGAGAAAGTGTCTTATGTGTGATCCTATTTTATAGGAGTTGTGGTTAGTGCTAGGATGAAATGTTCTATTTTATAGGAGTTGTGGTTAGTGCTAGGATGAAGTGTTCTGATGTAAAGCCTGTTTATAGGCCCTTTTCTTTATCAATGAAATTAAGAGCCTTACCATTTCAACACGTCTCTTTTGTTTTTAACTTTGTATCAGTGGTATTAGAACGGTGAGAAAAGCAAGAGAGAAAGAGTTCCCAAACAGCATTGATGGCTTCAGATTCAAATTTTGTGTAGGCGGCAATCCCACGTTTTGATGGTCACTATGACCATTGGAGTATGCTAATAGAGAATTTTCTACAATCCAAAGAGTATTGGCCGATTGTTGAATCTGGAATTTAAGCACCAGCACCAAATACAGTCTTGTCAGATGCCCAAAAGACAGAGTTGGAAGGGAGAAAGCTCAAATATTTAAAGGCAAAAAATTACCTTTTCCAGGCAATTGATCGTCCCATCTTGGAAACAATTCTTAGCAAAGAAACTTCCAAAGATATTTGAGATTCCATGAAGAAAAAATATGAAGACTCTGCTAGAGTGAAGTGTGCACAGCTTCAAGCTTTGAGAAGAGATTTTGAGACTTTACAAATGAAGGATGGAGAATATGTCACCAGCTATTGTGCCAGGAATATGGAGATTAGTAACAAAATGCGCTTTCATGGTGAAAAGATGGAAGATGTCACCATTGTTGAAAAGATATTGCGTTCCCTGACACCAAAGTTTGATTATGTAGTGTGTTCCATTGAAGAATCGAAAGACATAGATGCATTTTCTCTTGATGAACTGCGAAGCTCCTTGCTGGTCCATGAACAGAAGATGAACCGAAGTTCAACTTCAGAGGAGCAAGCTTTAAAGGCTTCTACCTCTACTCATTTCTCAAACTCTAGAGGAAGGGATAAAGGTAGAGGTAGAGGAAGGGGAGATTGAGGCAATAGAGATGGCAGCAAGCATTTCAAAGCTGATGATGGTCAATTTCAAGGCAAAGGCAGAGGACGAGATCAACATTTTGACAAATCCAAGGTAGAGTGCTTTAGATGTCATAAATTTGGACATTATCGTTCTGAATGTTATACTAGGTTGCCTAAAGACAAAGAAAAGGAACCGCAATTGAATTTTGCTGAAACGAAGGAAGTGGAAACTTTGTTAACGGCTGTTCAAGCTAATCAGGAACCTGAATCCGATGTTTGGTATGTGGATACGGGCTGCAGTAACCACATGTGTGGAAGTAAGTCTTCTTTTTCTTAT